>JAVJGJ010000001.1:29599539-29637477 GCA_035590215.1 Microhierax caerulescens
TCTCCAGCCTGTCCAGGTCTCACTGAATGGCAGTGCAGCCTCCAGGTGTGTCAGCCACTCCTCCCAGTTTGGTGTCATCAGCAAACTTGCTGAGGGTACGCTCTGTCCCTTCATCCAGGTCACTGGTGGAAAAGTTGAACAGGACTGGACCCAGTACTGACCCTGGGGAGCACTGCTTAAGCTACAGGCCTCCAGCTGGACTCTGCACCGTTGACCACAACCCCCTGAGCTCTGCCATTCAGCCAGTTCTCTCTCAATCCACCTCGCTGTCCAGACACACAAGTTCTTCATTACAAAACACTGCTACTCCTTTTATTTATACCAGAACTTCTAAAGTTACAATTCTTCACACTACATTTTGTGGCACAACAAAAATGTTAGCATAATAACACTAAGTACTGTGTAGTCAAGAAGGAAAGCAGAAAGTTTTCAGAAAGAGTTGCTGATTTTTTTACATAGACAATACCCAACTTTTTTGAGGCTCTAAGGAATCAAGTGTTGAAGATTTCTTGATTTTTATAAATTGCAGCATAGGATTCCAATTTCAAAGGAATCTGAAGATGATGAGTAATAGATAACCCCTTGGTATTTCCATTTCTACCATTTTCTTATATATATATATATGAACAAAGATAGCACATTATAGACAATCAGGTATACCACAACAATTTCTTATCCACTTGCATGTGATTTCTGAGGTGCATTGGGAATTTCTATTTACACTGGTATTTTCAGAAATATGATCTCCACTCACCTGAAAACCCTTTTGTGTGTGTAAATCTTAGTACAGGAAAATACATCATGGAAACATGAGACATTGGCTACCTTGCACATAAAAGTCTACATAGCCAGTACCTAGAAACCCACATAGCTATAGCACAACACTAAACCTATTGAAAAATATAATATTCTTTCAGCTGTGTTTTGGTTGGTGGGAATTCTAATACTGACAGAGTCTAAAGCCCACAAAGGGTTCAGACCTGCCGCCCTTAACAAATGCATTTGCTTCTTGCAGTTCAGGCATTCAGGCTCTTAAAGGAGTCTGAGATTAAAGTCTCAGTAATATCCTTTGAATTTCTTATCAGCTAATTCAATAGCTGACTGATTGTTGCTGCATGCTGATTGTCATAGAACTCATTCTTATTCATCTATGTTACGCATTGCATAGGGGGCTAAGATGTTTAAAATGGGACTGTGAATTCAGTGGCAAATTCTCTAAAAGTTAACACATCGTGGTCGTTTTCTACATCCAGTCCAATTGCTCAAAATCTGTGGCAAATTCTCTAAAAGTTAACACATCGTGGTCGTTTTCTACATCCAGTCCAATTGCTCAAAATCTTCCTAAGCACATAATATTTCCCCTTTCTTCTTTGCCTTCATTATTCCTAAAGTATAATGTTTGTTTTCATGACACAGAGTAAAGCTGCACTAATTAAAATCTACAGAAATTTTAACTTGTGTTTCTTTCTCATAACTGCACTTTTACAGACAGAAAGATAAATGAGTTTAAGCCACATGGTGATCCCAGGAGTGATAGCTGCAAGGGGTAATTAAATATATGCAAAACATTTTTAAAACAAAAATTATGGAGTTTGCATAAACAAAAAAAGTGTATCAAACTACTGTAGTTCCAATACTATTGATACTTACTGTGGAAGTATTGGCATTGAATTATAAAACTAATATACATGGTTATACAGAGACATTTTAAATTCAATGTACAAAAGAACTTTTAAAAATAACATAACATAATATAACATAAAATGTCCTGCCAGATCACTATCTTAAGAAGAACTGGAATACCCTGAACAGCAGGAAAAAAAAAAAAAAAGAAAAAAAAAAGAAAGATAAATAAGAAGGAAAGAAAACCAAAAGACTTTGCATGGATCTCTCTTGCCTTTGGTGTTTTCAACTCAAAGCCAGATATTTAGAGCAGTTATAACTATGCAGACCCTAGCAGAAGCATTCAAGTGTCTGAGTACTTCATCAAAATAGACCTAAATTATGCTATTTGGTAGAAATGGCTAGTTGTAAGCAAGCAAATTTGCAGGTTTTCAGGTTTTATTAGCTCAGTTCTCATGCCATGCTAAAGCAGTAAGGCTATTCTAGACTTAATTTGATCTTGAGGGCATCATGGTCGCACTTGCACAATGCTTAATCTGACCTAATCAGCCTGGCAAAACCAGAGCAGCTTGATGTCACTGCATCTGCAGCACAGTTGCTCTACAAACCAGTTGATCCACCCACAAATAACAAAGAATTGACTGTTTAAGGTATAGAGAAATAAGCTGTAGGTTGACCCTTTGTAACTGGAACTGAAGTGTTAGATTCTTTTGGTAAACTACATAAGCACGTCAGTTATATTTATTGGAAGATACAGTAGAAAATAAGATTTAGTACGGAGATCTTCACAAAGACAAGAGCACTGCTGATTTCTCCTCTGAGGAGAAAAAACCAAACCCAAACAAACAACTATTAACAATAAATATAAAAACCTATTTTCTGTTTATAGACAATATTTCATTAAGGGCTTAAATGGGTCCATCTGCAATCTTTTGTGCTTTGGCATTGCTACATAAAGGAAAGAAAGAGGGGTGTTTCCTAGGCTTCTTATTGTGTACTATTCTAATACTACTCACACAAGCAATTTGTTTTAAGAGACATACCATTTGCAGCTTGACTACCACATTACAGTTGCGTGAAAAAAATTGCAACACACAAACCCCCTTAACCTCTATTAGTCTTCAGCTGTATGGAATGCATTTTAACCTGTCAGATCTTGTGTTCCACTGCTCTAATATCATGCCATATGTAATATTCATCAGTTTAAGTAATGTTGGAGACAAACACTATTCACAGCAACTTCCTCAAACACTGAAACAAGTAGCTGCTGTTGAACATTTCAATGCCATTTGTTATCTATCTTAGCAACAGAGAGAGTTCATTATTGGACAAATTAGTTTCTAAGTTACTGATGCCGAGCCATAAATAATTGGAATCAGCAGAACTGTTCCCAAGCATTTTTCTGCTGTGCTTTTACATATGGTAACTGCTTGGAACGGGTAAAAAATACGTATTTCAGGAAACAGTTTTTTTCCATATATATGTATTTCTATAGCATTTACTGCCAGTTATATAATATCAGGTTGATCTTGTAAATGAAACTGAGGGAGTCATAACTTTCTGTAGTATCTCAAATATTTCTAATGACAACTCATGTGTTTTATGAAGCTGGTAGTTCAGCAAACACCACTATTTTGAATGAACAGCATAAAGATGCTGTAAGCAGGTTCAGTATGTGCTGCAGTATATTATCAAGCAGATAAGAGTAGTGGTTTTCCTTCAGTTAAAGTAAGTATAAGTAAAATTGAAGGTTTTTCCTTCAGTAAAAAACTAACCTTAACCAAACAAACAACAATGGTAACATGTCTAGAACCACAAACATACAGAACAAATGGTATCTTGACTTTGTAGGTGACATTAGCTCCTGATACAACAGTGCAAAGCAGGGAGTTTTGCACTGGTGCAATTGCTATGTTTCCTCTGATCAGGTAAGGACTCCTGTCTCCTAATAAATTCAGATGCTCTGCTTATCTAAAGCTTTATACACAAGGTCAATGCAAATGCATCTGGAAATACTGTCCCAGATAACGAATGCTGCTATAACCCAACAGAGCAGCTGCTGCCACATCTCCTCAGTTTAGCTGGAGTTAGGGTGAGAATGTCAGAATTGAGCCAATAAGCCATGGTGGGTAGAATAAGCTTTGGGGACAAGAAGCCAAAAAAAAATTGTACAAGTTACAACTTTTTTAAAATTACTGTATGAAGAAAACCTTGAGTGACTACCTGTATAGTCTCCCATGTCAAAATCAAATACACTTATAATAAAACCTATGAAACCTGATAAAACTGATATGCTAAACCAGTTCTATTTTTTCATGACTGCTGTCTGCCTACTGAAGGCTTTTTAACCTCTATTACACTTTCACTGCAAATTGAATTTTCACAGTGAACTAAATTAAAACTTGGTAGTTATCTGATTGCATTGATCCTACTTTTCCTACTTCGTTGTTATTAAATATTTACCACCTGCTTCTGGAATTTTACACTGTAATGACTGCCATTTTTCATAACCTCCCACTGTTTTGCACTGTATATGAGGTTAGATGGAAGCAGTAATGGCTAGTATTTCTCGTTACATAGTGGTACAGTACTCTCTCCATTCTGGAAAAAGAATACAGGCTTTATGTACCATACGGGTTATGTATGTCACCTCATTCTACCTATAAAGTGCAAGAATGCACTGAGAATAAGAAGGCTACCCATAACCAGAAACTAGTTTGTGAAAAATACAAAATATATTCTTATCCCTGCAAAAGAATGATTTCATTACAAATGGTTGTTATTATCATCTAGTTATGTTTGAAATACCATATGCTCTACAATTGTTACAGCCCACTTCAGTCACAGCAGCGATGAATAATGATACTTAAATGGGCTATAACCATACTGGTGAAAATGGAATAGACTTCTTCCATCCATTGTTCTGGTAAACTGTGACCCAAAGCAGACTAAATCCACAAACAGTTCTTCAGCTTTGGATCTAGCCACTTCAGAAGTAAGTTGTGAACCAATCCTTTCCATTAAGACTGTTAGCATATGAAACTCTTAAGGCAGGCTTCTATTTTTATTCTTTTACTAAAACTTATTGAAGGTGCCGCACACTGAGTATTTTTCTCAGGATAACAAACGTAGTAGCTACTTGACTATATTCAATCTGGTTTTGCAGCTCCATTGGCATTAAATATTTACCTTCCACTTCTGAAAATTCAACATTTTAATGAACAACTTCAAGTTTTCCTTGCTAACTCCCACTGTCTTACATCACGCTGTTGGAAAGTAGTAGCAAAGGTTAGCATTTCACCCATCACATGGAATATTATACTCATATCTGATAAGCTGATGCAGAAATGGTACTCTCATATAATTAGGTCTCAAGTGACTTTAAAACACATGAAAAATTCCCCTGAAGAAAAACAAAATAACAGAATGACAGATTGAAAGAAAATATTTTTTGCCCAATTTTAAAATGCATACCATGATTCCTATTTTAAAGTTGTTTTAAATGTGATCGTTTCAAAGTAGCCATTATGAAGGAATAACCAGGTCTAAGGATCAGATCTGCTCTGTGGGGTTGATAACCTGTGGTAGAGTCAGTTTCAGAGAAAGAGGCTACTGCATTCCCCAGGTAGGTGAGAGGGGAGCAGATGTGAAGCATACTGACTGAGCAAATGCCACCCCTCACACTATGTACAGCTTTCCTACTCACAAAATGTTACTTCAGACTACACCTAGATTTTTTTTAATTGTCTTCCTGAACCGTAGGGTTAGAGGTGATTTGCACAAATGGAGCCCAAGAAACAGAACGCTGCTCCAGATAGGACCTTAAACTAAGCTAGCTGAAGCTTTCAAAATCCATTGAAAAAAACTCAAGCAGAACTGGAATTTCAGAACAAATATCACAGATAAATAATAGAACTCATCAGTATATGAAAATACTGTCAGTGGGAAAAAAAAACCAAAAGGTTGTCTACAATGGAAAGGGTTCTGCTTTAATTTTGGGGGGTTTTTTGCACTAGGGCAGCAAAACATGTACAAACAAATACACATTCCAGATGGTTAAGGCAAGCACACTCGTTGCTAAAAGATCCAAGACATTGTTTAATAAAAAAATCAGTCTTGCAGAAGCAGAATTATCTCTGCAATACTGCCAAGGTCAGTGAAAGCATAAGTTGCCTGCTGTGCAAATAACATTGTACCATCCAGAACCGCCCAGAAGATACATGCTAGATAAGTGTCCGTGTCCACAGTAAGCCACCTCTGATGATAAATTGTGCTTGTGCAGACATTAGAAGGACCTTAACTAGAGCTCAGTTACATGGAAACTGAGTAATAATCAGGCATAGCTAATTCATAAACAGACAACATATACATCATGGTTTTATTTGTCAAATCTTGCCATCTGTTGCATATGTCGTAACTAGAAAAATCAAAGACAAGGAGTTGATTTTTCCCCTACAGTGACCAAACTCTTTTGAATTCTTCTATCTCCTTTCAGATTGTAATACACAAAAGTTCATTGTCTTAAGGCCATTTTGCAAGTTTCTGACAGCCAAGGAACAGTGAAAAATATGATTATCATCTGAAAGGATGCCAAGCATTTGAAAGCAATTTTTAAAAAATAAAATGCCTCTTTTCTTTTAAAGTACTTTATTCAGATTTTTTTCCAAACCTGTTTCAAACTGTATCACATACTACATTAAGAAAAAAGTATGTTATAAACTCTTAGTAGCATTTGTTTTAGTTGGTGGCAGAAAAAGAATTCTCTAGTGAGCAGACAAATTCAAAAAGGTAAGTTAAGTTTCCAAGGCTCCCATATTCATGATGACAAAAACAGTATAGTCATATCCTTATATAATTTTCATTAATTATTTTTTAAAAGTCACTAATTAGCAGAATATGACAGTAAAGAGTCACATTAGGCTAACCTAACAATAAACACCAAACCTATTTACAACGTCATACAAAATTAATTTTCTGAAGATAAGCATCTTGCCATGGTTTTCCTTTATTTTGGAATTACTTCAAGATTTTTCACTAAACACATAAATATGTATAAAATATGTGTTCATATATGCATATGTATGTAGGTATACACACATTAAAAGTAATTATGAGTGCAGGCGGCTGCATGTAAAAAAACATGCGGTCTGACATGTTTCTTTTATCCTTTCCTTCTAGCAGATGCCCAAGAAAACAAAATCAGATGAAGTCAGAAGAAAAGCACAGGGTAAAATACTATTAACTGTTATATGAAAGTGTCAGGCTAGGAGTTTATGGTGAGCATTCAGGAATGAGAAGTTGAGGCTGCTGTATATCTGCCTTTAACTGTACCATCTCATTACTTATGAATAACTAAAAAGCAAATAAAATTAGAAAGAATTACAAATTTACAAAGAATATCATTGTATCAGTGAGTATTTGAATGGCATCCTCAACATTCAGTTTTGCACCTGCCACATTGGGCTAGGTAAGTCAGCATAATAGTTTTTAAGTCTTATAGTCAGGCATCACTAATGGGCAAGCCTATATGTTTACAGAACCAGATTGTATTCACAGTCTCTGTTTTTCGTGTCTACTTCTCCAGTAACTGATCAGTGAAAAGTTGTAAACAAAACCATCTGCTGGTGTCAATATTTTTTCCTAAACAGGTAATCACTTTCTCTGCATTAATTGCTGCTCATTTCCTTCCAAAGTAATTTTTCAAGGGGAATGAGGTGGTTAGGATGGGAAGCTCAACAAGTTTTGGCTTCCAACTTCCTTTACAGACAGCAAAAACTTGTTTTAGGCAAGATAATCTACCATGACATTTCCATTTACAACTAGCTACACAAACTATTAAATGTACAGTGTTAAAGTTTTATAGGCCTTGGTTTCACAAGGAACTTAAAGGCAGGCTCGGTCTCCTCAGCCTTCTGACAAAATGGCCACACTTTAGCCTGAAACAACTGACAGATCTGGTTAATTTTAACAGAGTGATTTATAAAATGTTATAATGCAGCTGAACTCCTAGTAAGTCAGAGTGGGATTTTTAATCATGGTAAGCCATCTTTATTGATCAACTTTGGTTTCTGAAGGAAAATGGTTTCCTCTAGGAGTAAACAAGATCTTTATGTAAGAGCACATGCAATGTCATCCTTAAGGAAAACTTGGCATCTTTAACACCATCACTTAGCAATAACATAAACAGTGTCTTCCATCAAACTTTTCCTAACCAGACTGGAGGACTGCACGCTTGAGGCATATTGAAGGTTAGGCTAGCTTCTGTTTTTCCAAGATGTTTGAAACTGACACATTACACTTGTGTATCTACAAAGATATTAAAGTCTGTTATCACACTCACATTCCACAAAAAATTGAGTAAGAAAACAGCTTACACTTAAAGTTTTCTTAAAGTCAGTACCTGCTGTAGCCTTAACTAACAGCTAAGTAGCACAATCTACACAGTATGGTACGGTTATATCAGGTGGTCCTGATCACACAAATGGTTATGTGCAATAAACCATTGTTTATACATGCAGGTTTATGCATACAAAAGCATCTGAATAAAGGCTCTCACAGGCAGAAAAGTACATATCTCTAGATAAATCTGAGAACAGTGGGAAAAAAAACACGAATAGACCTACCCTATTTAAGTCATCAATTATAAGTCATCTGTTAAGTCATTAAGTCATCTGTTATAAGAATTTCTAGTTAAAAACTACTTCAGTTATCACCTTCTAATATCTGAATGTTATGTTTTCAGTAGGTCAGCAATGACAAAATGAGAACAGCTATAATTTGGGAGGGTTGGGGGATGGTGGTGGAAGTGAATATAGTACTTTCTGTTCAAAGAAAACAGAATATTCCTATAATAGCTCCATAAGGATTAATACATGTAATCATAACAGATTTTATTTGATAACATTTTTGTTGCACCAGTAAAGCTGCCCTTAAAATATATTTTACGAAGAAATACCTTCAAGGCTTTGGGTTCCTTGTGGTATAATTCATAGACTTCAAAAGAATTACATACAGGATGAATGTGGTCCACAACATCCGTCACTAACATTGTTTACCTCCAGGTGGAATTGAATTCCCTGAACTCTGAAGAGCAATATAACAATAATGCAACACATGTGAAATCAGGCTATTTAACCTCTACCTGTATTTTAAATTATAATTCATCAGGAAACTATTTTTAAAAATCCAATAACTTTAAAGTTACTAGGTACACAAATTTTCTGTGCCAAGTAAATTAATTTTAATAGCTTTGAAAAACTAAAAATCTCACTCCCTTCATGCTGTCCTACTGTTTTATCATTTCAAGCCTTATTCTTCCATGTTTGCTGTTTTCTAAGCTCTCTTAAATAACGGGTGCATTCAAGATGTATGCAAGTACATCAAAGATATACTGTAATGTTAATATTTTCTATTTTTATTAAGACTTTTAAAAATAAATACTTTATATACATTCGTATATTCTTTCTAATCAGTTTATTATATTTATTCTTCCCAGAAAAGAGTAGAACTTATATCTTGACAGGACCACATTACTGCTGTGGTCAGTTTCCAAGGATAAGGAAATCTAACTTTTCAAATACATGTCGATAGTACTGGCTAATGTTATTTTTTTGAATAACAAAGACATTTTAAAACTCAGGAGTTCATGAAAAAGGAGACTGCATTAAAAATTTACTACAATTCTTACTTCTATTTTTAAGTAGCAACCAAATTAATCGCAAGAGTGATTTGTTTTAGCCCCCACATTCACACCGGTAACAAAACACTTGACAAATGAGACATGCTGAAAACAGACGCACACATGGCTAGAAGCAACTTAATAGCTTGCTTCTACAAAAATAGAGAGGTGCAGTTGGTAAGGGTGGATTCTTTATCCTTCCGTGGGGCCGACTGCTTGACTCATGGAGTCATCCCTACAGAAAACAACATAAGTACCAGATACTAGGAAAGGGAGGAGATCGGACCTTTCAGGTATGACTGGCGGTGAAATTAACTCATTTGGAAGCAGAAAGCATTAGGCTATTATGGCTGGGACATGGGATTTCCCCATGAAACAACCTGAAGATTAATAAATAAAATATGTTTCAAATAGAGGCTGAGGAGAATGAATGGAAATTTGTTTGGGTTTCTAAGAAACTCAAAGGTGATGAGGGTGGTGAAGAGTGGGAGTGTTGGAAGCTGTTGCACTGGGAACAATGGGAGAGAGCACAATCTCTTAGGAAAGAAAAAAATAAGAAAATTTTAACTATGCAACAGTAGCATCTGAACCTTTTCACAAAAGCTGAGTAGGTCAGATCATAAGAATTCTTGATACTAAGACCAAGTCCTTGGTCCTTGGTCTTGTTCATTTCATAACAATTTGCTTCCCTCAAGGGTGGATTGTTGGTTTGTTTTGCTGGTTTTTTTCCCTTTCCTTAAAGAAACAACCAAGTCTTTGCTTCCTCCTTTAGTGGCTTTTAAGGAATCTGTGTCTGGGGTTTAAAATTAGTTTGAGTTGGACACACAAAAGGCCATTAGATACTATCTGAAATACTTTCATTTATCTCTTCTTCCAGATCTAACCTATTAATTAATAAGAGAAAGAAAAAAAAAGAACAAAAATTTAGTTTTGAGTATTAATCTCTATGTTTGACTGGCCAATGGAAATGGAAGTCTTTGTTTTATGGTTGTAACACAGGCAGCAGTGGCGTGGGGGCTACAGACCCAAGAGGTTCAAATCTTTTGAACACAGGCCTGTTGTTTCTAAATTTAGATAAAAGTGCAATCAAATGCAATAAGAACTGGGTCGGGGGCAGGTTGGGTGGATGGAGGGGGCTTTGCTTGTTTGCTTTTTAAGAAGCCAAAATTTTCTCACCCAAACCTAGTGGAGGGACATGAGGCTTCCAGCCCACGTGCTGTTGTGCACAGCACTATGCAAACCTTTCACTTGGACTGTAATCCCCGCTTGGAGTCTGCTGCTTTAAAGAACCAGCATATGACATCTCAACTCTCCTCAAAAACGATGACAAGGGGTGAACAGCTTCAGACTAGCACTGTCAACTCCAAAGTGACTGTGGTTTGCAATTATCATGAAAAGCATGATCTAGAAAGGATGCTATGATGTTAGACATGCCAATACTTCAGGGTTCTCCCTATCACAGCTTCAGTCACTCCTCTGAGCACTCCGGCACTGCATGAACAATCCAAACTCACATCAAAACAACAGCATCAGAGTGCCTCACAGCAGTAGAAAACCAATAGTGCTGAATGACTTATTCTTCAACAGTAATTGCAAAATCATTTTAAAATGAGATCAGAATTGCTGCAGCTATTCTTGAAGTTTCTCTGATTCTCTTTATTCAATTCCTGTGGTTACCCAGGAAGCATTAGGATAACAACAGACATATGGAATGAAGTCAGTGAGGTTTTCTTCAGATTCTACTGGGGGTGAAAACAACTAACTATGCTTAGCAGATGTAGCTGATACAGTGTCACTGTATCTGGATATAACTTCTTAAATCTTGGGGTAAATTGAAAGTAGACCTAAAGACTTGGTATGAAAGTTATTCAAATACATATGTGTATTGCATTTGAAGTGTTGCTCAGAATTCACAATCACCAGGATGCCTTTCAGTCACAGTACAGCACCAAATATGTCTGACAAGGCTGTAACAACCATCGCCACTGTGTGAAAACTTTTTTTTTTTTTTAAATACTTTACTGTTCATACAAACTAAACTTATGTACAGAAATAAAGAATCACTCAGCTATATGGGGAGCACACCAAATATTTACACTGTGTTAAACAATTTCCTCTGGGTGACAGTTGTGGTCAGTGAACTACAATAGCTAATCTGCTATGAAGATTGTTTATGCCCCAACGGATCACAAGCTGACTACAGCTAGTCCTCCAGTAGAACTTGATAGAAACAGAAGAGCAGCTGCTACCAGGATAAAAAAGCTTCCTTGAATGTTCAAAAAGCATGTGTTTTTCTGAGAAGAAGTCTCTAACTTTAAATATATTTGATATTCCATCAGAAAGCTATCTTAAAAAGTAACAGGCAACTTTTCCTGCCACAATATTTCTCATTGGCTTTCAGTATCAGATAGGACTGTATTTTATGTTGTTTAGACATTGTTTTGCACTACTGCTTAACAAGAAAAAAATCTGATGATGCTGGTTTAGAATGAAACAAGGTTCCTCCTCCACCCCTGCAAATGAAGATACTCAAACACCAAATTCTCGATTAATTTGTCACTATAAAATTGAGTCCAAAAACAATGTGTCAAAGCTAACATTGTGATCCTTTTTTCACAGTTTTTCCTCATTCCATACAGGATCATAGAAATCTAGCTTAAAACACTTCAGTACAACGCTGTTGTGACTTAACCCGGCAGCCAGCTTAACACCACACAACCATTTGCTCACTCCCTGCGAGGTGGAATGTGGGAAAGAATCTGAAAAAGGGTAAAACTTGTGGGTTGAGATAAAGACAACTTAAAAGGACAGAAAAGGATGGGGAAATAATAATAATGGTAAAAGGATCTACAAAAAAGTGATGCACAATGCAATTGCTCACCACCCACTGACCGATGCCCAGCCAGTCCCTGAGCAGTGGGATACCATGCCCTGGTCAACTTCCTTTGGTTTTATTGTTCAGCATGAGGTCACATGGTATGGACTATCCCTCTGGCCAGTTTGGTTCAGCTGTCCTGGCTGTGTCCCCACCGAGCTTGTGCACCCCCAGCCTACTCACAGTCAGGGCAATATGAGAAGCTCAAAAGTCCTTGACTTGGTGTATGTAAGCACTAAAACAGTGTGTCATCCACACTATTCTCACACTAAAAACAAAACACAGCACAATAGCAGCTACTAGGAAGAAAATCAGCTCTATCCCAGCTGAAACCAGGACAAATACTACTCTACCAACAATATAAACCAAGATTTATTGACTTTTTTTTTTAAATACTTTCACCAAAATTAAGTTTACAAGGAGATTATCAGATAGAATACTTTAGAAATCATATACATTTTTCACCTACATAAATAAATCACGAAATAACTTACAATTTCTTAATCATTCTAAGTGCTGCATATGAATTTTAGCTATTAATCAACTATTCCTGTCCCCCAACAAAATCTTATAAAAAGCAACTGAAAAATAACTAAAAGCACAGAGGTTCAATGAACTCCATCTAGTTAATTTTTGCAGCTCATGGATTATTTACACTCTCTACACTTGAGGCAAGAATTCAGTTACTCAAGATCTTCTGCATACCTGTAGAGATGCTAACTTAACTACTAGACTTTTCTGATGCAATCCATGCAAGTGCTCCCATCATGCACACAGCAGAGGTATGCAGGGCTGACTGCAGAATGCCAGTCAAGTAAAGCTCACCGACTGAGATTTGTAGAAACACATTAACCTTAAAACAAAAAGCAAAACTTCAGGCAGACATAGGTCTGAGGACGGAAACCAAGTAAACACCACTCATGTTACTTAATCACAGTAATTAAAGCCATTCTGTTCTCCCAAAGTAATCATATACACATCCTGCTTAATTTCTATGAATCCGTAAACCAAAATGGAAATATATCAACAAAAAAATCCTATCAACAAAAGGGTCCATGAAAAGAAACTTTAAAAATCATCCAAGTATGGGAAGAGTGTATATCATTGTCATAATGCACTGAAATTAAAAAGGCAGATTACACAGATTCACCTGCATACTCAGGTAGCTTTACTGAGTCATCAGTTTCATCACACTTTATCACATTCCTTAAGACTTCCATTACCTCATGCCCACTTAATTTGTATAATTCATTATTTTGTACATAAAAAACTTTAAGCTCTTTCAAGAAAGCAAAACCAAGAGACATAAAAGGACTAAGTGGACTTCGCTGATTACCCGTAAAGTAAATTGAATGTTTAAAAATGCAATTTGATTTTAAGAGTAATTTGTGACTTAAATTACTATTAATACTGTTTTGTAGCAGCTTCAATGACTGTCTCTAGCCATAGCCTGAACACAGATAACTTGAGCATGAAGGTTGTCCTGTATTCTGCCTGTAGGACCTGGGATTGAGGATGAAGTATCACACAAACACTGTCACTTTCATCTGTCTATTAAATTTCTAGACATACAATTCAGGCTGTGGATTACCACAGTCCTTCCCTCCCCACAGAGACACAGATCCACACTTCTAAACCTCAAGAGTCCTCTCACCAAGTTACCAAATCTGAGACATAATCTCTCTGCTCACACCTTTCTGCTTTCCAGGGAACATAAAATCATTAGGGATAACAGGGGAATTAACCTGTGCCTTAGCTTTAAGACCTATTTGGACTCTTTCCTGGGAACAAAAAGATCAAAGATATATTTTTCTTTATAAATTTTAAATTAAGCATTCCTTGAAACAAGGACTGGGATCCAGGTCTCCTAGGCAAAACCACTAACTCTCTGAATATCTCTCTGAAACAATAATATTAAAAAAATAAATCAACGTAATAAGGACTATGTAGATTAACTGTGAAGGTGTTAGTCCTAGTGAACTGTAGTTCATTCAAACAATAGAAATACAATGCATGATTTCTTCCCATTTGTATAAGTTTTAAGAAACAGTATTTCATACCAATTCTCAAAGATGTTTTAAACTCTACAGCATATTGTAAACCTAGTTAATTGAGCATTTTTTGTTGGTTTACAGACACGGCAGCAAGTCACCAGTTATATTAATGTTAGCTAAGACTTAGAATTCCTTAGGCTAATTTACTCTGACACTATCTTCAATGACTTCACTAGGAACGGTGGGGCTTTATTGTACCGAACATAGCAAATACTACTTCCAGGTTGCTGTCCTCAGATCTTTTTTTGTTAATGGGGATAATAATAAACTCCCTGATTCACAGGAACATATTTTCTGATTTGCTTTGTTTTCATTTCTGAAATGATTTAGTGATTAAAGGGTCTAATTCAAAGTCCAGTGAAGTTCACAGGAGTCTCTCCATTCTGTTCTACTGGGTGGTATTAAGAACAGTCTCAATATGCAATCTGTTAATGTTAATGGCAATGGACCTAGTTCATCAAGCTTCATAAATATGAAACAACTTTTAAAAATCATTAGTTCCGTCATTGATTCAACACCTTCAGGCAAGTATATTTTTAGGTGAATCTGACTTGAAATACATGTGAATTACTATGTTTTGTGTCAGATATTCCACAGCCTGTAGCATTGCACATCACCACAGAATGAGTTCCAACTCATCTCTGCCACTGCATCTGTCCACACACGGGCCAGATTTGGTCCTTTCTCTAAACCCAGGTCCCTTTCTGGCACCCTTGCAAAAGTAGAACATATACTGTATGACATAGTACAGACCAGGAATATTAGCAACAAACTAAAAGATACAGAAGTGAATGATTAAGCAAATCTTACAGAAGAGAACCAGTAGTAAGTAAGTATTTATTAGAATTTCTTAGAATTGTTGGGTCAACTCACTTAGATTTCATTTTGAAAAGTATAAATGAGAAATTTCACAGGTTTGAATATGCTTTTATTCTTTCTGAGGAGAAAGACTAAAGCCATCTGTTTCTTGTTTCAGTGTTTATTGTTAAAACTTTTCATTGCTCTATGACCCCTTCCATATACCACAACACTTACCCTTTTAAAATAAAATTGTTACAAAAGGGGAAAACGCTTAAACAAAATCCTTTGATACATGAAAGCAAGCCATAATGCTCTTCCTTCACTCAGATTTTCAGTTTGTTTTCATTTCAAACCTCAAAACAAAGCCTGATTTGGACATTCACAAAAGTCTTGCTGAAATACATTTGTTTATTGCTAGTGCTCAGATGAGATTTGGAAACAAAAACATTTTCTGAAAACTATGTATAATTTTATATTATTTTAAGCAGGCAAGTATCTAATTTCATTTATTTAGATTTAACCTTTATCTCAAGTTTACTCTTGCAGAGATTTATCAAGAGGTTTCTTGCACTATATATACTGTAATTTAAAAAAAACAATATATAATCCTTTACAGTTTATCATAACTATTGCACTGGCAGAATAATATGTTCTTACTAGAACACATTTTGTAGTAAGATTTAAAATAGGTAGACTTGAAGAATAATATTCAGTCTTTACATTGCCATGTATTCCCCTGAGAGAAACATTTATTCATTATAGCATCACTTTCAAATCAAAAGAAATATGAATATTTATCATTAAAGAAGGCAGCAGTGAGGGGGGTGTCAGTTTTGGGGTTTTTTGAACAATGATGTAAAATCTTACAATTCCTTAAATAGATTTTAAGATCAATTTTTGCCATTTTTGGTTGAGCAATATTAACAAAACAAAGCAAAGTATTTTCTAAGCACTGTCTCATCATAACATGTACATGAATAAAACCTGGCTTCTACGTATTCTTATTTATTTAATTAAAAAAAAATGTAGTATCTGGAGAGATACTATATTCAGATTTGCTAAAAGACACACAACTAGAAAGCAGAGTAAAAGTTACTCCCTTTGAGCAGCATGTAAACAGTTCTAAATAAAACCTATTACTCTTTAAGCTGGTGTAATTTGCCCCAGACATACCTCAACAGCCGCATGCAGAATGAGTACATAATAGCCAGTCATGGTACTTAGGCTCTTTCTTTGAAAAAGAGAGTTCAGCTGCTCATACTGACTTCTAATACCATGTTATTAATGGGAAATACATTCACCTACAGAAACACCTGTGTATACATATATACTTACTGCTCTGTTTTCATACAGATAGAAGAAATTGTCTGATTAAGACACTACAACTGTAATTTATACACACATGGATTTACTAGGTACATGAGGGAGCAAAGAGGACAATACAGAATAAGAACAGAGACTAGGGAGGCTGTAACTTTTCCTCCTTCCTCTTCATAACTGCACTGAAAATTCACGCGGTCCCTAGTTGTTGCTTTTGCACTTTGACTTTTTTCTCTACATACTCCAAAGCCAACAGAAAAATAAAGTGTGTGTCATAGCTAACAATTGTCTCCCTCAGTCTGCATACCTGTGAGCCAGACAACCATGCAATTTATGGGGTTACTAAAGCTTGGGAGCTTACACCCTTTCCTCTCACAATTTCACTTAAGCTCAGATTCAGATACTTAGAGCCACAAACATCTCCACCGAATGATATATCACTAAAAGACATAATAATTCATTGTGGGCAAGGACTATGTATCATTTTACAGGAAATAGTACTGGTTAATATTTCCACTGATCTCTATAATAAAATGCAGATCTGATCACAACTTTCTTTAAGTACTATTGTGAAAATAAAAAGATTTCCAATAATATTAATAAATTGCAATACTTCAGGACATGCCAAAAGGCAAACTTTTCACTCCAGTTAGTTGAGCAGCCACAACAGTTATTTCTGGTTTTGAAGATTTATTCCTCCCCCTCCCCCGCCCAGTCAGAGCATCCTCTTTTTGGTACAGGAGCAATTTATATTCTAAATCCTGATATAAACTGAATTATTTTTCCTAAGATTTATTCATCTCAAGTAGGTAGCGGGAGGCAGAACTTCAAAAAACAAAACAAGAAAACCAATTTTTTTCTTTTTTAAAACACAACCACATCTCTTTTCATTGCACTATTTATCTGACTAAATTGAGGGAAATAAAACAAAAGTCATGGCCTTAAAGTTCTCCAAATCTGAAACACTTTCAAAGGAATGCTGGGAAGCGATGGCAATCTCACTTCCCATTCTAAACAAAGAAGTAAAATACAGACCATGGATTTGGAGGAAAGAAGACATTTTTAAATTAGAAGAGAGTTTCATTTTTAATAGCTCCGCCCTCCATCATAATGAATCAGTGAAAAATTTCAAAAGCTCAGCTGAGCTTTGTCAGACTGTGACAGATGAAGATACACAAACTATTTTTCTTTCTTCTGGTGGATACAAATGAAACAAGGTCCTTGTCCTGTGAAACACTACTCACATTCTAAATGGAGCATAGTATTCCCAATTCCCATTGACTTCAAGTGCTCATGTTAAGTGTTACTTGTTGCACGGAAATATTTTTCATTCTCAGGAGGTTTAAGCTCCACTTGCATGAATAATATCCATTTTCCCATGCAACTGATAAGATTCAGGGAAAACTGTTCTTAATGCAAATTAGGTTACACCATGAATAGAATTAACCTAAAACAAGGATATAGAAATGTAATAGAAAGCTTCTCTTCCATCTCCAGCTCAAGTATGGGGATGGGGGAATGATTCTGTGAACTGCACAGGTGAACCACAGTTCATAATTTGGTTGCTGTAAAAAACCCACAGACTGCAGATGTTGATGTCACATGAAGAAGATCCTCAAAGTATTATTTCCCTCTTTATTTCAGAGGGGTGACAAAAGAAAGCAACTTAAACATATATTCAAGCTTCCCTTATAGTATCAGTTCCAGCTACCTTTTCTCTTTTTATTTTATTACAACTGATGTTTGCTTGGAAGCAGCAAAAATCAGATCAGCACTGCTGATAAATACTACAGTCCCTAAAATATCCAGTCAATTTCCATATAACCCGATGGATACTCTAGGTCCCTTTAACTACCACAGGGTGGTAGTTCTAAAGTACAAGTAAGCACACCTGAAACCATAACCTGATGTAGCTCAAATCGATACACCCCAACATTTATCTCACCCTATAGAGGGGAGGGGGAGAAAAACATTTTGCTCAGTCTTTGGAAGAACTTAACAGTGTTCAGTGGCAAACAGAGAAAACCAAACCAACCATAAGAAGGTAGAACATTAACCTTAGCTCACCCTGCCACTCACCACTCCATCAGAAGTAGCTCAGCTTCCATAAAGCAGAGGATTAGTAATAAATAGATGGATTGTAGAATACGTGTTACATACTTGCTTTGACAAGCTCCTTTTCCCTACTCCCAGCAGTATCCAGTATAATTACTCCTATAGAACATAAATTTTTTCCAAGCCTCATTGTCTAAAAAGAAGAGGCTCCTCTCCCTTTTCTTATGTTTTAGGAATAACTTATTCTACAAGAAGTTTGTCTCATTTTATTCCTCTTATATAGCATGGCTAGATACAGAGCTATCTAATTAGGGCTAGATTCTACCAGCAAAAGATAGAAAGGGAGTTTTAAAGATGATGCTTTACATAAAGTCGGTGAAGAAGTGCAATCCAAAATTACTTTCTTAATTCTTTTTATCTGTTTCCAGTACAGGTGTGTCCTGATTGGCATATTAAGTTCAATTAAGAGACCAGGAAACATGCCTGCTTCTAGTTAAAATCACAAGGGTGGGCATACCTTTGTATCTCTCCACCCAGTACTGAAAAATGCAAACATTCTTTCCAAAGTGGGGAGAGAAAAAAAGAAGGAAAAAAAAATAATATCCAAGATAATGTTTAAAATAACATGTTTAACATATATTGAATCTTAGAGTATCAGATAAAAATAACACTCAATAAAATATTTATTCTATGGCATTGCTGATTAATTTCTCATGTAGAGTATTTGTCAATGTATCTTCACACATACACTGGTGTATATAGTGTAGTAATTGAGCTCGATAATGGAAAACTCTAATTTCATTTGACTTACTGGTCCATTAACATGACCTGCTTCATGGCTGAAAAGCTACTTTAAGATTTGCCTGAACCGCAGACTATTTTTCAAATGTTTCCTCTCTACTCCCAAGGGTTCTGTCTTTACTTGCACATTTCCATATATATAATATTGCAGAAGTTAATACAGTTAGATAAGGCTGTATTGTTTCCTCATTGCTATGACCACAATGATTTCTAAAATATTCATACGTTATTACCATCAAAGTAAAACAACAAGTATTGGCCTAAACAGACTTCTACAAGTGCACACAGTATTGGGGAGAAGACGTCCTTCATCCATCAGGAGACACTTTGGCAGAGATGTCAGTAATCCATGGGCATTTCCAAATGTATAACTACGAAATTCACTTACAGCCTGTATGCACCTGATCCTGAACTCCGTTAAAAATTTCAGGTTTAAACTCTCCGTTGGCATAAACATAGCTTAGTCATCGTCACTGAAATATTCAGGAGTAGTTCTCAAGAGAAGCTTTTTAAAGTGACCTGTATTAGATGCAGTTTGGAGTGATGTTCATCACAAATTAATTATTGACTATAATACAGGTGGATGCATTTATCATGTCTTTCTCCTTCTGTGTGTTATATTGATATGCATTTGGATGCTTTAGTCTCCAGATTTAAGATATTTTTTGAGAAACTGTTCGTATCACATGAGACAGAAGCACTACCTGTGCTATGAGACAAGAAGTTATTTTCTGAATTGCTGTAGGTTTCATCAGTGGGTAAGAACCATGCTGGACAAGACAGCATGTCATTTGGATTATACACTTTCAGTTAGTATCACAATTCAGATATTCTGGGTTTCATTTTCATAATGTGAAAGCCAAAGGTCTTCATGTATTTGCACAAGCCATTAAAAAAAAATCCAATAGGTATTTCATATTTATCTCTACAAAAATTTCTTAAATAAAAATGTTCTTACTGCAGTACCTGTGCATGTAAAAATGGTGGATTGACCTTGGGTCTCAATTTCATAAAAATCATGATGTTATGCTGCTTTTCTATGAACCACTTAAATAAAGAGAAAGGGCCTATCAATACATGTTTATTACCTTAGGCACTAGAAAATTATTATCTGGGTGCAAATACATCTATTGGTAATATTTAATAATTTCATTATTAATTTTGCTCTTTAGTTTTCTAAATTAATGCCAGGGAACTTCAAAGTCTTGCACAGGCTGGTGACAAGAGAACGATGTCTTAGACCAGCACATTATCTACATGTCAGAAATATATTCCAGCAGTAGTCTCTGGGGTATTCAAAACTGAATAAAACTGAGACAGAATAGCTGAAAGTAATTGAGGGGGGTGTGGGTGTGAGGAAGACTTTGAAAGACTTGTGAGAATACTGGGATTAAAAACATTAATTCATTATTTCTTCTGGTTGTATATAAACAGGCACAACAGAAGGTAACTTCAGGAAGCAAATCAGGAAGCAAAAGCTCTGCCAGACTGTGCAGACAAGATTAGAAAAACTGAGCCAGTTTATTTACTGAGAATTACTGCACAGTTTAAAATCCAAGCAGTGAATAAGGTCAAAGATAGTGTAGCTGTTGCAGACCACGAGAGAGGGGAAAAAGAAATTAGAATGCAGAAAGTCAGGCAAGATAAATCAACATTTTTTTTAATAAGATTCAACTATTTATATTGGTATCTAGAATCACAAGCACCTCCATCAATTATATGGCACTGAACCAAAACCAGTACAAAGACTTAGCATTTTGACTTTGTCCCCAGGCTGATCACATGAAAGGCTCATTTGCTGGAAAAGTTTTTTTATACAAACAGCACTATGCTATATTTTATATCTGAAATTAATCCTGATGGCGATGCACTGGATAAAAAGTTCAGGGAGCAACAAAAAACAGCTTTTTACAAGTACACAAGAACTGAAAACGTACCCAGCAATTTTTATAACTCAATTATACAGAATTTAAACTCTTTAAGCTTATCTTTTTAGAGATATAACAGTTCTATTTTCTATTAAACTGTTATGCAAAACTTCATTTTCCTTTTCAGCTTCTCTCACCATTTCCCCAAAATTCTTTGTTGACTGTTTTTACGCCACATTTACCTGCCTTCCAAAACACTGTTGTGAACAAAAGGAACTGTAATGAGCAAGCCCACACCTCTGACCACTTAGATATCTAATAAAATAGAGATTGCTACCAGTCTTTCTTTTTTCTTCCCAGCTTACAGAACGAACCAATAATTCTCCTTGTCAGACTGGAATCTTAAATTAACATAAGGCAAAGTCAGAAACAAAATTACAATACCACATGTGCTGCACACAGTTTACAAACAGAATTTGAAAGCAGCAAAGGGAAATAAAGAATAGGGTAACAAAAGAATATTGCCCCACTGAATATCTCATACATTAGTATCAGGGATACAATGTTTATACAATAACAAATAGTTTCTTTTAAATTTAAGAGACAGAATTGTATCTTAGTAGGCTTTGTAAAAAAACACACCCAAAACTACCAAAACCAACAAAAAAACTCCCCCAAAACCAATTCTTGTGAACTAATTTGAATTCAACTTTTGAAGAAACTGGCTAGTTATGCTGCTTTCAAATATGTTGGGGTTTGAGTTTTGTGGGTTTTTTGCTTATTGATGTGAGGTTTTTTAAATGTAAGCCAGCTAAAAGTCTGGCCAATAGATAGCAGCTTTAGGTCCTGCATTCCATTAGTTTACAAAAAAAATTAAATGCAAGCTTAAATATGTACAAGTGGTGCTTAGCCTGCAGAAATTAAAACAAGGTAATAAAAAGAATAATTTTCTTACTTTGTGAGTTGGTGCAAAAGACAAATGCAATTGGCATCCATCAGTTCTCAGAAGTAAAAGGGTTGCTTTTCACTAGTGTCTCTTCACACTACTAGTCAAAGGGAAAAGGAAGTAAGCACAGCTGAAACAGCTTCACTGAAAACACCATTTTCTATAGCTTCAAAAGGCTTTCCTGGAGAAAGTAACACTTGGGTGTTAAATAGAGATTTTTGCCTGTAACATTCTGACTTATTCCAGGGCTGCATAAAACACCTAAATTAATCAGTATAATTCTACTGGAACTAAAAGCTGGTTTAATTGTAGTTAAAAATATTTTTTTGCTGCTTTCCCAAAAATCATGGCAGATCTTTTAAAGGGCCACAAATAAAAAAAAGACCTTTCCAGTAAGATAACCATCTACTACTGTAATTGCACAGAAAATTCCTTTAAAGGACCAAGGAATATCTCAGATAGAAAGCATAATGTTTTTGAAAACTTAGAGAAAACTTTTAGAAAAGGGCAGTGGAGTTGCCTGAACAAGAAAAAAACTTCCAACGCTCTTAGTACTTTGTGTTGAACCATAGCATGTTCAGCTCTCTGGCACTAGAGGCTAAATTCCATTCTTGGAGAAACCTGTCAGAGTTAGCCCAGCAATAATATATCAAAAGAAAAGTCTATGTTTTCTAGATGACAGGATATAAGAACTGAAAGAACAAGCCAAGGTAGTCCTTATCATGAACAAGACCACTTTTCCCCACATCTATCTCTCTTTCACAACAGTAGATTTTGTTCTGTTTGTGGCGTGTCATTAAATTGTTGGCATATCAGTGCAATCAAAACCCAGACTATAACTCTACAATTATTCTGTGATTCAGGAGAGAAATATGGAAGTGTTCACATTTTCATCTAAGCTCAAATTAAGACTTCAGTATAAGGAATTTCATTTCAGATCTAAAAGTGATAATCAGTGCAACAAGAACTGTTTAGGTCATGGGGAGATTAAGTATAAAGGGAAAAAAAAAACAGAATAAGGAAATAGAATTGCTGTGGGAAATGGAGTTAGAAAACTGCTTTATAAACTGTAGGAAGCTATAAATAATATTTCATATTCTTTATATAGGAAGCAAAAGAATATTTTTGGATTAATGTTACAGATGAGGTATCTACACAAACATTACTCTAGACCTCTAGGAAACTAGGAAATAATTTATGTTCAGAACTCCTGGACAAATTAGCACTAATCCCTAAAAAAGAATCTTTCAAACCCAGAAATTCCCTGCTTCTTTGAATCTGTTGGTAAACTACTGCAGTGTTATTATGGTGGGAAATTTTATTTCAAATAAATGTCAAATACTTGATAATGAAACAGGTGTTTAAGGAAAAAAAAGTTTATCAAGTAGTACTCGTGCTTTTATAATTTAGGAATAAAAGTAAATACTAAAGGGACCCTGTCATGCCCTTAAGATGGTAGGTTAGTATACACTGTATATATGTAACAATGCAGTTTTTATAGATCTGTTGTGTACAACTATGTCAACTGGTGTGTTAAATACTTTTTTACCTCTCTACTGAAATTCAAGATTTGATTTTTAGTTGTGTTAAGCTTAGAAACATTTTGATACCAAATGAGTTTCTTGCTTCACAAAATGCTCTAACCCAGCATGGTTCAGCATCGTGTGGAAACTTCACCATTTGCCAAGTACATCAATTCTGCTGAAATCTATCTGGGATTTTTTTCAGACAAGCATCTAATATCATGAGACAATCTGTTGAGAAACACACTACATTACAATTTTTATCCTTAATTTTTTAGCTCTAATTTGAAGCACCTCTGTACATTAAAAATAGGAGGCAGGCAGTGGTGATGGGTCCACTTGTGTCTATGGCCAAAAATGTTAGTGGGACCAGGAGAGTGTTCTCAGCACCAAGCCAGAGAAGACACATTATCTTGCATTGCGCTGATATTAAACTAGAAATGTATAACTAAAAATATAAACATCTGAAGCCAAACAAACATTCTAAACCACAAGCATAAGGAAAAAATGTAATGTCAACAAAAGTAAACCAGAAAACATTAAAAATAAGAAGTTTCTATACATCTCACTTCAGGAGATAAAATTCTTCACTGTTTCTGGGAAAGCTTACACAGATATTAATCATAAAAAGTGTAGCTGAACCAAGTTCTGGTTTTAACTTTTCAGCTAACCTTCTTCTTTTCACTGTTTCCAAACAGCATGTTTGCCTGCTCTTTTATCTTGCACCAGGCCTACCACACAGCCATGGCCTCTGCCTTTGGGCCAGTCCTCTGTCAACTTGTTAAAATATGTCAGACGATTTAGCAACTTCCTTACATTCCTCATGGGGCTATTAAATGCTATCTCTTCTTCATAATTCAGTTCCTTGAAGCTGGCGTATTTAGCCGTCAGTTTAATTATTTTACCACTAAGCTTTTAAGTTCCTCTGCTACAGGCTGGGAACCCCAACATACACATAGTGTTAATGGGCCTTTGCCCAGGCATGTTACACCTTTGTAGTTGTTTACATCACTCTTCAATTACCTGCCTGCTTTAAAGATAGCATATATCAGTCTTGAAACTTCATAGATCTTAAAAGCTGTCTCGTCGAAACATGACGCCTCTTGTACATTTCCCCATTCATATATTGCTTTCTGAAAGGTGAGTCAGAATGATTCATACTGTATCCCAAAAGGAACACCACCTTGCCCTCTCAGTTTTACATGTCTAGTCAAACCTGGTTTTAATAGAAAAATGTATTTTTCTTTAAGACAAATTGTGTATGGCATTATTATATCACTGTTCTGGACTGTAGCTTTATATATATAAAGAAAAACTTCTATAAGAAAGCACCTAGAAAAAAAAATACAAAACCAAAATAGCACAAAACTCATCTCCTCTCTGATTCTAGCCTGAGCCTAGGCCTATCAGTTTTATGTGTAAGTTTTACACTAAAAAAATGTATAAAGCTGTAAGCACCTTATGAAATCTCGCATGTTCTAAGCATACATACAGTGAAGTGCAAATCTATTCTGTATGTACTTAGTTAAGGAAACAAGCACCATTCATACACACAGGAAAGAAAAGAATTCCTCCCAGCTAAACAAAATATTTTTAATCCACTAGCTCTTTAAGTTGAGTTTTGTTGTGTTTAGAAGACATACAGGAAAAAAGAAATCACACACTCATAACTCATTAATATTTGCTGGCCTCCTTTTCTATCTGTCTGGTTTCTCTGTGGCAATTCTGTTGCAGAACTCCAGCTCAGTTTACTCTGGCTGAGTCAACATGACAATTCATGTGATACCTCTCCAGTAACAGTAATTTTTGACTGTGCCAAATATACCTTTGGCATCAAATAAGCCAACTTAGAATATAAAACAATGAAAGTAGAAATATTACAACAAGTTAGAGGACACAATTACAGAGGAAGAACTAAAAAAATTAATAACTGTGAATTTGCTCCATACTGCATATTGAGTCCCTCTCTACTTCTCACTGGACTTCCACCTTGCATTTAATATAAAACTACAGTTTGTTAGTAGCAAGTTTTGATTTAGGTTCAGATAAATGTCATAGGTTTCAAAAAAATAGAGGATACTCATAATATCTTTGCAGTAATCTAACAATTTACTATAAAAAAAAAAAGGTACCTTGTAGCTACTTTTATGTAAAATTGGTACATTAAAATGGTAACACTACATATAATTCATATAGCTCTTTGGAGGCTACAACCATTATATGAAGAATGTATTGTATTAAAAATCTGATATAAGGGAAAAAATCTGACTCATCAAGGAGTTTCTTGGCCTATGATTGACCATGTAAAAAGACATCTGAAATTTTGTAGTTACCCACTATTGCACAGAATGTGAAGGCTGTGCAATCAATATCAATTAAGTCCCAGTGACAAGATTCATGGATAGTATTTACAAAATCTGTATCATCAATAGATAAAAGTTAATACCTATTCTTCTGATATTTCCATATTTAAATTTGTAGGAATTCATTAAGCATGAAACTTATTAACTACAGGGTTGTCTAACATTCTGCTTATGATTCTTTTCCAAAAGAAACTTTTGCTGCACCTCAGTCAGTATTGTCAGAGTTGTTTTTACAATTAGAATTTAAATTGTGTAGTTCAGAATGCATCAATATATCATTAGCATCTTACCTGACAATGTAATATACTTAAAAGAGTCAATTCTTCCAAACAATGATGAGAAAGTATAATCACTGCTTAAATTTACTTTCAATTACCATCATCTAATTATCATTAGGAGTGAAGTATTTATTCAGTATGTTATTATATATTAAGATCTGAAATCCATCTCAGGTCCTGCCTTAAGTGCTTTGCATAAAAGCAGCTTCCATAGAGGAAGCCATTATTTAAGGAGAAAATAATAAAAAACAAACCAAAAACAAACAAAGAACCCTCCTAAAACCAACTAAACAAACAAAATCCCAAAACACTGTATCACACACATCATGATGCTATTTGTGGAATTTATATTTTTTTTCCTGCAGAAAGTTGCACATCACTAATATTGCTTTATATAGGAAAAGTTCTGCCCTGCAGCCTATCTACTGCATGATAGCTAACTGGCCTTGTAAATTATTTCTGTTTGTGATAAAAAGTAGTTTGTGGAAGTAGTTTTGCTTATTTCTGGATATAGTATGTTCCAGTCAAAACATAGATCACATCTTGTCTATTCATACTGCTGAACATCTCATTTAGCAAAGTGTTCAGTGTACATTTACCTAATACCTACATTCAGAACTTCAATGGATATTTATGGAAGTGCAGTGTGCAGATCTTCCCCAAGACACCTTGCTGTACTTAACTATGCAAGGACAAAAAGATGCCTGCAGTGTTAATTCTACAACATTGGGAGCTACCCTTTTTTTCCACATTTGCACCTTCCATTTTCCTCCAAAAATACTGAACTGCCTGCTTATGTCTTTTGTACTGTGAGATAAATAAAAGCATAATATTTTTTTTTTTGGCTCAGCTGCCATGCTTTTAAATTTTTAATAGTGACAATTATCTAGGCATCTGATCATTATTTGGTACCAACACATTCTCAAACCTAACGTTGAATTAAGATTGCATCAGTGGAATTCCCGAGCTGTGTTTCACTAACCTTAAATTAAATTATAACACTTAAAGCCCCTTGGTCTAAACCACAGTGTTTCAACAGAGAATTATTTCAATGTTTAGAAGAAAAGATTTTACCTAAAATCAGATAGTTTAGGTTATATTCTAAAAATACATACTTTTACAAATCTAATATTTACAGATACATTCTACTTAAGCAAACATAACTCTAAACTCTATAGAACTGCTTTGAAATATTAGCCGAAGAGCAACAAAATTATAAATAATGCTCTGAAAAACTGAAACTGCTTTTAATTGAATAAGTGTTTACGATGAAACAAATAAACATTGTGTCAGTATTTATAGCTGTGCATTTAGGGATCACTAATTTTATTACTTTAGTTCTCTCCGGCAATTAAGAACCCAGATAGTTATGGCCAGAGTACAAAATAATTGAATTGTTTTCCCAGCTCTGGTTTAAATAATTTTCACTGCAAGAAGAAAGAAAATAATTCAAACAATGTTGAATTAATCTTGCATATAAATATATTGTGAAGATTTCTCCAATTTATTTAGATACATATTTGTGTTATAAAACTATCGTAAGAATTATTGTATTATAAAATCATCCTAAGAAAATTAGTAGAAACTACAATTGCACCACATGTAGTGATATAAGAACCCCCAAACCTTACTTATTATTAGGGAAAACTTATTTTCCAAATCAGGGGAATCTTCAAACACAGTTTTCAAATATAAATGCACCACCATCACAGCCCCCCTCATGCTTATGCCCATGAATAAGAGTCCTACAAAAGAGAAAGAACAATGGAAGAAATCAACCCATAGCATTAATAGAGAGGGACTAGAAAAAAGACCAAGAAGCAATAAATTAATCATATTCTAGACATGGTTTAGAAATTCCCCCTGCCTGACATTATCTTATTTGCTTCACATCTTTAACATCTAAGGAGCTACAGACATAAAATATCTGTCTTGTCTGATAACAAAAACATCACTTTTATACATAGGCAGTTGATAAGAAGTCTGAAAAATGCAGTTCAAAGAAGCCAGTTTCATTAAAGTAAAGATTGAAGAAAGATTTATTAACTTACTGGCATGTGTAGGGGGTGTGACATTATATAAGCAAAATTTAAAATTGATTACTTTAGTAGAAAGAAGCAAACCTGTTACACATATTGATGTATTAGGAAGTAATTGTTTTGTGGACTTATGGTGTAGGGTAGATTACATCATTACATGGAAAATGAAAAGGTTACATATTATAATTAATTATCACTTCATATTCTAAGGAAAATAAACTGATGTTCAAGAATTAACTTTATTTTTGAGAGGGAATTTGGAAGTATCTTAGTGAATAATCAAGAGCTTGAGATAAACCTGGTTTTGTAATACCTGACATCCAGTTTCCTAAAATCAAATACCACCTGATTAAAAACAGAATTCCTATCCATCATCCTTGACTTTAACTTTCTGATTATAAGGAACAAGAATAACACTGGTAGTTTCAGATCCACTAAGGGAGAGTATCAAGACCTGCATTTAGTCCTAGAATTGTTTCAGCTTTCACAGAGCAAAGGCAGCTGTTCCATTGAACACATAATGTGTTGCCCTCTATGAAAGCACTCTGGGTTCTCTGCTATATGCTGTATGAAGCAAGATCTTGCTTTGCATTAGTGAGAACACTTAGATGACATCACTCTTAAATGTATCCATAAAAGAAATATTCCAGTCACTCTAATGTCCCCTTGACGTTTACTTTTCTTTTATTGATTATATGCCTGAAATCTTACACAGTTCGTAAGCAGCAAAAAGCTTCCTTCTCTTTTTTTGGTTTTGTTTTGGTTTTAACACCTTTCTTTCTCCATCTTTTAGTTTAGTCTATATTTATTAAATACTTTCATGTTAACTTTCCCACAATAAAGAGCACAGATTTTTCATTAAATGTGTGGACACCTCATCAACTTCTACATATTTAACTTTTCTAGGATAGATATTCATGCACAAATGTCAAAAAGTGCATGTCATTAGTTTTTTACTAACGTATCATTGCATCTTTTGCATAGTTATTTAGTTATTTTGTATCCATTTTCAAGGGCCTAAAGGCTTAAACTATACTATATTTAGTTTTGGTACATATCATCACTATGTCATCTGTATAATAATGTCTTTAGTAACACTGGCACATGTAATACATGGCAACTGCAAAAGTCCTATAGGTTAGTATTTATAATTTAAGAACAGGAGGGAAACTGTACTTTCAACATCATTCATTTCATTTTTTATTCTCTCACACTCCCCTTGTTACTTTTTTCAATATAAAATTGTTTATGGTTTCAAACTATCAGAAATGTTCTTTTCTACTGCATCAACTACTTTGCCAGTACAGAATCTACATTTCCAAAAATCCTCTCTTGTACTTTTTACGCCTCAAAGCCTGGAATATCTTAAAGTAGCTGGCTTTAAAAAGAATGCACACTAAGCACGTTCAAAAATTTTTGAAATGGTTTTAACAGTTTGCAAAGTTCCTTAAGGTTAATTACTTCAGAGAAACACAAAACAAATCCTTCTTCTCCATCAAAAGATATATACTTTCATTAAGAAAATATCCACCTGGAACATAACAGTAACTGAATATGCATCTGAACAAAAAACTCATCTTTCTATGTGTTTCACAATTTAAGTTTAATGAGAAAATTGCACCTGTAGGTCCTGGATAGAAACGTAAATATTGTGCTGGCCTGTAACCTTCAGGTAGTCTTAAACCAATGCATCAGATTTACTTAATCAATATGTAAAATATTTGGAATCCAAATCCATAAAATTTTGGGGGCTTGAGTTCTTTTATGCTTTAACATTTTATTATGCTTTTCTTTCAACTACATAGAAACACAGCAGGATAAGCTGTTTCTGAGAGAATAAACAGGAATATTGTCCCTAATTATGACTGTCATCATGGAGCACCATTACCCTGAAGAAACTTTATTACCAGTGATAATGCATTAAAAATAAACACAGGATGAATATATTTCCAAAACTGGCAATTAGGAAAGAAAAGGCCTCACAATTTGATCTCTTACACCTCTCAAATGCCTGAGAGAGGGAGGACATTTTTCTTCCTTCAGATCAACAATCAGAATTGATACATCTCATGATTTAGCTTTCAATTTATTTGAAAGGTTGAGCTAGGGATGCAGGTCCACCTCAGTTCTCCTCCTGTGAACAGGTTTTCTTTGTTTGTTTTTTGTTTGTTTTAAATTGCATCTGTTGATATTCCTTCCCCCCCCACCCCCACCCCCACCCCCGGATCCACAGTGACCTCATATTTTAGTACACGAGGAAGAAAACACACCCCAGGAAAATATGCTGTGTCATGAAAACTATTTGTTGCATCAGACTATTAAAATCACAATCTCTACAGAATATATATAGAAATATAGCTAACCTTGTTCAAATACGAATTTCTGCTCTTAACATGACTAACATAGCTATGCCTACAAACACCTGTTGTGATTGCACATGTAATCATAATCCGGGATACATATAATGATAATGCTCATCTTAATGGAGATTTCATACATTCTTCATCAAAATGAGCAGAAAAGGCAGATGTTTCTGCAGGAAGGGGCTAAGCAGAAAATATTTCCAAGATTTGCATTACTCCCTGGAGAAAAGATTCTTCCAGATAAATTTCAGAATAATTTATTTTATCCTTACAAATGACTGTAGCAATAAAACCCAGGGACCTGCAGAAAAATTACTCTATTGTCACATCTCATTATATATTTGTGAAGTTCCTTGTCTTCCTCTCTGAGGAGGTTTTTGGGTTTAAATGCTTTAAATCAATGAAGAAGACTTAGAAGACTAAAATAAAATTTAGTGGGGGGATCATAAAATTCTGGGTTTACTTTTACCTAGAAATACAAAATACATTTTATTTATCATTATGACAGTCACAAAAAAATTCAGAGCAAAATATTTTAACATATATAACAGAATCACATAGATTCCTTATACAATATAAACCATTTTTGTACTCACATGCTCTTTCTAATCATCTATGCTTTTAAAATTTCTAGAATATATTCCAATGTGTTACTAACTCAGATTCTCTGTAACTTAAAAATTCTATTTCATTGCTCTTCTCTTGCTGCTTTGGGCCAAAAAAATAATCACTTACATGTCTAAATAATGTCGGTTTTGCATTACTTGCTGATGATGTTATGCTCTTAGCTAAACGTTTACATATCAAAATATTAAAATTAATTAAAGAATACACTGGAAGTTGGCAATACACACAAAATGGTTGGAAACATTTTCTAAGGAGCTTGATTTTATGTGTCCACTCTGTAAGCTCTTAAGTTTAATGAGTCTGGGATCAACCTACCTCTAATAAAACATTGTAGTTATCTCACAGATTATATATTCCCACCATTTACATGCAAACCAGATGAGAGAGACCAAATAATTCCTCATATTAAGCAAGTCTGCAGCCTGAATCAGTTACATTTGGTACAAAAGCAGCTGTATCGACCTACAGGTCATCTTCATATGTTATATCAGTCATAGAAGGACTTCTTTTTCTTAAACCATTTCTTCCTTTGAAAGGCCATTGAAGACTTGCAGAATATGAGTTAACTTCGTTAGGCTCTGCAATGACAGTGGTATTACATTACCCTGTAGAGTGCACGTAGAGAGTTAGATAACTAAAAACATTATTTAAAGAGGACACAAAGTTAAAAAGGAACTTGCCAAAGCAAGCTGGGAGCAAATGCTAGGAAGACAAGTTGGGGTTTAACACCAAATTCAGGCTGGATGCAGACTGTTCACATATCTGACTCACTCATGGGAGCTGTTCTTGCTTGGCCACCTTAGGTGCTCAGTGAGGTAGGCTTTTTTTGAACGGAAGGCCAGAGGAGAATCTCTTTTAGCAGCCCAACAGTCACAGGAATAAAAGAAGCTTCATTTTTGTATCTCTGCCCTTCCATTTTTTATATTGAAAAACTGTTTACTTGGTTTGTAGAGCAGAAGGGTGTTAACTTTTCCTCAAATGTTTAGGGCACTCACCTTCATTGTGGAAGATTCAGTTCCCAGTCCCTGTTTCCCTGAATATTTAATGATCTATATAAAGGTGTGTCTGAGAACGACAGCATATGGTAAGCATGTTGGGTCAGGGTCAGGGCAACCTCACTTCTAATGCAGAAAGCACAGTGAAATAGCAGTTATCTCGATGACTTTAGCCCAAATGAAGGTAACGGAAGACATATTCACAAAGAATTAGAACAAGCATGTGTGTTCTCTGCCAATAACCATGAGACTGGACTGAAAACCCAACTTAAACAAACAAGCCCACACACGCCAAATATTGCGAGATTCATGATAAAATCTGGAGAGCTGGTAAGCCTGGTTGCAGCACCTGTGAAAGGTTAGTTAGCACATACACTTGAAGGTGTATTACAGAAAGTTGTAGACACACTACAGACATACAGTATTTGCATATAAAACAGACAGAACATGCACTGCTGCAGGCACACTACAGGTGGTAGGTATTGCAGCTATGATTAATGCTTATTGTGTAAAGAATAAATTGATCCTTTGCTAATCAAACATTCTAATAATCCAAAATTCAAAATCATAAAGAAAAATAAGGTACCCCATACTACTACTATTTATGCTGCTTACTGCCATATATCTGTGGCTTTCTGCAGTTGAGATATATGAAGAATTTATAGCTTGGTATTTCTAATGTAACAAAATGTTAGCCATGTTCTAACTGCAATTGTTTGATTTTCATTTATCTTTGTACAATAAATGCAAGAGTGCATGATATAGATGTATATATAGCCATTGCAAAACTTCTACCAAATATTACAAAATATATTTCAGATTAATGAACTTATCACTTGAATTAAAGTGTTGTAGGTTCAGTTAAATAGAAAAATAATAAGAATTGACTAATATAACTTGCTTTTGTGTACAAAGACATATAGAGAACGACTGATTTCTCAAGGCAGCTTACACATTTACCTTTCTGCAAAACTTTTTCTGGGAAAGGCAGTGATTTGACTGAGCGGGTAGTACAGAAAAACATGCATTAACACTACCATTGCTGTAGATAGCCTGCAGGAAAACTGAGGTCTTCCATTCCCAGTCTCATTTGATATCTTTAACTCTCAACGCCGAGGGTAGGATTTTCCAACACTAATTTCTAGCATTGAAATGATCAAAGCTATAGTATTGTTTAGTGTTGCAAATCTCAGTCTTGCCAACGTAGTATGCTTTTGTGACATTTCTATATCCAATAGTATAATAAATCAAGATTTTTTTAATTTGCCCCAGAATTTGTACTGCTTTTTTTTTTTTGCTTTCTTTTTTTGCTTTTTTCTCATAAAACAGGATATCTTATGCTGAGCAAATACAGTATAGATAGCAAATGTCAAAACAAGTGAGGAATACTTTAGTTTGTTTTTATCTTTTGTATCCTCAAGCTTAGATTCATCCAATACTGAATGTTAATGGAACATGAATATTAGAAAAGGGATGGAATATGACAGTGCATATGGAAAATATTAGGTTTTCTTCTCTATTAGAACTTTGTTTTAACTTAATGCTGACTAGAGTGTTTTAAAGAGTTAGAGCTGAACAGTTAGAAAAGTGACAGACTTTATATATTGAGTGTCAGAAGTAATCTGTTATATAATTCAAACAATTTCATTGTTTATGCTTCTATTTTAATTGTTCAGTAGTGCACACAGAATTTGATTTATGTGTCGGAGGGGGTTTAAGTGCTTGTATTAGCATTCTCAATTTCATCTATAGGAAGCTCTTTTAAAATGTCTAACACATTTAAAGTGATTTGATATTAAAACATTTTGGGAATTGCAACTTTACAGTATTATTCACAAAAAGAAAATTTTATTAAACAGTTTATTTTTTTAAGACCTTTCTTATTTCGGGGCAGCCCACTTTTGCTAATTTGGGAGCTCACCTTGATTTCACATCTTCTTAATTTTCAGAACACCCACTAAACTCAGTGAGAATTTGGGAATGCCTAGGACTTCTAAAAATCATGCCAAGAAAATCTTAAACTGGTTTAAAAAAAAAAAAAAAGAACAAAAAAAAACCCCAAACGTTTGTCAGTAATTAAAGAATTAAAAATTAGAATCTACTTTTAAATCTCTGCTGCAAGAAGTGGTATATTATGAAAATTAATTATTTAAGTCCTTTATTCTACCTTGTTTTTTGAGAAATTATGACACTCCTTTGAAATCAACAGGTTGTCTCTTGAATGCAAAAATTCACTCAGTAGGGAGGCATGTGGGATCTGGCAGACACACAGGTCTCTACCCTTCACACTATTGAATATCAAAATTGAAAAGATGCACCAAACTGTTTACACAATTTTTAAAACATACTAGATTTTGGTGCAATATCTGTATGTCAAAGAAGCATTAATTAAACTTCAGGATCTTTGCAGATAGCAGGATCTTTGCAGACAGTGAAAACACTATTCAGCAAACACTGTTTAATATTTTCTGACCAAGTTTGTCTCAGAGAAGGCTGAGGGGGGACCTCATGGCAACCTAACCCTTCCTCTAGGGGGGGCAGCGGATGGGGAGGTGCTGATCTCCTCTCTCTGGTGACCAGTGATAAGACAGGAGGAAATGGAATGAAGCTGCATCAGGGGGAGTTCAAACTGGACATTAGGAAAAGGTCCTTCACTAAGAGGGTGGTCAGTCACTGGACCAGGCTCCCCAGGGAAGTGGTCACAGCACCTGTCAGACTCCAGGGAGCATCTGGATGACACTTTTAGTTATATGGATTAGGTTTGGGTAGTCCTTGAAGAGCAGGGAGTTGGACTCAATGATCCTTATGAACCCCTTCCAACTTGAGATATCCTATGATTCTATGACTTCTTTGGCATACTTTTACATTCATTTTTATGATGTGACTGAACGACTTCATAGAAGAGCTATCTGAAAAAAAATGATCTATTTCCCAAGGAAGTAAAAACTTTATGAATCTCTGCTATTCCTTTTCTGGTTTAAGAGTGAACTTTATTATTAAACATACAAATTTTTATATATTTACAGTTCTAGCATTACAACTAAAATCTACCCTATTATATAACCTACTTTATTATATAACATATAATTTTGTTTGTAAGGGGAAAAAGATTACAAATAAAAGTGTGCCAGAGTATAGTTACATTAGGTATTATTTTCCTTGACTTTCATGGTCTTAACAATACTCAGAAGATGTTACAGCTCTCAGAAGCTTCCTCAAGATGGAAAACAGCAGTGATTATGTTCAAATCATGGCAAGAAAGAAAAGTTTCATCACATTAGCTGTATAGCGTCACTCTTTAATGCTATATATCTACAGACAAATGCAAATCTACCATTATGACTCCATAAGAAGTATTTATAATAACTCTGCTATATTTGATAAATGAAGTCACAGTAATTGGTTTCAGGATCTTATTCTGGCTATAGCATATCCAGTTACAATTTTGAATATGAAATTACATATTTCAAAATGTCAGTTTTGTTACAGTTCCACATGGAATGCATACTGATTACAGCTACTTTATAAATATAGGTGGCCTAAAAAAATCAAAAGAATCATGTTAAACTACCATTGGTTGTGAATTCTGTCAAAGTTCAATATAATCAAATAAATAAAAAGGTAAACATACAACAAAAATTACTGGTCTACTTTGTGTACAAAGAATGAGAAAACCAATTTCTACACAAGTGGAAAATTTCAGTAGTTGTAAGACTGAGATCTATCAAATTTTTTATTAAGTCAAGAAATAAAAGTAGGTATAATTTTAGTGATATTTATGGGGTAGGCTTTTCTGAAATTACTTCTTTCAGACCTCAGTCTTGCCTTCCACTGTATCCATTGTTGCATATCTTGGAAAGAAAAAAGACAAGATATTGAGTGTTACTAATTATTCAATCTAGACTTAAAATGAAACCAAAAGAACCATACAGGTAAAACTTATTCAGTATTATTTTGTATGAAGACTGTATGAAAATAAAAGCACTTTCTTCTCAGAAACTTCATATCTTTTTTTAACATCATGACCATTTGTTTCTGAAAGTAAACCAGTCTTGCATTATTTTAAAATGCTTAGAAGGTACAACTTGTTCTGATCTTTATCCTAATTTTAGGGAAATGTTCACTAAAAAATAAAAAAAAATAAGGGGAAAAAATCAACCAGCAGTATTTTTAATAGAGCTTTTACTGGTCTAACTTTTGGACTAAGATTAATTTCATACTTTATTCTGGAAATAAGATAAAAGGACATTGTTATAGCATTTTCCAGAATGGAAAGGAGGAATTGTGAAAAGTAATTGGAAAAGGAAAGAATATTGGCTTGATCAAGAGAGACTATGTTGTGAAATACTGAAGTGTCTTAACACTGTTGAGTTCTTACATACACAAACCTTGACTCATCTTCTATCATCAGCTTCCCAGCAACTGCAAAGCTATGTCAAAAAGTACTAGGGTTCTCCAATTAGGCTGTGCTTAAAAGCTTATACTCATGAACATCGGTTCAGCATTTTGAAAATGCAAAGCTTCCTAAAGTTATGATTCTTTTCCTATTTATCTAAAAGTCATGTACTATTTGAACTCAGTCTCCAAGATCAAAGTGCTACTTAATATAGCACCTGCATAAAGCTAACGAAAAACCTGTTTGTTTCATTTCTGAAAAAGAATCAACTTACATTTTCAATATAAAAGGGTAATCACTCTAATTTCAGCTCAGAAGATTCAGACCATTAAACAATTAATATACAAGAGGCTGAAGAAACAGTGTATACTGTCATGAAAAATCCACTTACAGAATTACAGTTATTTTGTCCCAGCACAATGCTTTATAATGAGGACCAATCCTTTAAAGCCCAAGCAACGTGAACAATATAGGACTATAGGTATTTATTTGATTTTATTTATCTTTATATCTGATGTTTATCCAGCACAGAAAAGATGTTTTTTTCCTAGATTGGCTGGATCTGGGCATATTCAGAAATACATGAAGATTCTGGATATTTCATGGTACAGGAGAGAATCAACTACTCAGATCAGAGTAGTTTATTCATTGTCATATTATTCACTAGTAACCTGTAGTGAAGTGCTTCCTATACATATAAGTGTCATATGATCTCTGAACAGAATGCACTGGAACAGGATTGTTTGGATAACACTGATCAGAAAAATATTTTTGTGTTATGATATTTCCATGAGAGTTCATGACAATCTTATGTGATGGAAATAACATACTATAGCACACCATATTGTCTTGTGATTCATATCAGGGGACTTTACTGCAAAGGCATATGGTGTGGTCTCATTCCTTAGTTGCTGAAATGCTGCCTCTTTATTTACTGCTCTTCATATGCAAATTATGTAAAGACTCCAAAGAGTGATAGAAGACTTGCAGCTTGATTCATGAAGGCAAACCTCTGCTACTCTCAGATCTTTAGCCTGAATTCAGATCAGCAAAACCACATTGTCTGGAATTTCATCAATATATTTTCCAGTATTGTAAGTTGTGATGCTGACGAGTTTAACACAATCATCCATGAATTTTCTCATGTGGCAGAGGTTAAAAATGACCAGTCAAGTATTTTGTTTCCATCTGGCCTTGCTAGACTATTCACAGAATGGTAACATCCACAGTCTGCTTGCTCACAGTGACTCACAGTGCTGCCTACCATTCAGTGCTCATCTCAATGCACTGAAACAGGTCATCTAACACTTTCTGTACTACAACAGCCAAATCA
>JAVJGJ010000001.1:29637577-29659273 GCA_035590215.1 Microhierax caerulescens
ACACTTTCTGTACTACAACAGCCAAATCATACTGGCACTTGCTCATAAAAATATCCTCGTGTTTATGCGTAGTTTTATTTAAATGAATAGGCCTGCTACTGTAAGGGTTTGTACCACTAACCTCCAGAACAAACAAAATGTAAAATAATGGCATGCATATCTAAGTTCTAGGCCTTATCTATTGCCTGTCTTAATACAGCAACTAGAAGCCGAAGACCAGGACACTGGTTTACTATATATTGGCTGTCCCCTTACAAATTCGCACCACTATGACTGTTGCTGTTATGATCTGGTCAGGAGGCGTATCATAACCTATAGTTAAATAAAATGGTGAGATACCCTTCTTTTAGTCTTGTGAAAAAATCTCGTAACTTATCCTTTCTTCCTTTATTTATTCCACTCCTTTTTCTTTAGTAAATCTGTTTAAAAAGAAATTCTCATCATTTAAATTACCACTGATAATTCATTAAGCCAGCAACTGTTACTAGCTCTTTTTACAATATATTCATAGCTCTGTATCATAGAGTGAAAATTGTTGCATAAGTGGATTTTAAATATACTTAGCATTCATAAGTATATTGTTCTTTTACCCACTGTCACAGTGTACTTGAGGGTGGGCAGATACAGAGTGAACTCCTGGTATGTGATTGGCAGCTGTTCTCTTTTCTAATGAAGAATCACAGATCACAGATAACCAAATACACAAAATTTCTTGATCTAGATGAAAAGCAAAACAGATCAAGGAAGACTAAATGAGAAGCTAGATGCAACAGTCCATTAATGCCTGACTCTTTCCTTTCAGGAAGGAGAGTGACTAAGCTACTAGTAATTTCTTAATTCAAATTGAATATACAAATTGAATTATCTTGTGCTGCTCAAAAGTAGAGTATAGGTGCTAACATTTCAGTGTGCTCTGGTTTAACATTACTGTGCTTGACTGTGATTAGTCCTACCATCAAATACATACAGTATTAAAAACTAAGAAAGTAAAGTAAATTGCACACCTCTGGTGTTCACCTCAAGTAATCCATTACTGGACAAGAAATGGGTTGATGAGGCTAATCTACTGACACTCAGCTATTTGTTGTTTGTCACAGTTGTAGGGAGTTATCCACTGATTGTCAAAATTTACAATAGGCTGTTAACTCTAAATAAGGAACAAGTACTATAGAATAAAATGTTTTTTGGTTAAACTTAGCTTGTGGTTTAGCTACACTTTAAAGTAATATTTTTATTGTCAAAATAAAAACAAGAATAGGCAGCAGACAGACATGCACAGAGTACACTTGACAATGCAGTCAAAATACAACTTCTAAATGTTTTTGATTCAATGCACTAATCTGTGTTCAAGAATCTATCTTTACCTAAAAAGAGGATGGAGTTCTTCTCTTAACATTTGAAAAAAATCTCAGAAACAGGCTTTCCATCCTTGTTCCATTTTCTTACTGAGATACATAGTGATTACAACTTTTCATTGTACAGACTATTCTTAGTTAAAATATTTGAAGTGAAATGTCAGTTGATGGGATTAGATCAATTTATTCATTTATTTTAAATTGGCTAGATAATAATAAATCCTTGCCCGCCTTATAGGGAAACATGGGGGAAAATCATAGGGATTAGGAAATAATTGCATGGACAGAAAATTGTGAAATAAGATTCAGCATGACAATGTAAAAGAAAGAACCAAATGCAGAAAAATTATGTAGGAATAAAAATATTGGTAAATACATAACACTAGAAGAAATTTTGTAACAAGTGCACAGTAAATTATGTGTGGATTTGCAGTAATTTCTGCCATGAAACAGAAGACTGGTGTGATTTGCAGCTGGATATATAGTCATCACATTATAAAAGAACCAGGATCACTTAATTCTATATGACTGATAAATTAGTACACATAGAACCTGCATTTATTCCTGTGCACTAAAATAACTGGAACAAAACCAGTGACATGTCACTTCATATACTGCTGTATGTTTTATAGTCATGTCTTGAAAGTACTGAATTTCTGTAAGCAAACTAGCCAGTCACCAGGGTCAGATGATATTCATATGATGCTGTCATGGAGGCTTTTACAGACTAAATATTTAACCAGAATCAGAAGAAAAGAAAATGCAGAATAAAAGGTCATCAAATTGTGGTCCAGACAAGAACCAAAATAAGTACAGTCAACATTTTTGAGTGTTGTCACGTAATGATACAGTACGCATTTGGGGAATTTTACTTCCAGGTATGCCAGTTCTATTAATACCTACTTGCAGTTGGGGCATGTTATATTTTTTTTTCCTGGAAAGTATCTTTTTGCCTAGCTAACTCAAAGGAATTCAGTCTTCACATTGCAACAGTGCTCTGCAACAGGAATCAAAGCTCTTTTAAGTCATGGCAGTCAGTGGCTTAAGAGCATGCTATTGCACAAAGTAAAATTCTTACATATGTATACCCAAAGCGCGGAATTGTGAGAGCAAAAGCCTAAACTAATTTGGCCTTTTGAAGAACTTCTTTTTTTAGCCTGAAAGTTATAAGATGCACCTCCAGGCACTGTCAGAACTACATTCGTTTTGACAGGGCTAGGTATATACGAGCTAGGTGTCAAGCTATGCCTAATCAGTTTCTGGAAATCCAGTGTTGTTCTGCCTACAAGAAGTGATGCCTTCTCAAAGCATTCACTCCAATAGGGGTGAAAAAGATTCAGTTTGTAGTCAGAGGGCATTAAACACCTCATTCCCCGACGGTGATGCTACCATGTGTAGCCTATATCTAGGAACTTTGCCTCTTGCTGAAGTTTGGACATATTTTGGAGAGGATCAAGCTTATTTTGGGCAAGTGAAGTAGTAAACACAGAAATCATAGTTCCATATAAATGTTTAAAACATCTGACTATGCCATAGAGGCAGGAATGGAAGTGAAAGAGGATCTTGTTCCATGTTATCTTAGTATTTTATCCAACTGTAGGATACACATACAAAAATAGCCATGAGAACAGGGATCATAATCTGTGATGTTCCCCTCCCACATGGAAGTACAGAGCTGCTCATAAATATTATTACTTTTTTTGTTTCATAATAACTTTAGCATGAAGAAAGAACTTGGCAAGCTCAGTGAGCTGGATTTGGATGTCATTTATCTGAAGGCTAATCCAAGCCCATCCCCCACTCCAAAACAATTTAGGGCAGTCAGTGAAATAAGTATACTAACATAATCAAATCAAATTCAATGATCCAGTTCTTTTGTTTATACTAGTAATATCTTGAGCACTAGCACTTTCAGTGCATTTTATCAGGGAAGTCTTTTAATATATTAATGAATCAGAGGAGAAATGATGTCACCAACTCAGACAAAGACCAAACAGATTTTTCATTTGTCATGCACAATGTAAATTCTGAATGTACATCTCAAGGTGCTGCAGAGACATTAGGAGGTGCTGAGGTATCTTAGCTAGTTTATTCAATCTTAGTTTAAAAATAATGTAAAACATTCCTTTTTTTTTTTTTTTTTTATCCACCTTACATCCTAAAGGATGAGAACAAAACAGCTGAATTGTAAAAGAGGATTAGTAAATTACCTTGTTTTCTCTATCTACTTAACCGCACTGGGTGGTCTGCCCCCGGAATCTGTCTGCTAGCTATCCAGCTGGAAAGTACAAACTACTGCCTGTTGAAACTACATCACCGCTGTATGAATGCCATGAAGGATTCTTTTCCTGCCCATAGCACATCCCAGTTGCTTAACCTACACTGAGCTAGGAAGGAAGCTCCATTAGACAAATGAAATACATAATGTGAGTTAATGTTTCACATACTCGTGTCCATTTACTAACATCATTCATCATTTCTTTTTCCAAAATAACAAAAACGCCAGTGAAATAACATAACAAATGTAATAGCCAGAAAGCTATTTTAATGATTATACGTGTACTTTAGCTGTGGTAAAAAGCTTGTAATAGTGCTTGCAAGTAAAAAGCCAAATTCCTTCACGTTTTACTTTCACAGAAGTCTAAGGGATTGTACTAAAGATTAACATGGATACTGTTTGTATACTCAGCTAGTTTCATCCTTTGGGTATTCCAGTGCACTGAGCTGCCCATGAAAGAAAATACATTTCAAAGAGAAATTGCAAGTCATGTACACCTACCACTTTATTGGTGTCCAGAAAACACCCAGCATAGCTAAAAAAGTAAATAATGTTCATCTAGAAATGCCAAAGCACCTGAAGAATTTACTTATCATGTAGATTCCTTGGGAAGAGATGCATGAGAAAGAGCAAGCAAACAAGATACATAATTTTCTTTAAACTTTTTGCTTTTCTCTGTCACTGGGCATGAACTGAAGGTGGTCTTTTGGGTAAAATAAATAATTTGAAAACATTGACCAGAAAGCTACAGGAAAAGAAATGTGCTCTTAGATAAGTCACATGGCATCTTTTAGTCATATGGGCTAATATTCTTTGAGTAACTGATGGCTAGGATTTCCACCCATTTTTCTTTCCTATTTTTTTTTTTGGGTGGAGGTGAAATACTGGTAGACAACAGCAGGCAGCATAAGTAAAATACAAAGCATGAAATCTGTTAATAAGGGCCACAAAAGGAATGCTGCTCTTCTGGCAGATGCAGCAGATGGCTAGATAATGCAGTGTGATTAATAAACAAAAGCTCATAGGCACCAAGGCTTTACTGGGTGCTAGAACAGCAATGGTTAGAAGGTGAATACTAGCTTGAGTTGTTTCAGGTTTTTTGTGTTAGTCTGATTTGCAGATAGATTTATTTTTTTTAATACCATGGGTTAAATTATAGATTTCTGTCTTTGCTCCTCATCCCCAATATCAGGTATCTAACTCAATGCTCAGCCATTTAAGAGTGGTGGGCTATTATCTCCAGGTGCTTACTCTCAGCTTTGTTTGAAGTCAGTAGGTTACACTTCAGAGTTTAGCATTAAGTTAATACTTAAGCCTTTCAGACCTTTGTTTTTCATTTTGAAGTATATTCAACTTAAATAATTTCAGGGTGGATGCTGATTGTTTAGCCAATTTCTACTACTTAAAAGTTTAAGGTCAGATCTAATTCCATAACTGTATTTTTTTTAGAAAAGAACATGGAAGTGTAATCTTCAGTCCCTTCATTTCATGCAGCACTATGCCCATTAAGCACAAATATTTAAGTGTTCTGTTTATATTAAGAACACTTTCAGTTACCAAAAGTATACTCAGGTCAGCTGGTACTTTCATTAGCAACATATTCTAGAGAAGAAAAAAAAAAAAAAAAAAGAAAGAAAGAAAAAAAAAGTTAAAAGAGATTCATTTAACTGAAAAAAGTCATATTGCTAAGCCTGATGAGAGGCTGAGCATCCATAAGATGTACATAAGATAAGAAATTCAGTGTTCAATTTAGAAATTATATTTTATATGTTACTAATAGAAAAAAATACAATGAATTAACACATAACTGTTTTTATACAAAAATCATTAGCTATTGTAGGAAGATAAAATTAAAATTAAAAGACTAGATATAAAATAAAACCTAAAGAAGAATGTTGTTAGTATTGTGATCTCTTTGGTTTTATTCTTTCAGGTGGAATGATATCAACGATGACTGCTTTCCTTATACCTTTCATTTTTTCTCTTCTCATTGTTCTCATCGTTCCTTCAATCTTATCCCAAATATGACTTTTATTTATTTATTTATTTATTTGAGAAAAATCTGTATACAAGATGTTTCCTTCACACCTAAGGATATCAGCAAATACCTTATTTTTATATACAGACTTATTCTGTAGACTGTAAGTTCATATAAGAAAATCAGGCATCTCTTTCACAGCCAAACCATGGTGTAGGGCAGAAATTTCAGCTGCTTAAGATGCAAAGCCGGAAATCCTTTCATAAGTGGTGTAAAGGAAATAAGTATTTTTCTTCTGTGCACAGGAATTATAACATTAATAGATTAAAAGAAATATATAAAAGGAAAATCTCCACTGACCTTCTGTATAAAAGTAAAAGCTGATCTATTAACATTTAACAAAGTTACAAGCTAAGCTGAAGAAACTGTAAAGGATTGCCCACTGGATGCCATTGTTTTACAGTAGAATACAAACTCACAGAGTTAAAGATAAAACACAAGTCTGAAAAAGCAGAAATCTGTGTCCTAGTGCTAGACTCTCAGCAGGGTGGGCAGAACACTTGTTCTCTGGATATTCTGTATACTTCATCTAACTATTGCTGAGCACATATTACTGATTCAGTCCTGGGAACAGGAACTACAGTTCAGGACTTCTGCCTGTGATTACAGCAGTCAAAGATAGAGAACCTTGTATCCCAACCCAGTAGTTCTTTATTCATTTTACACAAGTCGGTCACCGGACAAGGCTTGGTGGTTAAGGCATTCCCAAGGGTTGTGGGAGTATGAATTTCAAGGATCTGCTAAAACTAAAAAGACTTGAATCCCAGTTTGCCTGTACAGCTAAATTCTTTCATCACTGGTCTATGCTGGCATAAGAGAAACCCATACAGATGGATTAGAAGACCTTAGAGCAAGCTAAAGGAATCAGGGGAAGAAAAGGGAGGAAAACAAGGAAGGAAAACACCTATTCTGAGAATCCTTGTTCACAGTTTTGGGATTTTGTCTAACACCAGAGCTCAAGGGTGTAGGAAGGTAGCAGCAATTTAATGCCTTCGTATACATCCACCAATAAGAGTATAAATGCTTGAAAGACTAGATGCAGCTGAGTTGTTTTGAGGCTATCAGTGACACTTAAATGATAGATGAGTACTTAAAGAAAGGAGATAAACAGCTACAGATCTTTGAAAAAATCTTAGCAGTAGTTGGTAGATATAGCTATTTATCATAAAATAATTCTAGAAATGCCTACTGGGTTAACAGAGTTGCCTTCAAGCAAAAGATGTTCCTTGCTCTACAATTACAGATGTTCATGTGAGGCCCCTATCTCTTCTCCTTTCACAACATTCTACTTCTTTATATCTGTAAAACAAAAGTCTTGACAGTTAATTTCCTTTTTCAATTTAATTATAAGAACTTATTTTGCATCTGCTACACTTAAGTTCAAGCCTCTTAACTGTCAACTCATCAAAAAGATGAAACAGGAAGTGACTGAATTTTTATAATGATGCTAACTTTACACAAAAAGGGAAACATGATGACTTTAACAGGATTAGGCTTGGGTCAGCATTGTATGGTCCTGAAAAGCTTACCTTCTCATGCACATAAGCTGAAAACTTTCATGCAGATAACATTTCAAAGTGACTTTTGATATCGCTTTGGTTTGGAAACTGAGGAAGTACTACAATTTAACTAAAAATGAAGTTACTTGTTTTCCCTTTTTTTTCTGTAAAGAGGAAGTGTTAGACCAAAGGCTACCTATTTCATGGTAGCTAGTTATCAATCTGTAGTAACTATCATAATTTTTTTTTCTGGAAATATTAAATTTTAAAATCTAATTTAATGGCCTTCATAGGAAAACTAGAATAACACATGAAGATTAAGAAATTTTGATTTTGTCTAATAATGTATTACATCAGATGGTCAAAACTACACTCATACTAATATAACTCCTTCATATGAGAGCATAAAGGGTTATTAATAATAATTAACATGTAAAAAAACACAAAACAAACAAACAAACAAAAAAAGACACAACAAAAAAAACCCAACCACAACTCCCAAAACCACCACAATGGAAGCTGATATAATGAGCACATTTCAGAGTCCTTCTGACCGTAATGGTAAACCAATAGGAACTATAGTGAAAGATGAACAGGTCTGGCTAAACAAATAACCTGACTGCAATTTGCTGCAGCCCATTAGATGGTATCAATGCAGAGAAGGCCACGAAAACTGAAACACAGTTCGTTAACTGTGTGTGGGATTTTGATAAGAAACTCTGATATCTATGTTCTCTCTGATGACCAAGAATAATCTGCACTGCAGCAACCTGATGACGTGTTTCAGTGCATAGCCTATTGACCACTTGCTGCTTAATATGCTACAGATGATACTTTAACAATTCACAAGCTAGGAATAGACAAGAAAGAAAAGCCTCTCGTCTGAGCTTCAGTCCGCATTACCGAAAAATCAGCAAGTTGCCTGAAGAAGTTAAGGATGTCCACATCCACAACAAAATTTAGTCCACAACAAAATTCTATTTTCCCCACCTGAAGTTCAGAATTAAACCTTTACTTGCAAATAATAAACACCTAAGTGATTTACAGTATTTCTACACAAAATGTAAGTTAATTTGCTGAAGGAAATCTTAAGACAAGGTTACTGAGAATCGTGAGGCTCTTTACAGAAACGGACTGTGGCATAGCAAAAGGCAATGGTTATATATTGAAACAGGGGAAGTTCTGACTGGATATGAGGAAAATACCTGAAAATAAACATTGCAGCAAGTTGCCCAGAGAGGTTCTGGAATCTGTCCTTGGATATTTTCAAGATCCAGCTGAACATATCCCTGATCAGAGCTCAGTCTGAATTTGGGGTTAACCCCATTTTGAGTATGAATCTGGATTTGACATTCTCTCCCAGTTTGAATTGATTCTGTGGGTAAGGGAAAGACAACCAAAGACTTCTGAAATTTTCAAATATTGTTTTGTACTTGTAATGTAATCAGCATGTATAAAGGTCTAATTTAGATTTTTAAAAGAAACAAGGAACCATAAACTCAAAACAGGTTATGTAGCATCGATTGAAGGGATTAAATAATTTTTTGCTTCTCTATAGCCACAAAGAGAGGCAGATTCCTCCAGAGACTAATTCAGAAATGAGAAGGTTTATACAGTAATATGCCTTTAAGCAACTAAGTTCAAGCTCTGTGATGTTTTGAAATAACAAGAACCATTTATTCTCCAGTTTTAAACAGACCAATCAGATGACAAACAGTAGATAAGAAATGGGCACACTGATTTTTACAAAGCTGATGAGCAATGATAATGTAAGCACCCAGTTTTATTTATGAAATGCTCAATAAAAAAGAAAAATTGTAACAAAACTGTAGAATTTGAATCTTACTGGACTGAATTGGTAGGACTAGAAAGCTTTTTCACTCAATCTCTCACTGTAGTTCCTGGTTCCAAATTCTGAGAGCAGTGGGCAGCAAGTTAATGTTTCCTTGCAAATAATTATTGCACTATTTCTTTTTAGTTCTAAGACCACTTTAAAAAAGTAGCTGTGTAATGTTTAAGGAAAACCCTGAGTTCTCAGGCACTTCTGATTTCAGGAATATACTATTTATATATATATATATATATACACACACATATAAAATAAAAAAAAACCCTTACATATTGCTAAATTTAAGGAAAATGTCTAAATGCAAGATGATGATGATGAGTATAAATCAAAGCCTTATTATCATCCCTCCAACTTCTATGGGTTTCCTAGAAGATACGAGTTTTTTTCATATACCTCCCACCACTGCAAGCTTTTTTATATTTCACTTGCTAGTATGTTATATTTGAAACTAAGTATTCTGTCAAATGGAAAACATTAACAGTTCTCCAGAAAAAAAAAAAAAAAACCAAACATCACCCAATAACAAAAATCCTTCACATGTGAATGATTATTTTCAAAACATTAAAATAAGCTACTTCTATCATATAGCCTCAAAAAAAGGATCTCAGGATGTTCTCATTGTATGGCAAAACTGGCCATTTTCATACAATCTTTTTTTGTCACCCTTTTAAAACGTGCCTACATAATTCAGTTCTGTGCCTTACTCGATTAACAAATGCTTTAAAACGATGCAACTCTACCTCTCCTGAATTAGAAAGCTGTTGGGTTTGGGTGTTTTTTTCCCTTGCAGTTATTGTTCGAGGAATAAAACTGATGTTAGCTTTTTCATTTCCTAATGTTATTATTTCAGAATTGCTTCTATAGTATGATATTTGATTACCATTTTCAGAAAGTCCTTAGCCACATATCACAATAAAGGATGTTTATTATAATAATGAGGTTCAAGTCAGGTTTTTAATGGTCCTGCATGGTGGGAAGATGAAAGGAAATAGGTTTTAGCTGAAAGATGTTCCAACTGAAGAATCTTCTCCAACATGAGAAATATCAGTCACTGGAGGAGGTTAACCAGAGATGTAGTCCAGTCTCCATCCTAGGAGGTCTCCGAGACCAGACTTGCTCAAGCCTTAAGCAATTTTAAGAACAAAAAATTATGTTTTGACCTCATAGCAGGAGGATGGACTAGGTGACCTCCTAAGGTTCCTTCCACCCTGGATTATCCTATATTTCACATATAACTCATCATCATGTCTAAAAAGGTTTAAGTACCACCCAAAGTTTTTCTAGTCACTGTACAATTTATAAGCATGACCGTCCTTACTTATGCCCTTTGGAAAGTCTCTGGTGTATACTGAATACTGTATACTGAAAAAATATACTGAAAAAAATACCACATTTTCCTGATAACTGGAGACTCCATAAGATCTCCCTCTTTTACAAGCAGCCTATTTTCATGAAACTTGCAGGTGTATTGTTCAACATCATTGGAACTTCTGCCCTGCAATCAGATTTAGCTGAAATCATCAGCATAATCAAGTTATTACAGGAGAATTAACAGGCACATATATAAATACAGGGAAATGCAGAGCAAGAAACCATGTCTGATTTGCTTCCATATACAATCAAACTAAGATGTAGTTGAATCTTTTTCTCCAGTTAAGATCAAGTTTGATGGCAATAAACATAAAGGGTAATTCATGCTAATTTTTTTGTGTTCTATAGACAAAAAACATTGCTAGATTTTTTTTTTATTATTTTTTTTTTAGCAATTGATTTTTATTTTGCATTTTCCTAGCATCCATCTTCAGTAGACAGTACTGAGATTAGTTTCACTTTTCCGGAGAATAGCATAGGTCCTCTTGGAACAACATGTGTTATTTTAGTATATTACACTCATCCAATAAAGGTTAATGGAAAAAAATGTCTTGATGTTCCTTTTCCTCTCTGGGCCTCAACTAATATATCTCTAATACTGGGTACACAGGAAAGCATTTAAAATAGAACTTGAAAACTGCTTCCCAGATAAAGACTTTTCTTTCCACTTAATAATAGTTTGCTTCAGATTAAACTGAAAATCTCATTTTGAAGTTTTGTGACAACTTCCAACTTGGTTTCTAAATCTTATACTTTTATTTAAAGTGAGCATTAACCTTGTTCAGCAGTGCAATCGTTTTCTGTACCAGGACCACATGCTGCAAACTGAAAAGTGGAAAAAATCTCCAAAAAACCCAGTGGAGTTAGTTTCTTATATTTAAAGAAGATAACTGGATATAAAGTAAGTAATTATTTTTTAAAACATAGTTGAACCATCATTAAAATAACTAAATGCTTCATAAAGTGAAAGGGTAGCCTACTTCAAATTGCTATAATGATAAAGTTCCTCACTAAAGATTTGCAGAAGTTGGTGTTAATAGAGAAAGGTTTATTCCTCCCAACTTTATTATAAATTGAGGAGGTAATACATTTTACTGTCCATAACTGTAAGATAAAAATAATCTTTAAAAGTTTTAGTGACATCTGTGGAATGCCCTAAAAGATTAGATAGAGTTACTAAGTTCTACACTGTAATTCCCTCTCTTGTTATGTTATGGAGCTTTGGTATAGAGTTTAACAAATTCTGAGAACTTTGTGTACAACTGGAAAGTTGTTACCTACTCTTATTACTAACTGCATAAACTCCAAAGCAAGGATTATGATTTGATAGATTTTGGGAAACTCTTTTCCTTATTTTAAGTAGTAAAAAAAGTTTTAATCATTGCAGATAAAAAAAAAAAAAAAAATGTCTATCTCCATCCCAAAGCATAGTATCCTTACCTTGCTATATACATCTGTTAAAGCAGAAAAATATTAGGACATTATTACATCTCTTTTAGGAATTGCAGTTTAAGACATCTCGCTATACACTGTGAATAGAAATGGATAGTGAAGTTTCACCATGCTTTGGAACATTAAATACGGTTCAGGAAAATAAAAGTAGAAATAAACATTGCATCTGTCTTTGACAATTGAGTCAGACAAAATCATGTGAGTGGGAGAAACTAAAAGAATGTGTATCTTAGATCATTGTGTATACATGTAAGAGAAAAATTATTCTTTAATATGCATTTGATTACTTTACAATATATATGTTTGTATACATACATGTGTATGTGTGTGTATTTACACACATGTTAAATATTCCAAATAAAAGTTAGGAATGAAGTAGAGTTGTTGAGGAGTTTACTATAGTGACACTCTTAATGATGACACCTTTAAGGTCCAAAAGATGCCTTTGTGGGTTGGTTGGGTTTTTTTGCAGGAGGACAACAGACATGACACCTAAGTCATTCTTTGAAATTATCTATGGAAACATTTCAGTTTGTAGGTTGTTTCTACACTTGTGAAGTTGCAATGAAACTCAGCATCCTGATATCAGTATAAAGGAATTCTGTACACCACCACTGATCAGTTGTAAAATTTTGAGTAGTAAATTTTCAAAAGACAGTGTTAGAAAATAAGTCAAGAGAAACGTAGTGTATGATCAGTAATGTGATCATTTTTCATTTAGTAGCCAGACTACACATATTTGCTGAATAAACAGTTAGGTAGAAAGATATGAATATCTCTTTCTGAAATACATGCTATACGCCTTGTGCTAGGTAAGTTTCCCAGAAGAGTTAATCCATGTAAAAGTGATTGGCTTTTTGATGCCGAAGGCAGTGAGACCTTGAACAGTCTGCTGAGTTAGTGTGGGTCACGTAAGTTAGAGCTGCCTGAAGCTAAAGTGAAGTCATTTTTTCCTAGGATAAAAATCAGAAAATATAAACAATACAAAGAAAACCAGCAAACTCAAACCGAAACCAAATGCATTCTCATCTCTGTTTTCATATCTGGCAAGTTTTGTAAAGTTGTTACAGCAGCGGATACACTGGTACAAGCATGTTTGTATAAAATAAACGTCTAGCTCTATTTATGCAAAAAGTGTAAGGAAAACAAGAAAAAAAATAGCCAACAGCAGTTTGGAACCTATAAACACAATGCAATCAACTTGTTTATGAATCATTACTTCAGAAAATCTCATTAATAACATAGATATCTTCAACATTAAATAATGGGTCATTTCAGTAAATGGAAGCAAAAGCACAGGAAAAAAAAAAAAAAAGGTCTATCTTTACCTCATTTTTCTCTTCAAAAGAAAATAGAACTTGGCTACATTAACTGATGATATAAAAACTCTGATGACTTCTAGTCTCACAACATAAACTTAGTCAATACCTGGCATGATATTCTACACTTGGAAGTCTTAGTCTTGACTTAGATTTAGGCATGGAGCCAGAAGAAGTGGTGAATCACTCTGCATCTCATCAATCTGATATTATTACATCAGAAGTTGGGGGAAGATAGAAGTTTTTTATTTTAAGCCACCTAAAAGGCACAGAACAAAACTAAAATTTCCAGTTAGCACAGTAGTATTTTGATTAACCTTTAAGTTGTAACTGTATAATTTAATAGAAGATTTTATATGTTAAATGCAACTAGATATGTTCAATGAGATGATACTTCAGTGAGGAGGTCTCTCACCTGGAAACAACAGAAATAATTTCTAGTTGTAGAAAATGTTGGCATAGATTTATCATCTTTTTTTTTTTTTTTTTTTCCCCATGAAAATCCTACTACACTAACAGGACTACTGTGGAATTTATTCAAATATTGAGAATAAATCAGCCAACAATGTATACCTGCTACCACAAAGTAATTCAGAGAGAACACGTACATATGGCTGGACAATTGCTTGATGTAATTAAAGTAGCAACTGCCTTAAAGGAGAGCTGAATATTTCTACCAGTACAAAAAAAAACACAAACCCAACCTCAAAACCAAAAACCAAACAGTCAGATTACTGGTATGAATATAAGATTTTCAAACTTATTTTGGGGCAAATTTTGTACTAATTCATATAGTTCACCCATACTATTTCCTCCTATAACACAACCAACAGTCAAAACTAAAGCAATTACAGAAGAGAAAGCCTTCTGCAATTGCATATCCAAATCTTTATTTCCTTTTCATAAAGATTTCTGTTTAAATCTGAGAGTATCTGAGTAAATTACAAACACATCTACATAATTACAACCTTGTTTATGCTATGAGGAGACCAGAACAGTCCAAGTTACAGGTGAAACAGAAGTAACTTAATAGTCTGACTATCCAATATAAACAAGAACTTCGTATCTGAATAAACAGCAGTTATGTTACAGTTCATCAGTAGCTGTCCTGCAATTTTCAGAATTTCTGACTGGTAGACACTAAAAATCTCCAAACAGATCTATGGCATGTGCTAAATGTATCACTGACAGCAGAAATTCACAAGAAAGTAGAAGTAAGTGAGCATGCAAGTACAGTAACTTGCACAAAAGCATATTAAATAAATTTGGGCAATTTCAGAGCACAATAAAGACAAACTCATGCTTGTGAGTAATTTCTGTAAGCAGAAACCAAGTTGTTGATATGGAATTATCTTGAAACATCACACCTGTTTCATACTTGATAGCAATACCATTATTTCTTTGCAACTTATACCCTCAGAGTTGAATACAAGGAAAGACTAAATGGGATATGTATTTTACTGTCCAATAGGTCTTCAGAATTGAAGGTAGTTAACTAATTTGTATTCCAGGGCGAGGAGCAGCTGCCCTGTGAATGTCACTGGAAGCTCTCTGTGTATCATCCTGGTCTTATAACTTACTACTGGGAGATACTAAAAGGACCTGCAGCAGCTTTTGCTGTCATCTCTCCTACAGGCTGATAGCTCTGTTCTTTAAGTATTGCAAGCATCACTGTAATTTTCCTTTCATTGGCAGTTTCATGCAAGCATTTTGTTTTACTTAAGCAATAACATGATTTTTTTTATAAGTTACTTCAGGAACATTTTGCCATGGAAATATTCCACAAAATGTTAAAAAATACAAAAAGTGCATTTTGATATGACTTTTTAGCCAGAATGAATATAAATCCTTGCTTTAAAAACTTTGATAGTTGACTCTTCCATTTAAAAAATATACTGGCACATATTTCAGAGCATGACTTGCATTATATATATGTATATGTATATACACTGGGTACAATTTCAGAAGTCTGTATACACCAGGATTAACTGCCTTAAACTACTTCCGATATCAGAATGGGGTGACTTTTGATAAATGTCATGTGAAAGCAGACCACCGTATCTGCGGTTTGAGATTTTAAACATTAAGAGTGACTGGAAGGTTTCTCTACCATTCTTTAAGTGGATTATGTCTTTGCAGTCATTTTCATATTTAAAAACTTCATTTTCTACTCAAAGAGCATAACTGACTAAAAATGCTCAAATATGCTGTTTGAAAGGAAAAACAAATCTTTAAAACATATGAAACCCACCTATAAAGCTTTCCTTTCCCGTGAGACACATTGAAGATGAGCTAAAATTGATACAGTCAAAAAGTAGATTAGATCATAGAATTTACATAGAACTGTATTTCACTTCCTACTTTGAAGTAAGAGGTACTCTTTTTTTTAGAGGTATGCTCCATGAAGCAGTGAAAATGAAATTACATTCAGTGTACAATTACAGTCAATTACATCTGTTGATGTAATTGAATGATGACTTTAAACAAAGATCATTCAGTACCATTAGAAATACCTCTGTACACTATCCATTTCACTGGAACATAATCATAGAATCACATAGTATTATTTAGGTTTGAAAAGACCTTTAAGATCCTCAAGTCCAACCATTAGATACTGTATTCTATGAGCAGTCCTTCTGTCTACTACAGAATTAAAATATTAATCCAATTATTTTATGTGTTCGCTCTGCAAGGAAACTCCTATGCCCTTAAAAGGGCTTGCATTTTGTCAGTCTTGGTCTTCCAGAATGGGGTTTTAGTATGTATTTTTATGGATTGAGAAGCACATCTGAAGTACCTTCTCAAGACAGAAAAAATTCTAAGTTATCCTGATATTTACTTTTTAACAACAAAACATAATGAGCTCTTGAATCTTCTTACCTGAGGAACATGAAAAAAATGATAATTTCATAGTTCTCGTGGTGTTTTTCAGATCTTTCAACATCCTTGTAAAATCATGCATGCTAAGATTATATGAGCTTCTGAATGTGCAGTTCAGAAATCAGGATTCTGCCACCTGTACAAGAATCCTACCTACAAGAATTAAATTTCTTTTGTATATTTTTGCTTCCAAGTTATTGAATTTTGTATTCCTTTCTGCATTATATCACACCTTCAGGTACAGAAAGATGCTTTACCCAACCCTACTGCCTCCAGTAATAGAGGAACAGGAGCTTGGAGAAAATTCAGATAGAATCTCTCTATTTCCTATGTAAATATTGTAAAAATTAGTCAGCACAAACTATATATCATTATAATAATACAAACTATAAAATTTGGCCTCTTCCTATTATTTCCATATAATTCCTTTTTATGCAAATAAAACCAAAACAAAACCACCACAAATTTATTTATTATAAAGACAAAACTCTGCTCTTTATCCCACATGAAAAGAAGCATCACTGTTCACTGCCTTTTACTACTCTAAGCTTAAAAACTGAGGCACTGTAGGTGTCTCTAGGGGTTTATATTGGCTTGTTCTGGAGAGCTCACTTAGAACATGTATTTGGTTTTGTTTTCCCTAGTTAGTTCATTTATTTGTTTAGGGTTACAAAGCTCTAAGTTTGGAAGTCTACTCTTGATGGTTGCCTGAAGAATATACAAGCATCTCTTCTTCCTGAGTTTCCTACCAGGTCTAGTTCCCAAGCCACTGGCCTAGTTTGTGCTTCTCTTAGATGCATGTAATTTTATTTGAGTATTTCCCATAATGTTACTTCTAATAAACATGGTATTAATAAAACCATGTTCAGAAAGATCTGATTAAGTTTGGTACTTGCTCCCTTACATATTTTAAATGTCTTAAATACAATGATTATTCTGATAACAAGACTACTTGCATGACTTCTGGAGGTCTTACACTCTCTGACTGAAAGGGAAAATGTCACTGTTGCTTCTCACGTTTTTCAGTAAGGGAGGAAACACAAAGGTGTAAGCCAACAAAATTATTATGCTAGTAGTAGATGCTAGAACCCTACAGGGAGTTTCAGGTTAATTACTAATGACTCACTAGGACAGCTGTGGCTCATTACACTCAACATTGAATATAAAGGAATAATAGGAATAATATTCTCCTAGAAGCCCCAATGGTCTGGGGATAGGTACTGAGGGAATGAATTACACATGATACTGCCGAAAGCAAGGGAAAAGGCTTGGGCTACAAGTCTTGCCTGGCAATATTTGGCTTTGCTTTGCTTTGCTGCTTGTTAGAGCCATGAACAGTAACAATGAGCACAGCTTTTGTTCAGAGGTGAGGAGCCCTGCTTTTCTGTAGGCAACAGCGAGGAGCATGTGCAAGTATGTAACTATAAGCAAACAGCAGAAAGGAACTCTACCCAGGCTGAACCCAGCTTCATCACAGATAGATGCTGGCTCAGCCCAGCCGGTTATTGTTGATTCTGTGGCCAGGTGAGTGATCTAGCTTAAAGCAGCACATCTCAAACTCATTTGTTATCAGAAGCCAGCTGTGATTACGGTGTTCAAGAAAAGTTGTGTGCTTTTCTGATTTAATAAACCTGCTTAGTTCAGCTAGTAGTCTCTGTTAAATGGCTTGATTTTAGAAACTGGCAACCAAAACACTACAGCTTACCTTAAACCATTTATAGAGCAAAGTAGCACCATTCACCTATGCACATAGTAGTCACAACCACAAGCTGGTCATTACTGTTGTCTCACAGTCCAGATAAAACTATTTCTATTTTTGTAATCTATTTGATATAAATCTTTTTTCTACTGTGCAGATGCTTTCTCTATATATAAATATGTATCCATATATGCACACATACATCTGCACGTTACGCATGGACTCATCTGTGCTATGAACAACTCAGCTAGAAGAGTGCATGTGCTAGTCTTCATCTACAACCTTCTGAACTATTTTCTAAGTATAGATTTTAATAATAATCGTTAAAAAGAAGAAAAGAAAAAAAAAAAAAGGATGAAAGCTTAGTCTCACATCTAAATACAGGAAAAGAAAAAGCAATGGAGCATTGATTTGGAGATCACTGATCCAGGCTGGTCAAAGGCTTGAACAGCAAAACTTCTTGTACTTAGAAATTTGAATTATCTTATAGTCCTGAGATGGAAGAAGCTAAGGACATAAGGACAAAAAGGAATGAACTTGCCACACAACAGTTTTTCATCTTCAGACTCGTAGTTCCTGTCTGTCTCACAACAGAGGTGTAAAAATTGGCTTTTCTTTTATGGTAGTGGCTTTAAGTTGGAGCTTCACAAATTTTTAACATGAAGTGTACTACAAAGTTCTCTGTGAGAGAATGGGACTAAGTGGGAAGCCTCTTCCAGTCCCTACATTCTCTATTTTATAAAAAAAAAAAAAACAAAAAACAAACAAACAAACAAAACCAAAAAACACAAAAAAGCCCTCAAACATATATATTTTTAAAAGGGTATTAACATTCAAAGCATTTTTTGTTGTTGTACGTTTCTTCAGTAAAGCTATGTAGCATGAAATAAATTCTCCCTTTATCTTTTAAGAATTTGTTTATTCCCACATGATTTGTGGTTTATATTGAAAATAAAACCTAGTCATGTTAGCGTAAGCTTCATTGTTTCATTTTTACAAAAGAACTGGATATCCCTAACAAATAGATCTGGAAAAGATACTATGGGGGGGAAAAAAAAAAAAAAAAAGCCTAGAAAAATATTTCACAATTAGATCTACTTTTGTTTCCTCTTCTTTTTTCCCTACACACAACATTTCATTGTACTACATGAAAAGAACAGAGTTTTGAATTTAGATAGAATAGAATAGTTCCAATAGGAAGGGCCAGACCAACAATGATCACCTGGTCCTACCAAAGGTTAAAGCATGTTATAAAAGGTATTGTCCAAACGCCTTTTAAACACTGACAAGCTTGGGTCTTCAACCACTTCTAGAAAGCCTGTACCAGTGTTTGACTACCCACTTGGTGAAGACCTAATGTCCAGTCTAAACCTCCCCTGCACAGCTTTGAACCATTACCATGTGTCCTATCCCTGGATCCCAGGGAGCAGAGCTCAGCACCTCCCTCTCCGCTTCCCCTCCTCAGCGAGCTGCAGAGAGCAATGAGGTCACCCCTCAGCCTCCCTTTCTCTTAAGAGTAGACATTAGGGAATGCTACAGCAAAGCAAAGAATCTTGTGATCTACTAGATCTTATGTGTCATAGCACTTTTTCATGGTAGATTTGATTAGGGCAGTTAGAAAGAAGTTATTGTCTTTATGTTAGTTTTTGCTCTGAAGTTTTAATTTTCAGTGCTCTAAACTGATTGGGGAAAAAAAACACCAAACTTAGGAGATATTTTTTACAGATGTACCCATTTGATATTAGTAGTTTGCATGATATACTATAAGCCAGGAAATCACTGTGCAATGATATAAATATTTCTCCTGCAGCACGTCCTGCTGTTTTATTTTTGTACCCCTGCAAGGCTAATAAGCTACATGATATATTATTATCATGAAGTGATGGTAACACTCACAAGAGACGTATTTTGCCATTTATTATACTTGAAATCAAATAATTTCCTTTACCATTAGTATAATCAACTATTGACTACAAAATCTTTATAGAACAAGGACAAAAAGTCCAAAGGTTTTCCAAATCTAAACAGCTACTGAATGTACCTAGAAATGAAAAAAAAAAAACCACATTGGTTTTCCAGAGAAGAAAGATATGTTATAAATTAATGAGATTTCCCCTTAATTTTTTCACACAATATTAAATAAAACAATACAAATATTTAAAAAGTAATTATACAGTGTAAAGTTAAATCAAAAATTAATGTCATTTCTCAAAAAAATAATCCACATTGGAAATAAAGTAAGAGAGGAAAAAAAGAAAGTATTGGAAAATTTTAAGACCTCAACAATATGCATACCCAGGCAATCTAAGATTATAATACTATACAGTAAATTATTATTGCCTGCAATATCAAGGAGGAATAATCTGTTTCATATTCAGAATTCAATTTTGGAGCAATGAATTATTTAAATAAGGTTTAACTGAAACAAAATTTCTGATTTTTTTTTCTTTTTTTTTTTTTTCCAGAAAAATACTCCCAGCAAACAAACAAAACCCCCCACACTTTTAGAATGATGTATCTCTTAACAATTCATGTTTCTTGTAAGGAAAGTATTTTTTTTCTTTTTTATCTTCTTTAATTTATTTTATTTTAATTTCTTTTACTACCTCTACTGAATTTATTTTCATTTCTTTTACTACCTCTACTGAAGGATCATAAAATACTACCTTGAGTATACGAAAATCTTGTAAGTTAGTTTTGAAGAATTTTAAATGTATAAGAGTAATTGAGCTTTCATCCATATGAAAATGGTTTAAATGTTTTTCACCAGGGCTGTGATACTACAAGTGCTTCCATAAATAACTAAATAATGATAAAGAGGGTCATCACAAAGATGCACTAGGAAGGGAAGTATGTGTATTCTGAAATCAGAGCTCTATCTACCACTCAAGGAAAAGATATATTCTAATTCAACAGAATACACAAAATAGAAAAGCACTGCAGTGTACACTAACGTATCTTTGTGCTTGAAATCATTAAAATCCATTTTCTTTTAAAAACTGCATAATGAAGCATTTAATGCAAATTTTTTCTTCTCTAAATTATGATTATTCTTAGCTAGCTGAACTTAACCTTTAACTGAATGTAACATAAATAATTTAAAATGCAAGATTTATGACACTTTAAAATGTATAAAAAACATTAAGTACAATCCTAGTATAAATATAAAATGCCTTTTTCATTCTCTCCAGCTAAAGAAACTCATTTATTATAATTAATGCTGGAAAGTTACTTTTGTTGAAGTCATTCTCGCATTAGTGGTTGTACTGTTGTTATATAATTATCTGCTGCAAGTTTCTTTATTTCTTATGACGATTTTAAAAATTAAAAAGCTACGGCTATGTTGGCTAGTATGTTTCTGAAAGGTATGCAGAAGACATAGGACCTTTAAACTTATTAAAAATCCATACTGAGACATAAATCTACTTTTCTGAAGCACTGAGACATCTTCAGTAACACACATCTTCACTAATGGCACTGCTTCTTGCTTTGAACTCCAACACTATCAGAGAATAGACTGCCATTTTTATCAGAAAGCTTCAATAAATATATTTAAAGATATATACAAGGATGATTTAATGTTGTCTTAATTACAGTGTTAGCTATTTCTTCATGTGTAACACAAGGGTAATTATTCCTTAAGTCTACTGAAACATTCAGCAAAATATTTTTTTACTGTATTATATTACTAGTAATTGTACTCCTATATATTACACTAAAAGTAAATTATTGTTGAACAGTATCTAAAATATGAACACTTCTCCAAATTCTCCTTAAAACTACTGCATTTTATGAAGGAAAGGTCTTTCAGTAATGATGCTGGAGTAGTGGAATCTTTGTAAACTTCTCCATGTCCCAGATACTAGATACACTTGTTTACTATAAAATACCTGGGGGGGGGGGGGGGGTATACAAACCAAAAAAAAAAACAACAAAAAAACAAAAATAAAAAAAAC
>JAVJGJ010000001.1:29659283-29682198 GCA_035590215.1 Microhierax caerulescens
CCCCCCCCCCCCCCCCCCCCCCCCCCCCCCCCCCCCCCCCCCCCCCCCCCCCCCCCCCCACACACCAAAAAAAAACAACCCAAAAAAACAAACATAAAAAACCCAACCCAAACCAAAAAAACAGCAAAGCTTGGAGAGGGTCAGAGCATCTCCATCTGAATTAAACATTGCCAATTAACTTCTAAAATCAATAGGACATGGATGTAGAGCTTAGCTTATTTAGTACATTTTTCTCATCTCTGAGGGAAAACATGTATTTAGGAAAATTAACGTACCGGGCCATATGAAACCACTATAGCTCCATTTTCTTCAGCATTAACATTTTTTTCCTTTGTGGACAATTACGTGCTTGGAAAACTCCACGAATATAGAGATTCTTTAGATGATAGGAATAGTCAGGGTAAAGGTTCAGCGTAATCAAACTAAAACTTAGAAGCAACATACCTGAAAGCTGCAAGTACCAACAGCTTCCCCTTGGATAAGCTCACTGATCTTTATAAAGAACTTTGTATTAATTTTATGAAATGGATTTTGCATTTGTTCTATAATTTTTTTTTCTATTGTCTCACACTGACTGTGGCAGAGCTGAAAGCAGAACCTAGACTCTTCAGCCTCCAGTACCTATTCCCATCCATGCTGTGAAATGAACTCAAGTCGAACTCAAAGGTGGAAACAGCTTTTTTTCTTGCTGACACAGCATGATGCAACCACATCCCCTGCAAAGATTAGTATTTGACTGAGTTGCTGATTACTCACTGATTAATGGTTTGCTTACCATTTGAATGAAGGTATCATTTCATTTGCTTGTAAATAATTTTCCAACTTATTTTTTAAAACCTGTTATTTCAAAGAGAAGCCTTAAAAGCATTTCTGTTTTCATTCTCTCATTTCACCAAAGGAAAGGTCTTTTCTAGACAGTTTGGCTAATATAATAGAAATAGCTTTCTCTACTTATCTGTAGTAGTAAATGCAAAGATTTCAAAGGCTGTCCAATTTCAGATCTCAGAGAGAAGAGAATACACTAAAACTTTCATAAAACTCTTACCTGCTAAAAAGCTGAGGAATCCCAAAATAAATAGTTCTCTCTGTGCTTTCCTTATAAATAACTTTAAAGGCATCTTAACATTTGTTCTTTTCAGGTTGTATCCCACTGATCAGGGACTTGAAAAGCACAGACGTTGCATATTTTCATATAAAAAAAAGCTGCACAACTCTTACTAAGGTCAGCAGCATTTTATGTAATGCTAAAAGAGAAAGTCACACAATTTCAGAACTGACTGTATACATAGCTAAGACTGATTGAATTAAAAAAGCTAAGGGTTCTTTTGCAATAGACACATGACATTATATTATAGCAAGAAAATTTCTGAATACAATTATCTTTACTAATATCTCAATGAACTAAGATTTTTCATCTATGCTTCACAGAGGAATGTCTTGTGGCACATATGGAAGTGCCAGCTTGCAGAATTTTTTTATTGTTGCTGAAGTCACATCTCAGAATTATGAAAAATACACACACAAAATGTCTAGCCTTTGGGTGTTAGGAATGAAGCACAGAAATATAGAAAATTGATATGAAAATACATGAAAGTAAATAAAAACTATCACAAATCTGTGTTTGTTTATATGTTATTTTGAGGTCAATTTATTTTATGCTTGTTTTTCTTATGGAGGGTTTCTATGACTTCTGACATAAATATTCTACTATATATGTGAGCAGCTCAAGACTTGTAGGATATAGACTATGCGTTCTAGCATACAGTTAGTATTTGGTCCAAAGTGTCTATAATCAAATAAGCATAAAATATAACAAGTTTAGATATTTCCTACAATTCTATATCCCTACTGATAGCATTAGTTACAATTTAGACATCCGCAACCCATAAATAATGGCTTGTCTGGTTGAACAGATTCTACTTGTGCTGTTTTCACTATGTCTCAGTATAAAGTGTTAGTTAAGTGAAAAGCAGTTACAAAATATAGGGACTTAAGGATGGAACTATATTGAGCTGTTTCATATAGTTATAATTCCTTTCTTTACACAGATGTTATAGCAGCGTGGAAAAAGTTTTAACTTATCTCCTTATAGCTGAATCTTAGAAGTACTGTATGCTGAAATACTTTATCCCTTATGCAGACTATAGATAGAATGGAAAAAAAAGTGACTATTGCAGCACTGTGTTAAGGAAATTTTAGTCCTGTGTGAGATGTGGAAAGGTAAGAATAATTCAGATTTAGATTGTCTAAATCAGTTTATGGTTTAATTGTTGTAAATGAGTAATTTCTTCAGTATTAGTAGTGAAAGAGACTATCAGGCAAGTCCCAGAAAGCCCTCTCTGTGCTTAAGACATTGGAGATTTCGAGGCCAGATTATGAAGCATAACACAGGGATTCTCTGTACCTCAAGAATATGTCAGTAAACACAGCAAAAAAACATTTTTAAAGGCACTTTTAATGGGGTTTCTTCATGTTTTATTGTTCTCTCAAGAACTATTTGGAAACCATATTGTATACATTTATATGGATATATATGTGTATTTATAAAATTGGACAAAAGTGATTATTTATCAAAGAAGTAAAGGCAGTGGGAAAATCAGAGCACAATATGGTTTCCAGAGATGCTTGTGAGAGGAAATAGTAAACCAATATGGTTAAAATTAGGAAAAAAGTTCTTTCTGCAGAAGAGCACAATTGGTTGAAAATCTTCAGACTAGAATAAACAATTTGTTTATTCTGTTTATTCTATTCAGTTTTCCACTTTTTCTTGGCAGAAAGCAACTGAATTTATTTTCAGCTAATAGAATGAAAGCGCTCCTGAATTCCACTACCATAAAGTACCACTACTTTTCAGAAGACAACAGTTAGTATCTTTTAATTGTAATATCATTTCAAAACCTCTTTATATCGGGGTGACCTGAAGTTGAAAGTCGCTTCACTTAAGAACATTTAAAATTAGGTTAATACAAGTGCTAGGAAATGCAAGAAACAATTTGTCTTTGAAACTTATGCTCTGACTAACCTCCTTCATCAGTAAAACTATTTTAACCCATTTTTGAAATTCTGTCCTAGGTGGATTTTCTATTCCCACATAAATATAGTGCTGCTGGGTAATGCCAGGTTGTGAGTAGGCCGAACACCATGTCCATGTCACAAAACCAGCCAAAGTAGCAGCATTTGGCAGCCATTGCCTTTCAGAGACTAATGGACTTTGTATCAAATCCCTTTTTCCTTAGTTGTTCATAGCTATCTTCTTTCCTTAGCTGACAGTCTCAACGAAGATACTAGTTAATGCTCGGGGGGGCATAAACACCTCTCCAGTAGGTAATATTCTCCAAGTGCTAACTCATTTTACACAAGCCACTTAACTGCCACCTTAGAGTAATGACTTTCTATCACTACTGACCTGGGCTTGGTTCAATTCTTCTACTATTTATCTTCACAGTAATAAACCAATTTATCTTGTCAGTACAGTTTGTTTACTTAGGCCCTTCTGAAAAAGCACCTTCTAAAAGTCAGTTATACATGTCAGGAAAAACAACAGTACCAGACAGAGAAGAACTGTGTTAGAGAAACATTTTAGTTTTATAACTTCCTTCAGTTCTTCAGTTAATATAGCATTTACCAAGGAACTTCAGGATGAGGTCTTTATGTTTTGGAAAAGTTTTTCCACTTAAAATTCATAGCATGAGCAATAGCATCTGGGATTCTACCTGGTAAAAGCTAAAGGCAATTGTTTCTTTTTGAAGAGCAAAGCAAGAGAAAAATATTCACTTATCTGAGCCTTTGGGGGCATCTTGAGTCTTTCCGTATTCTCCCATTAGTACTTGGGAGATTAGATCTGCCTGCGTCTCACGTTTCCATACCTCTGCTCCCAGTAAGTGAGCCATGCCTCTGAGGAACCTCCTTTGTTAGGAACGGTGCTCTGTGGCAGTACAGAGCCTGTCCTCTCTACTGCCATTTATAACATCTCGGCTGTGTCTCTCTGACTCTCAGGCTACCTTGCTTCATCGGGGTCTGTCCGCAAGCTAGCTTGTGCCATTGTTATTTCCTGAAGCTTAATTCTGTAGATACGGCCATTTCTAGTATAGGTGGAAATAGAGTAGGAAAAAACAGTTCTACTCATGCCCTTTGCACACTGTTGTTGAGTCCCTCAGATCAAAAAAGACACAAAGACATTTTGGTACAGATTAAAATTCGATAATTTTTTTTTCCTATCACCCTTTTCCCTCCACTCTTGATGTCATCCAGGTAGAGAACTACAGTCACAACAGATTATTTTACTCTGTCTTCTGGGAATTTTTTTTTTTTAAAAAAAAAAAATTAAATTTTTAAATTTTAAATTTAAATTAAAAAAAAAAAAAATAACATAGGGTGTCAAAATTATTAAATCCTGTTTCCCTTTCAGGTTTTCTCAGGCCTACGATAACTGTTAAAATCTGAAAGTGCCAGCCAGAACATTCTTAAAGTAGAACCAAAGCCCATGCTGCTTCCTTCCTCTGCCAGTTCATTGTACTTCCGTACACCAGCGTGCTGGGAACAGGTTCTCAGGAAGGAGGTGACAGACTGTGCAGGTTACCTGCACACTGACAAATAGATCAATCATCAATTTTCAGCTCCAGAACAGATTCAATATTTTCCTATATGCTTTACATGTAATTACAAAATTTCTACCATCATGCTATTACAAACTTGCAGTAAACATAAAAACTTTTGGTACATAATTTCAAGCAGAAGATTTCATTTTAACTATCTTTGCTTACTTCCCCAAAACATTTTAACTGGATAATGAAACTGCATTAAATACAGTATCTTAATCATACTGTGGGGCACGGAATCAGACATTGTCAAACTCAACAAAAATACCTAGACTGCTTGTGTTTTGAAAGTCAGCATAGGTAATAATGTCACTCATGGTTGCTCCTCTTCTGCCCATTTAACCTTTCCTGCCCCTGAAAATCACTAGAAACCTAGAAAGTAACTGAAGTTAATTATTTTATTACTCATTTATCTACTTGAACTGTGGCTGTGCATGAGACACTAAAACACATACATTTCCAGAGCTGGCAAATCTACTGGCATATAATATTATTATATATCACATAATCCCTGTATTATTATTGCAGTTCATGGTAGAATATGAAAAGAATGCTAGCAGAAAGGATATAATTCAGTAGCATGGAATTATGGCCACTGCTAATGTAATTAAACATTTAAAGATATTAATAAAATAATATTTTTTACATATATATGTACTTCATATATATTTAAGTTAATTTCTCAAATATTCTGTTAAAGAAAACAAAAAGATTTCTATTCTCCACTTAGATAATAGAAGTTTCTGTTATTAACTAAACCAGTGGGGAGCAAAATTACATCAGATCTCTTTGCCTTCTCTCCATAATAAAAGCTTGCAATGTCACATTCCACTGATGAATGTTACTTCAACATCTCATGATAACGTAAATGTCATTGCACTGCCCCAAAAAGGGCTAGATTCTCATCTTCAAAGACAATATGAAATAAATGTAAGCAAAATAACGGACATAAGAAAACAATTTACAGTGGAGTTGAAACAGTTTAAGGATAGTAGGACAGCTGGACACCAGTACCACATACTTGTCAATTTCTTGAGATTTAATTTAAAAAGCCTTTTCCAAAGATTCCTCTATGGACACTACTTGTTTTTATAGCACTGTTACAATGTCAGAAAAAAGACAAAAAAATCCTTGGATCAAGAAAACAAATCTGCCATAAAACCATAAGAAAGAAACCCGCCTTGGTGCAAGCTTGTCTTATAGCTTGTTCACATAAAACTTTAGATATGATAAACTTTGGTTTTACCTCCCTTATTGACGAAAGAATGGAGATTGCTTAGTAAAAGAACAAGTGTTCCTGCAGGCCTCTTTAGGGTTGATTTGTTTCTTAGATATAGCCAAATACAGGTTAAGACAAGCAAGTTGGGAAAGCTGGTATGGGCACATCTGTTTAGTTGCAAGAGCATACAACCGTTGAAAGAAATTAATTGCATCAATATTGTTCTTCCTTCACTGTCTTTGCATTTTACTTCTTCTATCACACAAACAGCAATTTACACTTATGTCTTAATTTCAGTTATTTTATATGGTAGAATGATGCACAGATTTGAATCATGTATTAAAAAATATATATTTTTAATTATTTACTTTAATTTTTTTTATACTTACTGAGAGATGTGTTTGTTCTTTCCATAGTTCTTAAAGTCAGTATTAGAATGGGCAGCTCTTTTAAACATGAATGGATTACTCATGGATTAATCCGTTTGATGTTATTCAAAGTTATATTTGAATCCATAATCAACATTATTTCTAATAGTATGTTCCAAGTTAACTGTGATATAAGGTTTGAAATTAGTATTATTGAAATTTAATACTCCAGCCTAAAGTAAAAAAAAGAACAGAACAAAAGAACAAAACCTAACCTTATAACAGGAAGATTATTAAAATACATTTTCTCATGTAATAAATATGACTTTGTTTTTATCTGTACATAATTTTTATGTTAGAGCCCCAAATCCTTTTTTGTCCTTGGTGGAGGTTTTGTTATTGTACATTACTAATAAATTGGTAATATTTCTTAAAAATCCTAACATTCATCTTGTTCTAGCATATGCCATGATTATTTTTCTAGATATTCAACTATTTGACACTCACATTGAATAACATGTTTCCACTGAGGCAAAAAAAACATATATAGTGATACCATAGTAATACTCTGAAATACTTAAATGTCTGAATTTATATTATGCTGGCCTTGAAATCCTCCTGTTACTAAAGAAATTGATACTTTTCTTTGCAAAGCAATTATCTCCTATAAAATAGAACTTTCAGAACTCCAGATGTCACATATTATACTGGGGCTTCTAATTCCTTTAATACCATTCTGTAGATTTTGGCATACTACCCTGATATTAATAATTGTTAAAATACATAAGAAATGCACACAATTGTTTTCGGTCTTTGTTTTTCAGACCTTATTTATTTCTGTTTTCCCCGTATACATTACTTACTGTTCTCAGGAAATTAAATAATAACAGAAAAAAGTACTTCCAGAGACAACAGCAAAGATTATTATGGGTACAAAGTAAAACATTCTTATTAGAAAATTCATATCTACTGGTCCCTACCAGGCTAACAAGTTTATTTGTCCTTTGTCTAATCTAAGACTAATTGGGCACACAATCACTTAAAAACCCTTGTCAGAAAAAAAGAAGTATTAATAGTTGTATGCACTCTAATAGAAACTGGACAAATTTGGATGTATAAATCCATAAACGTTATTAAATTCACTCAGAGAATCTGAGTCACAAACTGTTGGTATACATAGAACAATACTGAACGATTAATCAGTTCATCTGCCCTGCTATAGTCTTCTCTGAGCACCATATTTTGGCCACCAGGTGATCTGTGATCTGACCCTATACACTGGCTGGGTTTCCCATACATGGGATTCACTAATAGCTCTGCGGAAGGCTGCCACACAGGAACACTGCCAGGAACATGAACCTTTCCAGATTATGATTAGGCTTGAAGAATTAAGTTATGTAGCAACTAGGTATGCAGACTTACTGTTCTAACTCTGAATTCACACACTGGCAGGTAAAAAATAAATAAATAAAAAAAAAACTATATTGCCTACAGGAAAATTTTTTGAGTTGCTTAGATAAGCTACGGGCTGAAAAATGTAATGTTGAAGTTTTGGATCTAAAAAGAAATGCAAGATTGAGTTATTTTTATAATTTTTATACATTTTTCTATATTTTGTTATAGAGAACTTTACATTTTACAAATCTTTATTACAAATTATATTATTTTAAAAAGAAACAAAAGAGAACACTGTAAGAAGTTACTTTAATTAGACGTGAAAATGCAACGACTCACGAAAGTAGCGTATATATCAATAACTTTGGGTAATACCCATCTGTTCTGTATACTTGCATTCCACACTTACTCAGTCTTAACATAACAAGGGTAGTTAACATTTACATTTTTGTTTTGGGGCACATGCCAGTTTAATATGTTTGAGATTTGAATTTGCTTGCAGATTTTCAAAACCAGATCTTTGTAAATGTTATGACTCCCTCAGGTTCAACTGTGTGGCCAATGAGATGTGCTCTAGTCCATTCAGTTCAAGTACACCAATTTGAAAATACAGTCAGATTTTTGTCCTGAATCAATAATTCATACTTGATATTTTTAAAAATGCACTCAAGGAAAAGATACAGTTTTTTCCCCATAATTTCATCAATCTTTTTTTGCACGTAGGAAAACTACTCTAGCTTTTATAACATAAACCCAAAGCATCAAACTTTTAGAAGGGAAAAGTAGTAAGACTATGTATTTTATAAAGGTAGTATATAATAAAATACTGACATTTTCTGCAATGGCTATTAAATAAATAGATAGATAGATAGATAGATAGATAGATAGATAGATAGATAGATAGAAGAGTACTTGGGAACCAGCAGTAGAGAACAAAATGTATTTCTCACTGAAACAGAGAAGAAATACCCGTATAAAGGACTTCTTTTGGCTCTTCGTTATACTTGAAAATTATAAGGGACAGAAAGATCTAATGTCCAGGAAACTGAAGAAACTGTCATTAAATACAAACAGAACTGGGAAAACACAGCATGCTGAAAGGGCTCCTCTGAACTGACAAAAAATAAATTTCCGTTGCCTATCTGCATTAGATTTTTTCCAGGAAAGAGGCTGCTGTGGATGCAAAGGTTGCTAAATATTCCATTCATAAACCAGATGTCTCTTCTTCCTTGAGTCTGTAAATTTTGGAACGCATTTTGTCCTCCATCTACATTCAGGACTCTGACAGTATCAAAGGGAGTTCTGCAGTCTGCATCAGTGGGAGGCAGCCTGAGCTAGCAGCTGGCACAGAGGACTTGGACAAAAGCCTAACTCCCTCCACTAAGTCAATAGCAAAACCCTTATCAACTTGACTGCAAACTGGAAGTTGTTGTCCAAATGATTACTTTTCGAGGGATGGGCAGATGAAAGATCAGTTCATAGCAAGGCATGGGACATACTGCTTGGCTTTCTGATGATTTAGTTCTCCACTTCTCAGTTTAGTATGTTCTTTCATATCCACCTCAGTGAACTGATTTGAAATTCATAGACGAGGCAGGTTATGTAACTGCAGCTATCCAGCTCTCATGAGTATCTGCAGCGAGACCTGACTCACCAAGATGTGTACATGTGTGCACACCCACATGCACATATAAACCCTTCCCTTACTGCTTCATCCTAACAGATAGAGTGGCAGCAATGATTCTTTAAGAATCCAAAGTCTTTCTCCACTTTCAAATTATTGATTAAAAGCTGATGGGCTGTAAATATGGACTTCCTTTTTTAAAGGTAATAAAATAAAGCTATGTTTTAGTAAACAGCAGTTCAAATCGTCTGATATCAATATACTGCTTTTCAGAGGGGTAAACAGTTCTTGCCATAGGTATTTGCTTTGTAAGAGCAGGATACTGAAAACAGGAATGGAGAAAGAAATACTGTAATATAGCTTAAAAAAAAAAAAAGTCATATGCTATTCTTCAGGATGAAGCACAAAGGCAACTAGAGCAAATACAATAGGAAAGTGACAGAGTACAGCATCAGAAATAACAATGTTATTCAGAAAATCAGAAAACCGCTGAATAATTTGTTAGCTTTGTTATCAATGTGTAGGGGTGGATTTCCAATACAGAAATATCCATTCTTTCTTTGATACTAGCAGCTCCAAGCATATGTTCTCTGAGGAGGCAAAATCCTGATCAAGCTGGAAATAATTCATGATACTCAGGTACACTTCATGAATAGATAGCACACAAAAGTTGTTGGCATTTCTTCAGATGGTCATGCAAAACGAGAAGTTAAGGAGAGAGGATATAAACAATACACTATTCCAGCAGCTTCAGTGAGAGTCATTTCTGCTCACAGTTGCCCTGTATTTGGTCCTTTACTTTGCCTTATGCATTTGAAGTAAAATGTAAACACAAAATAGTAGATAAGACACAATAAACCTTGGTGCAATGCCATATAAGGCACAACCTAAAATAATTGTTCATCCCTCTATAGCATGCTATTAACATAATCAAGTAAAAACATATGTAAAAATATATATCAGCACTAGAAATTTGTAACAGTCAAAATATACTTCCCTCATTTCTATTGTAAGTACCCATATATAACAATTCAAAATGCAAGTAACTCGTAAAGAACAAATACCACACCATTTTGAAACTTAAAGTATTACTATGCGTAAAAGTTAGCAAACCACGTATTCCTCTGCTGAAGAAATTCACAGACATATGTCGAAAGGTCATCTAAAGGAACATGGTAAAAGATTAAAAAGGAAAAAAAAAAATCAAATAGGAAAACAGCCAGTGTTCTTCCCAGCTAGGGTCACTGCCTTACATAAGGCTACGCTAGTGTAACAGGGACCCCTGCACAGTGTGTCTTCTGTCTCAGGAACTGGTTAGGGTGTGTGTATCTCCTCATAAAATGGCTTTTTACAGATCTTATCAGAATACTCCATTTTCAAAACAAACTGGTTCAGCACGTAATCCATCACTGAATATGCATGCGTTCCAAAACTTTACCCATATACTTTACCAGGTTTACAGAATCCAGAGCTCATTCTGTGCTTAATTATAGTTAGGATTTATCAGAAACAAGGATAAGAATTCTTACATGTATGTAGTATATAATAATTTCTGCAGTGCTTTCTGGGATTTTAGGTTCATGCGTGCAGGGTAACAAGAAAAAGTGGATGTAGCAGCATTGAAAAAAGAAAGAAAACAAACAAAAAGGAACTATTAACACATAATCACTACACTGAAAGTCATTACTGACTCAACCTCTCAGATGGACTACTTATGTTAACATTTTCAGGACACAGTTTTAAAACCAAGATTATTCACATGCAATTTTAGGACCGTAATTCAAGAGAACAGAACATCTGAAGATAATGGGAACTGCAAAAGTACAGTAATTCTATGGAATAATACAATGAATGTCTATTTTGCAATGTTTACAACAAGGACATTTAAAAGTCTTCAAAACATTAACCTAAGTTATTAGCACTGCAAAAAGCTAAAGGGAAATGGATTATTTAAACATGGATTCTGTAAATTAATGGCTTCTTTTTTTCATTTTGTTAACACTTTGGTCCAAAGAACAGATTAATATTCTATTTTACAAGTAAAAGAGAGAATGATCCTATAGATAAAATTAATTACACTTATTAATTATCAAAATTCTTTTCACATTTTCAAGTCATCATCTCACATACCATGAAAGCCTTCTCTATATTGACAGTGGAACTTTGACACAGTTTAAATCTGAAATTATCATTGAGAATTCAGCATTATCAGACTAAATGAACCAAGACAATGCACTTCTCTTCCCTGCTTCTTAGATCTTCATGTGTCAGCCACAGTGTAATTTACCTAGTGATTTCTTTGCAGAAGTCAAGTAACAGAATCACAAAAATTCTGAGCTCCTTTTCAGGCTTTACCTCCTACTTTCCGTGACTTCGGGCATGTCACTCAATCTTTCTTTACTCCATTTCCCCTGCAAAAATGGAAGCTGTAAACCAGTCTCTTACTTTTCTTCTTTCACAGAGATGACTGCTGTTTTCCAGCCCGTACATATTTAATACTGAAACATGGGCTACCTGAAAACACTATGCTGCAGACCAAAGATACATATGTGTAGAAATACCTGAGCTAGCTTTAATGCAGGTATCTCAGGTGTGGCATATAATCTAATTATGATGGCATGGAAACTAATCTCCAGGGAAGAACAAGTGAGCCAAAATCTATGATGCTGCATTTTCACCACTATAGGTACTCTAGCTAAATTAAACAAAACATAAAACTTACTAGGTCACTACATGTATAAATAAATAGTAAGCATACAGAGATCTGGTGAGGGGAAAAAAAAAGAATGAAATCTGGGGAATCAAAAATGAATATAATTAAATATTTCCAAGAAGGCTTTAAGAAACATGAGAGACACCTGACAGAACCAGGTGAATGGACAGGAAATAGAACAATGAAAAGGTCTGCTTAGAGATCGTATGTGTAACTAATAACATAGGAATTAATATGAGAATGCTGTATCATCTATTCCTCAAATGGTGAGAATACCTCTCCATCTATCCCTACCCCCATTAGAAGAAATAGAAGTTCATGGCAAGAAAAAAATAACAGGTATATGATGATCAAAGACTGAAAAAACTAGGAATATATATAGTTCAGAGGAAAGAAAAATTCTAAGAAAGCATAATAATCCACAGTATTTAAAAAGTAAAATGGAATACATTCATGCTCTTTCACATAATGACAAAAAGGAACAGTCACTAGAATTGTTAAATAAGAGAAAAAAAGCAAATAAAAATAAAACAATTTTGGTAGCCTTCAGAGGAATTTCCTGTTGAAAGATAGCCTTCAGGCCAGTGACTTGAAAAAGGCTAATGACTTACAATAAATTAGGTTCTTTATTATTATTACTATTTAGAAAAATCATAATTTAAAGCACATGCTAGCTGTTAACTGTTAGTGAGTAGGATAGGTCATTCTGGGTTTGTTTTTTTAACTTTCCTCTGAGATATGTGGCATTAGGCATTGTCAAAAACAGTAGGCTATTACGAAAGACCAGGAAACTAATTTACCATGTTAATGTCTTTACACATACATATACAAATGTAATAAAAATGTTCTTGAGAAAAATACTGTGCAATTTACATTAAGAAAGTGCCATTCTAACAGCAAAATTAGAGAAGAAGGCTGCACATATGAGCAGAATTTCCTTGTAAGGAAAGCTCCAAGGGCAGGGGCTAAATTAACTCAGAAGTTACTTCTGGTTCTGCAGATTTTACTAATTAACAAGATCTTTGCATACTGAATTTTCACAGTCAATCTGCTAACGTTTTTTTCTTCTCCCTCCCCCCTTTTTTTTTCTTTTCTGCTGCATCTGACACCACAGCTAATCATCAGAACAAAATTTCACTCTACATCTGACAGTCATGTTGGCTGGTAAGTACTATACATCATATTCTAAGAAAACCAGCCACTCTGCCTTTTTTTTTTTTTTTTCTTTCCAGCACTTTATCCTCACCTGAGAAAATAGAAAGAGGCTCTCACCAGCAAATAAAGCTGAATTTCCTATTTACTTTGTGAACTCAACCTTCTTACTTTTGCCTTAACTGCAAAATTTTTGTTTTCCTTTAGTCATCTTAGCTTGTAAAAAAAAAACAAAAACAAATGTATCAGAGGGTTTAGCATACTGTGCTGAAACTTACCATTTCAAACTTTAAAACGAAAGGAAATCCAAAGCAATTAGTTATAACTGCATTGTTTCACACCAACTGAAATTAAATGCTAAATATTCGAAGTGCTAAGAACTAAAAACTAAGATAGCTTTCAAAGTGCTGTTTCCATGGAAAATTTGCATGAAAATCCAGTATAAATTCTGACTAAAACCTAACCAAGCTAAACACTGCAGATTACCTAGATTCCAATTAAATGTGACAAATGAACACTTGACATATTTCAATTCCAATTCTATTTCTGTCAGAATGATCCATTAATATTGAAGATTACATTATCAGAATTTGAACAATACAATTGTGCTTAAAATAGTTAAAATACAAGTGGACTTCATCAGATTGCAGAAAACTCTCACTCAAATATCATATACTACATATACGAAGGAACAAGAGTACATTCCATCCTGTTCTGTCATTATTTATAGATCAATGTTAACAAAAATTTCTGGAGGCGGATGACATGCCACTGTTGAAATCTTGTTTTTTAAAATGTGACAGGGAAATCCAAAAGTCTGTAGAGTATAATTTTCATCACAATGTCACCCACCTTTCAAAGGCCTCAGTTCAAGGTTTCATAAAGGAGAAGGAACTCCTGATTACTATGCAAGCCCTGACATGCAAATTTTTTCATGGCAATTTTGTTTTCATTCACTTATTCATGGAATAATATATTTGTGTAGTTCTAAGTTTCTCTCTATCCTATCTATACAATAGTATTTTTAAAACTGAATCCAACAAATGCATCCTACCAAATATAAAATATAATCTTTAAAAAAACCAAAGTAATGTCTAAAAGACTTTAATTATTAGAAAGCAATGTCAGTTTTCACATCAACGCAGAAACTTAAATAAACTGGTTTGTTTTAAATTTTGACCCCACCCAAGCACTCTTCATTTTCAATTACACTTCAGTAAGTGCGATGATTTTCATTGGCTATTGAATATATTAAAAATTATATCCAATTCTGGCTCTACAGTTTTCCTACTACAGTTCAGGCATGCTTCATGTTAGCATATTTTCTGAACTTCAGATTTTAATGTCTAGCAATCTACTACACTGCTGTATGTCCAGGGGAATTAACAAATCGTTTAGTATCATTACCTTAACCACAAATCTCACTACAAAACAGAAAATAAAATCATCTCAATTTAGGTAAAAAGTCTAGAATTTCTTTTTTTACATTTTTCTAGAAATATCAATATCACTTTCTGCCCTACCACACACCCAGAAAAATGAAATGTCAAGAGACAGATTCATATAAACAACCAAGGAGAATATATACACATACACTTATAACACATACATAACCTAATATATCTTGTCTTTAAATAGATAATACCATCTTCTTTTTTGGTCAATTAGTAATTTGCTGTTTGGATATACATTATAGGCATATGTAGACTGCTGCAGCCATTCTTCAGTCATACATACTAGATTTGGTAATATGATCGAGAATAACATACTTTTATTGGGTCTATCTCAGGAAAGACCCAAGAACAATTATCCAGTGCTGTAATCTCTGAAAACCTGAAACATGCACTTAGTCAAACTTAACTTATTCATTCTATAAAAGAAAATATACCACCCTTCTTGCATATACCCACCAATTCCAATTGGATTAGCAAACCCATTATTTCTTTGGTTATCAAAAATCTGTACATTTTGACACATAATAATTTATTTTATTGTTTATGGGCAAATGAAAAAACTGACTTCACAAAATTTTAGATGAAGGCAAATAAATGGTGAACAGTAAAACATTCAGGTTTTATGAAATACCTTTCAAATTGAAAATATTTTTAAATTTTCTAAATAGTTTTAGATTGAAAGAAAAACAAATCCTGATATTTATATTACCTTTATTTTATAATAGCTGGAGAAATACTATAGAATAAATAAGGATTCAGCATTTTCCCCTTCCATATAAATAGATATTGAATTTAAATGAGATGTTCTAAAAGTACTGTACAAAATAAAGTGTGAGGAAAAGGAAAGTAATGTTTTTCTTTTCTGTATAATGAAAAATGAACTTGACACTTGGTGTTATTTTGAACATAGTCTATATAACGTTTCTGGGGAAAGGGGAATTCTCTAGAGTGGGGGGTTTTAATCCTACTTTCTTTTGCTGGTGCTGCATGTATTACATTCTGGGAAATTTCCTAAGTAGTTGTTGAACCAAAAATGGAAGGAAAAGAGAATACATGTACTTAATGGTCTTTTATCTAAAATGAAAATTATGGCATTTAATTCAATTACCATCTTCCCAGCCCTCTACTTGTATTTTTTTTTCAATGTTTTAACTTTTTCTGCAGTAGTTTTTAAATCTTGTAAAGAAAAGAAATTGTTGGTTTTTTAGTAGTGTTATGTTCCATTATTTTGTATATCTGCATTTTAGCAAACTTTAAAATAAAATAATTAGAATGTTAACTATTTAAATATTTTTTTATTATTTTTTTTTGGACTGACCTTTCACAAGTCTACTTAGTATCACTTGCTAGTGAGGTTATGTGTGTGAATGTCGTGTTTGCCCCTACCATTTTCCATATGCTCTGCCTCACCAACACTGCCATCCGGCGTAGTCCTTTCGTAGTTGTCCTCTGGGAGTGGAAGGGCACCCAGTCTTGGCCCTGATGAACTCTTACTGCTTGGTGTTTCTGACTCCTCCAGACCGCTGTCATAGCAACTCTGCAATGACCCTTGATGCGGGTCCTGAGGCTGACTCACAACAGAAAACGTCACTCTACGAAATGGCTGCAAGAGAAAAGATTCTGAATGTCACTGAAAAGTTCAGTCTTTGAACAACTGATTCTCAAAACATGACTTAAGCAAACTAATATTTTAACATTTACCAATTAAACAATTTTGTCTAAATGACATCAAACAGCAAGTACAGTCCTTAAAAAGCCAATGGACAGAGTATCTGTGGGGTTTTACTGTGATATACAGTCCAGAACCTTCAGGCAGTTGCACATAACCTCCTTTCAAACGGCTGCATGAGCTAAGAAAGCTGGCTTATAATTATTTATAAATTCTGTACAGTTTCTTTTTAACTCAATAGTAATAATTTGAATGGAGTTTATATCAGACTGCATACAGGTACTTGACAGCGTGTGTAAGTGTAAGACTGCGTGGGTGGGCATAAATGCTCACCTGTAAACTATATCAAGGGCATTAACAACATAGCAGCACACCCATCAGCCTTTTGTAAAATCGCTTCCTGTGGTTTTGAAAGCTAGTTGACATGAGAAAGGAGAGAAAAAAAGAAGGGGGGAGTGGGGGGTGGGGGAGGGTTCAGTCTCTTAGCTCCTTTGCCATAAAATTCAGTGCCTGGAGACAGGGTGTGTTGCCAGCTGACTTAATAAAGCCTTTAAAGTACTGTGAGCACAGCTGACACCACATGTTTCCACTGGGACTATACAAACATAGATTGTTAGAGATTTGTATTCATTCAAAATGACAGATATTACTGTTGCTCTGGAAGCCTACACACTGATCCCTGGCACCAGTGAGCATCCCAGGAAGTAGGAGAGTCGATCCTCCACGTTTCAGAGAACACTGAGGGCAGGTGGGATTTTTGGTAAGAAACTAGGAGATTCTTCTACAATTTCAGCTATACTAAAGCAGCAGTGATACATTTCAAATAATTTAATGGCACATTTGCCAAAACTTACTGTTTGCAAGGCGAGAAAACCACAAAGAAATGTCTGATGTTCTAGATAGCACCTTCTAAACCAAACACCAGCAGATCCATTTTATAAGACACTATGCAGACTTTCCTATGCTTAAAATGTGAGGTCTGAGAATGTTGCCCACCTTTGGATTCAGATATTTTTCAAGCCCTATGTTAGAATGAGACACAGGCATACATCACCCCCACTGGCACCTCTGGTCACTAGAGGGTGGAAACATATATGTAGGCTAGAAGGGAAGAAAACTCCAACCATTTACACAAGCCCTGAAGAACAGAAGTCCACAATAGATTTATAAGTAGAGGGGTGGGTGGAGTTTCAGTTAGAAATTCCACAATTTTTTTTGAAGATAGAAAGTTCTGAAGATATAATCAGTGCTGCTGATAAATAGATTGGACTACAAGTATAAAACTAAGTTTTCCTGGCACAAGTAGATCAAAAGTTTGTGAAGGTGAGTGTTGCTAGAAATACGAGGAAATTCTAAAGGAAGAGTCATAGTATTCTCATGGTGAGTTTTTGACCTTTCAAAGTTTCCTTCTTCAGCTGCGAAGTGCTTTTATACCAATTTAATTTAGAGCTTTGTATCATGTCAAATGCAAGGAAAGGAGCAAAACAAAAGAATGGAAAGCACAAAAATGCACGTTAAAAGAGCACATTAATATAATGTAGAGATGCTGCTCGTTTCACTAATGTGGAAACAGTAGAAAGCATACAGAAGGATTAGAATTGCTATGTTAAGACACTATGTACAATATACAATTTGAATATCTTTTCCCCATAGATGCTCAGTAACATCTTTCCCCTCCAGGAGTATTCAGAAGGAATCCCTTTGTTGAGCTGCACATGAATTCTAAAAGCTTTCCTACTGGTTCTGAATCATGCAGGAAGGACAAAGTCCTTTTGCAGTAGTCTGTCCTTCAGAACATCTGTGCCATTTGTATCATATTTTCATGTTTCAATAATAGCTTGTGTATGGTGTTATTGGTAATTTACACACATGTTAATTCCCTCACAGAAATAACTTGATAAATGTAAAGAAAGGTGAATTGTCTTTATCTAAGCTAAGGTTTTAGATGTGAGCAAATAATTTTCTTTTATTTCTCTTTAAAAAAAAAAAAAAAAAAAAAACAAACCCAAAACCAGCAAACTAACTTATGGAAGTAGTGATTTCCCTTCATATGCTTTCCACGGACAGATTTCTAAATAAAAAGATGTCAGACCAAGACAGTATTTCAGATCTTGTAAACAAACTTTGTTGCTTCCTTCCAATTCTCTGCAGACTATACTCAGATCACTTTAGAATACTTGCAAGTTAAGTTTTCACTAGTCCAGTAAAGTTTATTATTCTCATTACACTGACCAGACTCAAAGGATCTTACCACTGTCTTGACACTGAAGTTACATTTATTTCTTCATCTTACTACCATGCCAGGTGACCAGCTGCCGTTCCTGTTTACATTAAAAATGAGGTATTTTTGTGTGGAAAATATGGATTCACTAACTTCTAAGTATGCCAAAGTTGCTAGTACAAGCTAAATTGTACTTCTATTATTCTGGAAACAGCTCAGGGAACTGCCTAAGGATGTAAGAAAAGAAATTTCTCTTCACTCACACTCAACTCATTGGTGCAATGCCCTGGTGGATCCTAAGATCAAATTTTGCCTCCTATCAGTAGTACTGATTTGAACAGTGCCGTGTTTCTAGGCCACAGCCAGAGCTACCTTTCCTCTTGCTTGTTTCGCAGGCTGCGTACATTTCTGTACATATGACATCCTTGAGGTGGACTCTCTTTCACCCTGTGTTGTTATTCTAGAGGTCTCTCTTGAACCCACCACCCTGCACCCTTTTGCTGTCTATCCCTGCCCACCACTTCCTTACTCATCTGTGTGTTGTAATTTCCCATCATGGCCCATCTAGTTTAAAGTTCTCCTCACAAAGGATGCCCAGCCTGGTGGCAAAGATCCTGTTACCAGGTTTGTCAGGTGGATCCTGTCTCTCCCCAGATGTCCTTAATGCTCCAAAAGGGGGTTGATTTGTCTAAAAGCAAAATTTCTGTTCAACAGGATTTACCTGCTCCTTCCCAAGCCTTTCACTGTCAGGACTGAGGGGAAACCATGAAGTCCCACGTGCCCTTTGCCCACTCTCCTTAGAACCATGTAGTGACCCTTGATACAGTCAACATCAGTTACAGTGCCGCTGGTGCCCATGTGGATAAGGAGCAGCAGATAACAGACCAACTAGTGAATAAACCTCAGGAGTCTCTGCAAGGCTTCATGTATCTGAGAACCTGGCACATTGCAAACCTCTCTAAACAGCAGTCCAGGTGAGCAGATGGGGCCTTCACCCACTTAGAAGAGGGTCTCTCACTTTGATGCTTCCTCAGGCAGAGTTTCCACCTACTGTCTACAGCCAGGGGATTGACCCTATTCTGCAGTTGCAAATCTGCAGATGGAAGAGCCATCTGCCCTGTGTTCCAAGACATCACAAACCTACAGTCTTCCCTGTCTTGGGAGTCTCTCCAGTGAGCCCACCCTCTGGTTAGTCCTCTTCCCATGCAGTCAAGGGGTTCAGGCTACAGGGGTGGTATATGGGTATATGTATGGGTAAATGTGTGGGTATATCTATTATACTAGTATGCTAAACAGTATTCAGCGAAAATAAATATATAGGCCTGCACAGAATAAATCTGTTTTCAATTAAAATAGTTGGGTATGTAAGGAATATCCATATACTAGTTGTTGACAGGAAACTATGTTGCTTTAAAGCAAGATCTAGTGTAAATCATACAGCTTATCTTTGAAAAGATATGGTAAAATATATTGTTTTGGAATCACACAGACAAGCAAGAGTAATTTGTATTTTCTTTCTTATATTAAATATTTAAGCATACTGGTAAACTTACTGAGGATGTACCAGTAAGAACATACACAACAAATACATTTCAGGGAATTACTGAATGAGAAAACAGTGTAACGTCACATAAAAATGTGTGGGTTTGGTTTGATTCTCTTTTTTTCTTCAAAAGTCTAGTGGTGAGATACCATGAAAACAAATTCTAACTTGTGTTTTCTAATAAAAATAATCCTGGCATGTATTTGTCAATACATGTTTAGCTAATTAAAATCAAAGGCGTCACTTTTGAAGCAGGCAATGAGATGATTGCCTGGAAAACAGTGAGGACCTTGCTAACTTCTTGCAATGCCTATCTTTACTGTCCTAGGACTTGATTTCCACATGTGCAATTTCATTTTCATTTTTGCCTTCCAAACCAAAATCCCTTTCATCTTTCACTTCAGATTTGGACCCGAAAATGAAAGACGTTTATTAATTACTTAAAAGATTTTAATCCTACACAAAATCATTAAAGAAGTCATGTATCTGAAGAAAAATCAAATTATTACACATAACATACTGTAAAATACAAACAGAAAGGCGTGTCTTATAATAAAATTATTAAAACTCAATTATAAGTGTTCACAGTTAAAACTTTATAGCTCTATTTTCAGAAGTAGAACCTTCCTCTAAATAGGTTTTAATAGTCACATTAGTTGAAGTATTCTGGAACTGGTTAGCATGTAGAAATCCCACCTCCACAATTAAAAACATGGCTACAGATGTAACATTTCATCACCAATTCAACAAAGTTGAAGTGTAAAACTTCAGGTGTAATAGCCATCGATATAAAACAATGGTTAAATATGGAAAAATACTTTCTCTTGTTGATGAATGCAGAATGCATTTCAGTGATGAGAACTACAGAATTCTGCAGATTCACTTTTAAAAAACTTGCCATTTACTCCAGTCCCTTCCAAGATCTCAGCACAGCTGAACTGTGGCAAATTTTCACAGATATTTTTTTTAGATATTTATTTATTGCTTGTAAGAAAGTTGCATGAATTTTTGTTATCAGAAACATGTATTTGCTAAAGTTCATGTTCCTTTAGTGTCTTGAAGGCATTCTGAAAATAAGGTAGTAAGTAGAAAGAAAAATACTCTAGGCTTCATATATGGCTGGTTTTGATTGCATGTCTCACACAAATGCAAAAGTTATGTGGGTGATGAAGGATGAGTTCAAATGACTGTTCACTAAACCCTACATTTTCATAGTCACTACATAGTCATCCCTGTCAATCACATTTACAGATTTTTTTATCACACGAACATTATCAATATTGTACATGAATACATTGTTTGAGACTCAAGAAAGTTCTAAAAAGAGTTCACAGATTGGAATTCATCTTCTTTTATTTCACATTATAGACCAGAAGGGTAGCTTCCAAGGTTAGAAGGAGAAAAGAGCCTGATGGATTCCCTAAAAGAAACCACAGGCTACAGAAGGTACTGTGATTAAAAGATGATTGAAAGTAGTCCACATTGTCTTTTCAGACAGCCAAATCCATACTTATTATGTACTCTCTCAAATACTCATCTAAGAATGTGTTTAATGCTGTGACTGTAATTCAAGATACTCACTCTGATGCTTGTTATCAGTTCCAAAGAAGTTTTAAATATTAAGATGTTACAACAAAAATATGCCAAGTTGAAACAAATCTTCACCTGTTCTACTGTTAAGGGGTGCCACATAGCCAAGTTACATTTTTGCCTAACCACCTCTCTTCCTCTCTGGTGTCAATGTATGGGAAGTATCAAAAGCAAAAAGGACTTTGGACACTTAATGTAATTCTATTTTTCTGTTTTACAGTGTCATGGAGAACATAAAATGAAGGTTTGGGGATAATTAGGTGTCACAGAAAAAGAGTAATTTGATATTATTTAGTCAAAACAAAATTAAAGTACCAGAATTTTCATTCTAAAACCTGTTTTTTAAAATATTGTCATTCAGAAAGAAATTAGGATCTCATAATGAAAATATCGTGTCATTTAGAAAAGAACCACATAACGAAAATATTCCGTTTTCCAGTGTCAGGCTGGCCCGCAGGTTCTGATGAACCACGCTGTTAGCCAGCACTGGGAACCTCACAGGAGATGGCCATTGTTATGGTTCACCAGGGCAACCAACACTCCTCAATTTCCTCTCTGAATATAACAGAAATAGGCTTTCTGGCAAAGGAACCTGGGCTTAAGTCTCAACCTGGCTTTATATCTACATTGCAAATTGCGTTGCCGTGTGAATCCACCCAGGCCAATGGGTGGCTAAATGGCACTGGAGGGCTGCTTGTGAGCTTAGGTGCGCTGCATCTCTACTCATACACCGCCATGCAGATGAATGTGTGTGATTTTCACTTCGAACTTTGCAACTTCCAGGATTAATTTTACTATTTATTCTTCATTTACTTCCTGTGAATGAATGAGATTACAGAGGTCAAATCTCCAGCTGACATAAATCTATGTACTCTTGTTGTCTGACTTCAGGCGTCTGTTCTTTCCCTGGTTATACCAAGATGTCTTGCTTTTCCAAACAAAACAACATAATGGGCAACAATATTGTCATGGCTGCAGACAGCCTTGGATCTTGATTGGATGAGGCAGCATGCACTTCATAAAGCCAGCTGGCATTAGCAAGAACACTTTCTGGTCAGTGCCCTCTAAAAATAAAAAAGTATCAATCTCACCAACCACAGGCCCATATTGCAAAGTCCAGAATTAAATGTGGCTCTCCCATTTGGCTGTTTTTATTGCTGCCATTATGCCATCTGGCCAACAAAATTATTTAGCACTGCATCAGTTTTATGTCTCTAACTTTTAAAGCACAAATATTTATATTTGAGTTTTGTCCAAAAATTCTCCTAGATAAGTGGTATAAAAATATTTCTCTTTCCAGTTCAGGACAAACAAAGCAGAAAGTCTGAGCAAATGTAGGGGGAAGAAACTTAATTCAAGAACTTTACAG
>JAVJGJ010000001.1:29682298-29713755 GCA_035590215.1 Microhierax caerulescens
CTCAGGACAAACAAAGCAGAAAGTCTGGGCAGATGTAGGGGAAAGAAACTTTGAGTAGAAGTTCAAAAAAAATAATCCAAGAAGTTTAAAGTGAAAAATCAATTCAACACTTGCACTACTTTAAGGCAGATTTGAATAAATTTATTATAATTAATTTTATGCTGATATGTCATCTTAAGTGATGCTGCTTTCTTGGGTTGTTTCATCTGATTATAGGTTCTTGGATCAAAACAAATGTAAAACCACTGCCTGCGTACAACTGAATGTACAGCTCTTACGCAGAACTGTGAATGGAACAAAGTTTAGAGGTAGTTAGATCAATTGACTAATCTATTTCTTTTATTTCATACCTCCAAACATTAAGTTGAATGTTTTTTAAGCATTATTTAAAGGGTAATAGAAAATGCACAATTTTCTAATTGAAAAATTTATTAACTGGTGTTTATGTAATTCATTTATCACAGCATATCTCTGTGATATAAGGAAGGAAGTTGAAAGGAAAGGAAAAGGATGTTGGAAAGTCTGTATTTAATTCCTGGCTCAGCACAAATGTAATGTTTTGCTTTGGCAATGTCTTTCACCTGTCTGTATATTCAAAAGAAAGATTACCCCTTACCTTCCTTTGCAATGGTCACCCTTTACCTTGTAAGTATAGTTTGTAGGTTTGTGGTAAAGACTGTTGGGAGCACAGATGAGAAAAAATGCATAAGCCACTGCAACAGCATTTCAAATAACTGAAGTTATTGTTGTGAGCCACAACCCCAAGAATCTGGAACACAGACAATACTGCTGATTTCTATACTTACCATTTGCTATGATCTTCTTGGAAATTGGAACAAAAACATATGCAAATTTCTGTCCAGCCACACTACTATAAATATGCAAACGTATCACTGACATAATCTTTCTAATACTGCAAATCATTACACAAATTATATTTCAATTGTTTCCAAAGTATAAGCCTGTGCAAAAAAAATACTGCAAAAATAACTGAAGGTAAGGGACACATCACTAGGACATCACAAATACAGACTGTGTCCCACCTTCAAGAACATATTCTGACACTACTCTGCCTCAGCAGAACTTGTAATGGATATGTGTGCTCTCCAAAAAGTTCAACTTTGCTGAACTATGAAAACAGCTAAAAGTGGAGTTTCTGTAGCTGCAAAATTATGCTGATGTTTCAAATTGTAATTTTAAGTTCAAGCCTGAGTTCATAGATATTCTTTGGCATATTCCTTTAACTTAATCTTAAATTTGGCCCGATAAACATCTACCAATATGGCACAAGTAGACATTTTAAAACACATGTACAAAAATATCTGGTAAGCCACAGGGAAAGAAAAAAAGGTTTGAAGTTCTGAGAGACCATCCTTCTTTTTTAATTTTGTTGGAGCCCAAGACAACTGTGCAACTCTGTCCACTTACTTTTCTATCTCATTTTAATGCATACAAGGAGAAATTATATTTTTAGGTATGCAAATATCTGAAATCTTTCCTAGATATATATATATATAAATGCTTACAATTTTCCATTAGATGTATATTTTCCTGAAAAAAATTAAAGTATGTCTGTCCTTAAGAATGTATTTTTCAATAACACTCAGACATTTAAATACATCAAAGCTGAGCTACAAGTGGTTTTGTTTGCAAGTGGTTTGACACCAAATGTTTCAATTTTCGGGCAAACTTAATTTAGGGTTTTGTGAAAAAATAGGGAAAGGATTTTGAAAGAATTTGAAATGTTAATTTTAAAAGAAAATACTTTGATTTTTTCTTCCAGAATTTAGCTGGGTTTTAAGCTGAATTGAGTAATACATGCTTTCAATACATGTTTATAAAAGATAAATGCTTTCCAAAACTGTTTTGTTAATTCCATTTTTCCTCCCATAAATTTTCATTTTGATAAGAAAAAAGTATTATTTCATGTAAATCAAATGGTGGTTTTTTTCTTTTCTGTATTTTTCTTCTCCTTACTCATCACAGGTGGAAGAATCCTATAGGTTTTATAAGGTATCAGAACTATTTCAGTTTTCCTTGCACACCACCCATATGCAACGGAGCTAACGCAGTGAGATTTTCTGGGTAGAAAAGCCCTCTCACTGAATCTTATAGAGATAATAATTCATACGTCTTTATTTAAAGTATACACATATAACCTTTACAAAACTTCATAAATCTGCACACACACACACACACACACACACCTGGGCCTGAGTGTATTTGCACAAACAATCATTTGATTTGAGTAACTCCTTTTCATACATTCACTCTTCTCATCCTTACCACCTTCTTTCATTTATATGAAACCTTCTGTGCACGTCTGACCTGCTGGTCTTTAGGTCACGTGATAGGACAGTGCTAGAGGTTACAAAAGCCATAATCCAGCTGGTGCCCCACTCCCTATTGACAGATGGTCATATCTGCCAGAAAGCATCTAAGATTAGTTTATTATTAATATCAATGAAAAAATATGAGAAGGTTGAGTTCCTTTAGCTTTTATGTCCTTTTGCTACCTCAGGTCTGTGTTGTAAGTAATCACAGAGGTACAGAATGTTTGACATTGGAAAGGATCATCGTGTCAAATCTTCTTGCTCAAGCAGGGTCACCTAGACCTAATTTTCCACAATCATGTCCAAAAGGCTTTTGAATACCTCCAAGGATGGAGACCTCACAGCTTCTCTGGGCAACCTGTGCCAGTGTTCACTTGCCCTCACAGTAAGAGTGTTTCCTGATATTCAGAGAGAACCTTTTGCATTGCCATTTGTGCCCGTTGCCTTTTGTCCTGTCAAGTATCCTACTATCCTGGAACACAACAGGAGGAGTTGTGTCAGCAGGTGAGGAAGAGAGAAAGGAGGGCAGGTGAACCTTTCCCGCTACTCGGCACTGCTGAGGCCACACCTGGAGTGCTGTGCCTGCTTCTGGGCTCTCCAGTACAAGCCATGTAAAAGACAAAAGCATAAAAAGAAAAGGACGGCAGGAAAAGAGTAAATCAGATGTCTGACTCCCCATATATATATTTCTTGCCAAATAGCATTTTGTTGGTAAAACAACTTATGGGCTATGTGTATTTTGGAATGAAGTAAATCTCTTATGAGATTTATCAGAAAATACTAAGCAATATTAAACATGCCAGTATTCTGACATAAAAAGTGCTTAACATGAACAAGCTCAGATGTTTCCCAGGAATCATGCAATGATATGGTATGTTTTTATTTGAGAAGCTTAGAGTACTTCAGAAATATAAATAGTGCTATATAGTTAAAATAACTTGTAAGTAGATCATTACATATTACTTCACAAGGAATGAACACAGGCTGAGAAAAGTAAAGTGATTTCCCCAGCTATAAGGTTCACATTTTTCTCTCTGGAAAATCTGGACACATTTGACCTGTTGCATATAGGTGGTGTGCATAGGTCATTGAGGTATGATGTCTCACATTTAATGGACATATGGAACTTTCCATGCATGCAGAATGCCCTACCATGTAATAATACACATCAGTATGTAATAATTCAATTCACTGTATATGTGATATGCAAGGTTTAATGTTGATCTATCCAGTAAGTCAAGGTGCTAGGTAGCTAGGTTAAAGCTACTGCTGATCAAATGGACAAATTACTCTTTTTTTCACGGTCATGTCACACTTAAGATCAAATAAAAAATCAGTAACAGTGGAGAGAAATTTTAGCAATGTTTAGCAAAAATTTAGCAAAGCCCTTGCTACGATTACTGTTATTACAATACGTGTTTATAAGGCCACATAATATCTGAATATAATTCACATAACCCAAATTATACTGGACTTTTTTAAATTACACTTCTCCGACTTTATCTTCTTTACTGTGCACATTTAACTAACAGATTCAGAAGCATAACCAGTCAGGATACACACTGGTAAGGGAATTACAATACCAAATGGGTATCAAAAGCTCAGGTTCAACTCAAACTGTCAAAAACGTACTCCAGAATTACCACCTGATTGCTAAGAACGTGACCCTTATGGCATCTATGAGTTTATCTCTGGGAAATAATAGCCAAACTGGCATTGCTGATTCCGAAGTTCATGACAGTACTGCAGGAAAATTATTTTTAATATAATGCCTAGGGTTCACAATTCATAATGAAATGGAAATTAGCTTGTATCCCCTGCAAACTATAGAGAACATATATAATGCAAAATACAAAGATGAGAAACCACATTCTGCAACTAAACAGAAGAAGCAACATTCTGTATGAGCTGGTGCCCAAGGAAGGGCTCTCATGGATAGCCCAGTACCATTCATTTCAGTAGTTTAGATAAGATTTGATGAACAAATGGAAACAAATTCTGAAGAGTTCTAATCTGAAGGAGCGGTAATGAAAAATCAAGTTTTAATGACAATTAGGGATCTTTTTCCCCACTAATTCTTCCTCAAAGAGTTGCAGTTGTCAACTTGATGTCCAAGTGGAGACCAGTGATGAGTGATGTTCCTCCAGGGTCGGTACTGAGACCAGTATTGTTTAACATCTTTGTCAGTGACAGACAGTGGGATTGAGTGCACCCTCAGCAAGTTTGCCAACAACACCAAGCTGAACGGTGCCAATGACACGCTGGAGGCAAGGATGCCATCCAGAGGGACTCTGATAGGCTTGAGCGTTGGGCCCATGAGAACATCATGAAGTCCAACAAGGCCAACTGCAAGGTCCTGCATGTGGGTCAGAGCCATACAAAGCACAAATACAGGCTGGGAGGAGAACAGATTGAGAGCAGCCCTGAGGAGAAAGTCTTGGGTGTGTTGGAGGATGAGAATCTAAACATGGCCCAGCAATGTGTGCTTGCCACGGAAAGCCACCATATCCTGGGCTGCATCAAAAGAATCATGACCAGCAGGTCAAAGGAGGTGATTCCCCCCCTCTGCTCTGGTCTCATGAGACCATACCTGGAGTACTGCTTTCAGCTGTGGGGTTCCCAACATAAGAAGGACATGGACCTGTTGGAGCAAGTCTAGAGGAGGACCACAAAGATAATCAGAGGGTTGGAGCACCTCCCTGATGAAGAAAAACTGAGAGGGTTAGGGTTGTTCAGCCTGGAGAAGGCTCTGGGGAGACGTTATAGCAGCCTTCTAGTACCTAAAGGGGGCACAAGAAATCCAGAGAGGGACTTTTTACAAGGGCAGGTAGTGATAGAACAAGGAATAGTGGCTTTAAACTGAAAGAGGATACAGTTAGATTAAATATTAGGAAGGAATTCTTTACTGTGAGGGTGGTGAGGCCCTGGCACAGGTTGCCCAGAGAAGCTGTGGAAGCCCCATCCCTGGCAGTGTTCAAAGCCAGGTTGGCTGGAGCTTTGAGTAACCCGATCTAGTGGAAGGTGTCCCTGGCCATGGCAGGGGAGTTGGAATGATCCATTATTAGTTTATTATTATTAGTTAAATGTGCACAGTAAAGATGATAAAGTTGGAATGAGTTAGATGATCTTTAAGGTCCCTTCCAACTCAAATCATGGTATGATTCTATGAATTTTAGACTGAAAGAAATGTAGAAAGTTTCTAAGACAGTCAACCAGTTAAACAGATTTATCTGAGTCTGGATGGATGTAAGATCCCTCTGATGGGATACTTAGGATGGAACATAACTTGTAAAATTGAAAATCTGCCTGAAGCCTCCAGGAACGTTCATGCAAAGCACTGAAGCAAAGACCCATGTGTTAATAGTTTTGTTTATGCTTAACATGTTATTTGGCTTGCTAATGAATGTTTAATAATTATATCAAATTAAAAATATTTATACAGTGTTGCTAACAAGATGATAAATGGAGATATTTTAGTAATCCTGCACACAGCAGTTATATAATACATTTTGTAATACTTTCGATTTCTTTTGTATATATACATATTTCCAAATCACCTTACCAGAATGGAAGAAACACGAAGCTCAGAATATTATTCTAAATTTGAATCGTTCACTAGGACTAATCAACTCTGTAGCTATTTTATTGGTTTATATTAGCCTTCAGTTTGGATGCTCCAAAACTGATATTTCACAGTCAAACTCAGATTGTAGACTTTTTGCTATTTAAGAGGAACAACACTTGACAAGGGAGTAGCAGATTCAATCACTTTCAGACTTGAAAAAAGGGTAAGGAAGTACTGTGGTGATGGCAAATTGGTATTATGGGCACATACATTAACAACACAGATGGCCATGTTTGCTGTCAACATACCGAAAAATGCAACAATAACATCCAATCAGAGCAGAAAGATTTGTAAGAACTAAGCTCAGAAAATGTTATCATTCCAATGCTTTTTATAGTCCTGGAATATTGACTCATAAGTCACTTTACATCCAGACATTTTGTCAACTCTTTGAAGTTGTTAGCTGTTTACTCAGCAACAGCAGAATCATGGATAGTTAATATCCAACATTTTTACTGTCCAGTGTTTCAGCATAAAGACAACACTTGGACATAGCTCTTTTGCAGTAGATAAGTTCCTGCACTTGAAAGATATCAAGATTATTTATCAATACGTCACTTTTCTGAATAGCAATTTATAATTTTAGACTTGGCTATGATTACTTATTAATTACTTCGTTTACAAGTAATTTGAAATATAAATGAGCACCAGTACATTCTGTTTGTTATTTGTAAGTAACTGTATCAATTAAGCAAAAGCACAAGATTTGTGAATCTGCAGAGCAGCAGAGGGTGTTTCAATTCACATGCCATGACAAGGGTATCACAGTGCACTGCTGTCTGCAGGACAGTTGATAAATAGTCAAGCCTTAGCTCTGATGTGGCCTTTCACAGATGGTCAATAACATCTCTTTTCCTACTCAGTTAGTGGCATCACTGTTTAAGATAAATATCAAAAATTATCCCTTTGTGATCCTAGATTAAGATCATTGACAGAAATAGGAAACAGACAGTTTCAGAAAGGGATTCTGGTATGCAGCACAATTTAAAGCAGAGAATCACAAAAGTTATGATGGTGTTACATGGGCATGAGTGAGGTCAAAATCAGTCTTCTAAATCGCAAAGAATCCATACTTTATTTGACCTCTCATATCTACCAAGAACAGTCTTCCTAAATTGTTCTGTTCTGTCTAAACATGGCAATGCCAGGCTGAAAGGATAGTTATAAGAATTCATTTTTCTTTAAGTAGCTCTCAGAAGTGACACACGAGTATTAGAATCTGTACAACTAGTTCTTCCCAAAGGTATCAGAGAACAATCTAGAGTGCAGAAGAGATGGATGAGCTTCCATACATAGTCTCAGGGAAGGAGCAACGGCTAAAGCGGGCTGATTTCCTCTGTAGGCTATAAATGACAAGCACATTGCAACCCATAGTGCATTAGACTGACGCCTCCTGAGAGATTAAATATCAGCACGTTTGTAGGAACTACAAAGGCTCTGAATGACCACAGAGGGCTATTAGAATTGAGATGTGTTAGTATATAGATCATACTAAACTTAACAACTAATATTTAATAATTAAATAAAATAATAATTAAGAATCTTTACCTTCTTATTTATACCGAATAGGTTAGGATCAAAAATAAACTTCTTTCATCTGCCAGCCTACATGTGTTCAAGCCTCTCTAACTCTTTTTCAAGTAGGTAGATTTACGGAGTTTGACATATATACCATTATCTCTATCTCTCAAGATAACTAGAACTATAAATGATGTTTTCAAAAAGGGAGGAAAAAAACCAAATGAGCAACTGAATTTAAAATTCCTGAAATACATTTGCAAGCTGGTACATTACTTGCTCTTCACAGATTGCTCTCTCTTCAAGCCATTGTAAATCGAAAGTAAACCCTTGGCAGCAATATGCCTTGAGTCTGCACCAACCCATTCTCCAATAGTTGAGACAGAAATAGGAACACTTAAATTTCAAGTGAGCAAGCACAGTAACAGGTGTCTCCCGGGGGAGGATGGGTCTCTAGTAAGTGCACAAGTTAGTGCCTCCTAGGGGTTTAAGGGGCATGGTTAATTATTAACCTCAGCTACTGCAATTCTCTGCTATTTAGGATGCATGTTTTAAAATTCACAAGGTCAAAAAACATCTGTATGTAGGTGGGTATCTGACTGGGCTCCCACGAGGGGAAGACAAACAGTGCTGAGAAATACATGCATTTACTGAGGTACTCAGTGCTAGCCCTTAAAAAAACCCTACTTTACCTTCAAAGATAAGTAGTACTGAAGGAGATGCATTTAAAAAATATTAAATGGAAAAAGTAGTCCATCATTTTTCTCTATAAATTATCTTATTTTTCATTGTTTTCGAGAAGAGTAAGAACAGCACTATGTTATTTGTTTCTGTCTGCTAAAATTTTACAGTTTTTTTCCTGTGTTTTTTTTCATACTCAGTTCTACTTCCTTCTTCATGCACATTTTATGGTAACATTGATTTCTTGTACAATTCTGGGAAGAAATTAGCACGCACATTCTTTCCCAGAGCTGCAATAGGACATCTGTGGGTGAAGAAGCATCAAAAATATAACTAAAAGAGTAGAAGTAGGGATACACACAGGATGCAAAGAGAAGAGCAAGAGGGAGCCCAGGCATCCTCTAGAGTTATTGGTCTTGAATTAGCCCAGAAGGCCTACAAAAGATCAGAAAAAAATTTATAAAGTTGAATTATGGAAATACTTAAATTTTTATGGTCTTCATTAGAAACATTAAAAGGACAAATTATAAACCTAGAATAAGTTACAATAAATATTTTGCAAATTGTTACAAGTCTCTGACACCAAAGAATTGCTTCTAGTCTCACTGTCTTATTTCAATGTAATAGTCCAAGATCTCTGCAACATGTATATTGACCCAATCCTAACTACAGCAGAGATTTGCATTGGTTTGCATACCATGTTTTCCTTTCAGAATAAATTTTCCATGGAAAACTGTGCCATATTTTGTTTCAGATCAATAAAAACATACTGTTTGAATAAATCAACTGGCTCAGATACTTATTTTATTTATAATGTTAAAATGAAAATACGTATTTCAATAGTAACAACAATAATAATAAATCTTTAGTTTCCCTGAAAAAAAAATGTAAATATTAGCACACTTCTGCAAACTATCTTAAACTTGACAAAGGACATTTCTAGCAGAAAAGTGTTCTATGTGGAAGCTTCTGGAAACACTCCACTTGAAGTCATTTCTTTTTCATGCTGCAGGTATGCTACCTGGCCACTGAAAGTAATCTTATTTTATTTATTATTACAAAAGAATCCATCAGAACCACCCATACACCTCATACTTTCACCCAATCTTACAGGAAAACACAAACAGTGGGCAGGTGAGAACAGGAACACTGTCCATAGCCATCTCTATTGCTAAAGACCTCCATTGCTTGCCACTACAAAGCCCGCACCGACTGAGCATTCTTAACAGGATTAATAACGTGATTCATATTGACAGGGTGTGCACTCATAGAAACAATTATTAACTGTAAAGTAAATTATTTTGTAACTTAAATGCGTGTCAGAGTGAGTATTTGAGTTATACAGTGTAGGTAAGCAGAAATGCATGCCCATTTGGGATGGTAGCGATGAACTTGGGATTCTTTAGGCAAACAGAAGCTGTAATACCATCTCCTGTACATGGAATTGAATCCAGAAACTGAGTCTAAGCCTTTGTTAAGGGCTGCTAAATGATATTGGTAGGTTTCTGACATAGGTAGTTGTAGTCATCCAGCCTCTGGGGAAGCGAGGCAGGTAAGTAGGAGACGTGTACCAGCTAGCTAATAACCCAGAAATACGCATTACATGATCAATGCTGTCATTCGTTGATATGAAATGGTTAGGCAATTTTGTGTATCAAGCTTTAGAAAGAAAAAGATGGTGCAAATCATAATATCTAAGTCCTCTGCATGAAATAAAGCACAGATCTGGACTTTTGTGATTTATTTTCTTTTCTCTAATATCATGTGGAGTTTTAACAAAAAAGGACAGATAAATTGATTACATCAAATGGAATTATAAAACCATGTTATAGATAAAATCTAGCTTCAGCATCAAGCTATCCTGGCAAGACATCATATAAGAAAATCAAGTCTTGAATGCCTCGAGCTTCCTTATTTTTTTTGTTGAAGTCATTTAAAAATGAGAAGAAAGGAATGTTTTGAGGAAGACCAAAAATGCTGTTTCACGCTTCCTGGGAAAACTGTTTATCAAAAGCAGGTGGTCTGATCAGCATGTAAAACTGGAATAGCAGTTTAAGAAGTATCAATACCCTCACAATAAGAATGAACAGTATAAAATTGCACTGACAGGTGACAAGCTAGAACTGCTTTGTGATAAACTTCAATTGCACTAATGAGATAATGACCTATCTGAAATGCAGGATGAAATAAAATCAAGTACAATACAAGCCTATGCAGACTGCCTGGATTTCAGGAGAAATCACGAACCTCTTCCCCTTGAAAGATATTTGTTCTGGTAGAGCTCTTCCTGGCGCATAAGATACTCCAAGGAACTACATTCTCTGTTCTGAGCATTTCAGTAATCATGCAGTCATGTACTGTCATGAGTCTTAATTGCTGCAAACAGGATCAGTTCATGAACAAATATCAAAAATTGGCCATTTTGCCCTTAAAGGCCATGTTTTTTTTTCTTTAAACCTTGATCATTACATGAAAACCAGAAAAAAACCCACATTAAAAGAGTACACAATCTTATTCTCCTGCAGGGATAAAACATCCAGACTGATTTCATGCCCCCCTAGCATAAAGGATTTGAAATCCAGAGTTACTCCTGAAAAACAAGCAAACAGACAAAAAAACTTAATTTCCATGACTGAGATGATTATTTGTGGTTGGAAACACTGCTTGCTATAGAAATTTCTAGTGTTGCTGATTCCTTGGGGGAGGTGGAAGACTATCAGTATTATCTCACTGCAGTGATTACAGTTCTAGAAACTGTAGGTTACAATTCAATAGGGAATACAATTTTTTGCTGTGCTGCACTAGTACAGAGTAACGGTGGGGTTTTTTGGTTGACATTATTATTGTTACCACTGGTTATGGGCCTCAAGTTCTCTGTCAATGATCTCAATACTAATGAGGAAGCTTGGTCTTCTGCTTAACACAGAGAATAAAAATACAAAGAGGATAAATACGGTAAGTATCCTCTGTAGGATCAATAGGGATAAAGTGACATGCTGAATGCATACCAATGTAATTCTGGCTAGTCAGCTATTGTGATTTATTCTTACGCTGACTCAGTGCTTCAGAGTGCAATACTGCAATCCCTCCCACTCCTCTAGTGCTTGCCAAATCCCATTAGGAAACGTACAGTAATTAAGGTTAAATAGCACCACGCTATCCAACTCTGCCCAGAAGGCACTGCAGAATGTCTCTGAAGTCAACCAGAAAGGAAACCTCTCAGTCCAACACCCAAAAAGAAACTTAACATCGGGTAGGAGAGCAAGAATGGGCTGATCCCTAGAGGAAAGTAAGCCAGGAGCCCAGGGTGGCTATGACACACGCCAGGCAATGACTGCACCAAGAGGGAGCAGCCCCCCTACACCTCAGCCAGACAAGCAGAGCAGGGTGGTGACATCAACAGGTCCTATCAACAGCCTAGTGAGCATGAGGCTAAAGCAAGGTAATAAGACAAGTTCGAGGTCAACTCAAGAAATCCAAACAATTCAGGAACAGCCAGGTTCGAGGTGAAATGGAGCTCCTGGGCCTATTTGTTTCAGATCAATTAACGCATGCTGTTCTAGTGCCTAGGATTTAGTGTTACTGATGACTTTGCTCCTCTCATTGCATAAAACCTGTGTTTTTCACAGATCTGATGTGAAACAACAATCCCCTGTGCAAATTTTGAAACAGATATCCTTTAAACTTTCACATTCTCAGAAAAAAAATGCTTTCAAGCCATATATTAGCAGATGTATCCTTCTCAAATATAAAGGCTTTAGCTACCAAGGCACATTCTCTCAATGAAAAAAAATAACAAGCCTCCACTGTTACGTCTGCCACAATATTTCACCTGAAATAGGCAGCAATAAAAGAATGACTGCACAGGTAGAGCACAAGAGATCTTCTGCTGCCTTGAAATACAATGAAAAGCAGCAGACTGGACACACTTTAGCTGTACTCTGACTGGCATGGGCAGCAAGGGGTAACTAAGAAAGGGTGAAGTTATAAGTACCCTCGAAAAAGTAGCCTGAAGACTTGCCAGCATCACGCACAACTGCAGTGAACACCACTATTAAAAAAAAAACATCATCTACCACATGAACTGAATGTTCTCTTACAGTATGTTCTGCACGGACATACTTAAAGGAAAGCAAGGTTTGTGGGTGCTTTGTTTTTTCTTAACTACTTACGGAACAATTTCAGTTACAATCTCCTCAGTACCTCGGCACCTGTACGTGCAACTGCCTAGCAGGATGTCTGGAAACATCGGGCTGTACCCTGTGACTCATCATGCACTTTAGGTGCCTGTTTATTAATCAACAAACACACACCCTGCTGTGTGTTATCATTTTCAAGGAAGCAACAGAACCATTAGCATTCAGTGTTTCGTGTTTTGATCTCGCATCCAAGTCAGAATTAACCAATACACCTGAGATTTAATTATGTTAAGCACCAGCCTGTTTCACTCCTTCACGCAGTCCAGCCTTTCCGTGCAGTTCTAAGTGCTCAGGGACAGGTCAGAAAGAAATTGTACAGGTATTTTGATATTGCCTATATGTTCGTGTTTACATTTTAAAGTTTGAATAGCAAATGACCTATTTTCTTCTGAAAAGATATCTGTGATTAATGTAAATATTGGAGAAAAAAAAAATTGTAAGATCAATGCTTAAAAAGGTATTCACTGGACACACACACACTTTCCACTGTAATTGTGGAATGTAAATAACATTAAAATGTCAAAGCCTGATATCAGAAATAATTAATATTTCCTTTTTTTAAAGGCTTTCTCTTTTTTTAATGATAAAACTTTGTGGATACAATGCTGACTTCACCTAGTCAGAACAGTTTCGCTACTTACATTAATGGAAAGAAAAATTATGAAAGCCCCATCAGGTATACTTGTCATCAATTTGCCTGATTTATAGACACAGATAATTGCTGGAACTATAGAAATACTCTCTTTTTAAAAAGAAATCTTCTCATCAAGTAGTATTTCATACTAAAATGAATGTTTGATGACAACCATTCTGAAATCAAGCTGTTCAATTGTTCTCATTTTGCTCATTTGCTTCCACTCCACTGTTAGTTATAGTCTTGCTGATCTCATACCATTTGCTATTATCCCTTGGCACTTTAAGACAGCCTGAACTTCTAATAGCTCCCAATAAAGCAGTCGGTAAAAGCAGTCCAAAATGGTAATGAGAAAAAAAAATAAAAAAGGAGTTATGATGAGGGAGTTCAGTGATATTTCAAGATCATGAGTATTATATCTCTTAGGAATTTACCTGTATCTTGATGGTTCATAAAATACCAGTAATTACAACAATCAGTGATACATATATGCTATTATTTAGTATATCTATCTTCATGTAACTACTGTTACAGTAGTATCAATGTGATGAACATGATTGAGAATAATCATTAGAAATACTGAATCCTAATTTGATTTTTTTTTTATAATCCTAGTTAGTATGAAGAAATAACAGGGTCAATTTTGCAAAACAGTAACTAAAGGGGAAGAATAAACATTTTTTAAAAAATCACAAACACCCATATTAAGATTTGTGTTTACACTGAGGTAAAGTTACATGTCATTGTTTTCAGATGCTAATTACCTGATTCATGTCTCTAACAATGCTGACGTATTTCAATGATAACAATGGTGTCTAACAGATCACAATTTAGTGCAGATTTAATTTCATAATATTTTAATACTTTTAAATGAAAGACTGAAAATTTTCTCACTTCTGACCTATTAAGAGCAAATGATAAATTACTTTCCCATTCCTTTACGTAGAAAAAGAATACGATTAGGCTCTAAAGGGCTCCCACCTTTGCAGCTCACTGACCCATAACCAAGTTTACCAATATAACCCAAAGACCGTGAAGGAAAACTTCATTTTATTTAGAGAATCAAAAGCAATTAATAGTGTATTGCTATATAGTCCCACTTGCTTTCTTCATAAAGAAGAAACACATAACCACAAGTCACAATTGAACCAGCCTCCTGGAAGGGTTTATTCCACAGGTAATTAAGACTATCGCAGAACTATAGTTTCCATTCTTCAGGAGGAAGGTGCTATGTGTGAAAATCAGAAGCATCCTACAGGTTAAGGTAAAAAAGATTTAGTCAAATTCTTAAATTGCTCTTTGCACTCATAGAGGAATGGAAATAAGAAAAATTGTAAATGGAATCAGCACAAACAATGGTTTATATAGGAAAATAAATCAATTTGAAGAACCAAGACATTTCAAAAAACTTTAGAAAGCACTGTCAATTATAATATATTTTGATTTGTGTGGTACTTAAGATAGCTTGACTCAGTCAAAAGTTTGCATTATCCTACAATACTGCTGCATAAGCATGGAGAGAAATCCAATTGCATTCTATCTAATCAGCATTTACTGAAAGGAAAAAATAGCTGAATGAATTATGGTCACATATCATCATTACCTGTTTTATCATAAACCCAAAAGAGGTGCAAATTGCACTTTTTCATACAAAGGGGCCTTCAGAATGTCACCACACATTAACAAAATTATACTACTTAAATCATCTCTGTATGAAAACATGTAATGTGAAAATTTGTATGGGATTGTTACTTTATAACACATTTTTTCATGCAATACTGATTAAGCTGGATTATTTTCATTTATACTTAATTTACCTTGATTAAGATTTTTTTGTAGCAATGCATTGAAAATATTGTTTTCTATATACGTTTTGAATACATCATTTAAAGTGGCAAAAGTTATACACTTCTCCAGAGACATGTAAGCCATAATCTACCATGGTGTTGGTAATTAGTTTTCAATTTTCAATTGAAAAACTTTTCAATATTTTTTGATAGAATTCTCTCATTCCAAGTTGGAATGAATAAATGACACCACATTTTTCTTGCAAAATAATAACTGCGGGGGGGGGAAAGTAGAAACAGGTCAATAAAAACCTTTTGCTTAGATATTCAGAGTGCGTCATTGTAACGTATGGTGTACCACTATTACTAACACATTTCCAAAATGAAGTCATGCTGAAATCAAGTTTAGCTTTCATTTTCTGAGCTGAAAAGCAAGATATTTAATTATTCACAAATGTATGTCAAAAAAAAAGGTTTTTGAAGCAGACTGAGAAATGGTTCCAGCTCAAACAAACCAGAATTGCCCAATCAAAACTAGAATAAAAATATTATTATAAAGTTAGATAGAAAACATCTAAATTATTTTGCCATAAAGATTTCTCTGTTCTTTGGGCTTTCCTTAAGGGTCTCATTTTGGTTTGATATCTGTTACTCTTTTTAATCTGTATTTTGCATCTTTAGAAGAACTGGCTCCAAATGACAGAAATAACCTTTCCTCCAAATAATGTAAAAGAAATCCAACTTTTAACTTTAAAAATATTCCTGTGTCTAGAAAATCCGTTATCTTGTACTTATTTTAACAGAAAACATAAGGAAACATGGATTAACTTAATAAAAATGTGGTTATATCCTTTCACCCTGATTTATATATGTTTATGGTCATGGTAATAATAATAATGGTATTTTGCAAGATTTACTTATTTGTTTTTATGAAAATTAGCTAAAAAAACCAAACAACCTTGTCAAACATTCTTGGCCACAAGCAAAATCTTTGCTACTTTGAGCTTTTTTACATTCTCTCCACTGGCTGATCACCTTCTGTTCTTTTGGTAGGATACTATTTCTGTACGTTCTGCATCTGCGGTACTCACAGAAAGTTTACTGCATTTCAAGTACACTCAGCAATGTGTCAGAATTGAAGCTGATTAGACAGAACAGTGACACTGGAGAACATAATTCTCCTTTAGCACAGTCCTGAGGCTGACTAATCCTTTGGAATCTCTCCCCACATCTGGAGTAACTACTTTGTCACATGCTTTATGGAAATTAATTGCATCTAAACATTTACCTTCTCAAGCAACGTTAAAAAAGCTTGCATGCAACTTTGCTGAAAAATGTAAAACTTCGGATAAAGTATGATTTATTGTCAGTATTATCTGAAAAAATACACAAATTCTAGAAAAGCCAAAGTAAACAGGTAAACTTATTCCCTGTGGGGACAATATATGAGTCATTGTTGCAAAAAATAAAGCAGTTTTTAATTACAAAGATAGGATAAATGCTAAATGAACACCTGATTTGGAGGTGGCTTTTTCTAATTAGTTCTCTAAATGAGAAATTTTCTGTTTTGATTTTGGTTGTTGTTTACTGCATTAAAGCACTTTTGTATGAAGTGACTCACTGTCAGTGCTTTGAAAATCAAAATGCTAAACGATGCAATACACTTTTCAATGATAAATACTTAATTTGTATCCTTTTTGCCACATAATTTACATCACCTATTTCTGAAGCTCTGCCTCCTGGTATAATCAAGGACAAAAGACTAGTCTATTTACCACCCACATCAAAACCAGCTAAAATCATCACACAGGTTTTATACAACAAATTAGTTCTACCTTTGCATTTCATAGGCATACCAGAATGAGACTAGTCACATTTTAGTTATTCTGCAACAAACCTGGAACTTTGGACAGAATTCAAATCACTGTGTCACACAGACTGAGCCAGGCTGCTCATTCAGTAGCATTAGCTACCTTCTGACAGCGCCTAAAATCAATCAATACAAAGCAGTGAATGCCTTAACTTGAAGTGCCATCCTGGATGTTTTTTGATGGGATCTCAAACTCCACAGGAGTCTGAAGACACAGGCATATCTAAGAACATACGTTTCGTTGTGCTTCTGAGCTGAGCAGAAAAATGCGCAAAACCTGTCTTCCTAGACAAATTCAAAAAGGTAGTCATGTGAGACCCTACCATAATATAGTAGTGTATGAGCCATAATAAACATCTCTGTTTTCCAGAGTCTTCACTACAGTATTTAAAGGTAAAGAGATCCTTATCTAAAATTTAACCTTAATTTCACTAGGAAGGACTGAGGTGTCTGTGGCAAAGAGATACATATGTAGGTACTTCTGAAACAAAAGGTAGACTATCTGAATCTGTTTTGACCTCAAATAAACTTTTTGTTGATGGCCTTAGTGTATTCTTAATGTGCAGCCGTTTAAGGAGAAGCTCCTATTAATATCCTGTAAAGACAGACACTGTTCTATGAAGTTTAACAGACTGGTTCACTTATCACCTACTTTACTGTGTTTTAACTTTATTTTTATATGTTGTATGTAACTAGTGATAAGCTCGTTGCTGCCAAAGCATCTAAAAATCAATTCAAAAAAAGCTTTTAAAGCAGTGTGGAGACAGAGGTAGGTCATAAATGAAACTACTGACAGACCTTATCTCTAGTGTCTTGGATGTCTCTTGGTCATGTTTTAACATAGCTCTGAAAACTAAATAAAAAGAACGTTTGTATTCCAAACACATTCAAAAAGATTGCTCTTTGTTTTTAATAATTCTCTGTACGTTTTTCATTCTTTCTACAGTAAAATAACAAAGGAAAAAAACAACTGTGTGTGCGTGACTGTAGCGAGGAACAGTTAACCAATGGCAAAACTCTGTTAATTCTACGCTTCTGAATTTTTAATGGCAAAAAAATGGAGAATAAATCTTTATAAAATTCTTTGTTAAATTTCCACTGAATTTGATGGGAGGCCTTTTTTTTTTATACACTACTATTACTATACAGATGAATTAAGACAAGAATCATTCTGAGTCTGACATTTAGAAACTTCCTACAGAAACAAGTTAAATAGCAAGATAAGCAAAATGGATCCATCAGTGATAGAGAATCTGTTAGTAGGCAGCCTATGAAATGAATAAACAATACTGACAAAAATAGCCTTGTCAAAAAAGATAGAACAGAATTTTAAAACTGAACTACTAGCAAAAGATATAAAAAATTTAGCTAATTGAATATAGGTTTGCCCTGAATACAAGAAATATAGCATTGATTTTTTAATCCATTTTCTCTCAGAGCTCAAGTGAACTCTTGATCATATTAATTAAAGGCTGGAAATAAAAGTTCTGAATAAGTGGACTATATAAATACGTAACTGAATTATAGGTGCCATTAATATGAGCAATTATACAAGTAGTTATACTAACTACAGAAGTTGATCCATAAACACTGTTGGTAACAATTGAATTACTCCCCTGGATGATATAACAATTAATGAACATAGAAATGAGTTGATAAAACTTATCAATGTTTCTTGATTAGCATATCCATTTAATGCTAGATTTACACAACTGTTAACATTACTTTTGTCAATTAATTGTACTGTTTTTATTTTCAGTGGAGATGCAGCATATGAAACCGATATAAATGACTGAAAAATTAAGCCTTGCGTAGATTGCAAATCATTGCCTCAGGCTAAATGCCTAAATGGAGCATTAACAAAAGATCAGATAGTTTGATAGCTTTTTGGTATGTTATTTGGTTTCGGTGTTGGTTTTTTCCTTGTGTCACAGAGATGGATTTTGTTTCCCTGATGCCTATGAATGTTAACCAGCATTAACCATTTCCTAATCCTGTGTGGTGTCCGTGTAGGAAAGGTCGGGTATTGTCTCTAAGGACTACTGAAGAAGGACTGCTGATTGAAGGAATCTTGAGAGTCTAATGTGTTTAAACCAGAAATCTGATCATGATTAATGAAGGTAAGGACACCTCCTATTCTCAGTTCTAAACTGACAATGAAACTACCTAAAAAATATTGCAGAATTTGAGACTCTGATCCAGTTTTGTACATTATTCAGAACAGGATTCAAACCTTTCAGAAGAGTTTGCGCTACCACAGAGCCACAGGCAGTCAGCAGCAGTACAAACCTATATAATAATGTACTTTAAGATCGGCAATTCCAGAAAGTAATTGATTTGCACATGGTTTGTTTTTTCTTATATTTACACACTTCTGTGTAAAAGAAGGTGAACTTTGTATCTGTGGAGTCAAGGCAGGTATATAACGGGTAATTTTCTTTATACAGATTGGGGTGAGGGGGGGAAGTGGATTAATTTGGCTTGATTTTGCTTAATTTAACTATTTATATTGGAAACTTCATTCTTAAAACTTTAAAAACTGGAAAGCTGGAACTTGATAGAGTGGTTTGCAAGTACCGCTCCCATCGAGTCATGGAAGATATTAATGCATTTGAAGAGATTACTCAAAACACCTTTGACTAACTGATATTAGCTGTCTTCAAAAACACTACACTTAAAAAAAAAATAAGGAAAATTGATTCTATCTCAAGTTCAACATCTGAAGACTTTTTTTTTTCCTTTTCTTGGAATCCTAAACATTGACCAAAATTGTTATTCAGATGAAAAGATATAATCTGTATTTTTTTTTAAGCCTTTCTAGATTGTCTTTTCAAATAATGACTGTTTCTGACAAAACTGTCAAATGAAGATGAACAAAAGAAAATCCAAGCAGAGGAAAATAGGACTAAAGCACTGAAGAGTAAAGAGGAAGAAAACAAATAAGACTACTCTGAATATTAATATAATTTTTACAAATTCATTTCAGTATACAGATACAGTAATAGTTGCCCCAAAAGAATCACAGAAAGGAAGCATCCAGGAAGAGTTGGTGTCAATAACTAGACATTATCTCAATCCAAAACTGCCTTTGATTTCACAGAGATTACATTAGCACACTGTGTGAAGTAAATAGTGGCTGATGATCACAAATCTCGGAAACATGTGGAACGTACTTATCAACTCAATCAGGCTACAGTTTGGCTTCATAAAGGAAACAGAACAACCTCACAAATGTAGTACACTCCCATGATAAATGGGATGCCAAATTTTGCCCAGACATGAATACAAGAACCTGTGTTTCATGGACTTTTGCACATACATAGCTGAGCACAAGCTCAGTGTAAGGTGTGTCTAAGAAGATACTTGGAGAAGAAGCAGTGGAAGGAATTCTATATATGGGGAAGCAGAACAGAAGACCTCTTACTTGTGAAATAGAAGTCATATGATAAAAAAATCCCTAAGGTCAGCTCTAACCTCAACAGTAATAATTTACCACATAATTCTTAAAGCTTTTTGGACCAGTGTTGAAACAGACCTTTCCCTTTAGCATATATTGCCTTCTTCTCTCAAAATAAACAGTATCAACACACACACACAAAATGATAACGTTTTTTAAGAAACTGATTCTTGTACAATGGTAAAAATTTATCTTCGTTATCCACTTCAAACTGTCTCTAGCTTCAAAGCAAAAAAAGAAAAATCCTAGAAGGGAAAATCTGGACATGCATTTTTAATTGAGCTCATCATTCTTAAGATACAGTTGAACCAGTTGTACCAAATCCAAGTCTGTTTCATCTGAGCTACTACACCCTAAATCATTACAGGAGATATTGCTGACGATGCCGTAATTATTGTCAGGTGTTCCTGATATAAACAATAAAGCAAAGTTGCAATCATCTATCTCTACAACACATAACAACTTGCAATCTGAGTCACTTTTTGACCTTAAATGTTCATAGGCTATAGCATAAAGATTTTTTATTGTTTTCACTTAAATGCATGGATGAATGTTACAGTCTTAGTCAATGCTAACTGAATGAAAGGTGTTCTTTCAGTATTTCTGCAGGCCATGAGCAGACTGACATTTTACTTAAAGACAGATTATCCGTAAAACTTCTAATCAAGTAAAACAATTCTTAGATTAACCATGGTGCCTCATGAATTCATTGAATCCCATTTACTTAAACCTTATGAAATCAAATATTCATGTTCCATTTCCAGAGCAGGCAAAAGTCACACTATTTTAAAATCAGACATAAAAAGTATACTGCTGGATCATTAAAAGAATAATTTTATTGTAAATGTGTGACTCAGAGTCAGGCAACTTGCTTCATATAAAAGCTGATAATATCCAAACTGTTACTGAATATTCTGTAAATATCAGGGGAAACAGGAAAAGAGAAAAGATAAAAAAAAAATAAAATACATTTGCCCAAAAGACCCAAATGGTTGCAACCTAACCATGAAGAAAACTTAGAAATCAGAAGGGTTTATAAATCTTTAAATAAATTAGGTTATTTCCACTAGGAACAGGCATGGAAAACAATAGTTTTAAGATGGTATTTGATGACTTTGGTAAATGGGATTGTAAATTTGGCTTCAAAAATGGGAATTGGATTTGATGACACAATAAATATTTTTCCAGTCCCATTTCTTATGTATGTGAACTGAATTGCCTTTTATAACTAGGAATTGTCATAACAAATCCCCCTTTTCCTAAGTAAGCAGAAAAACTCTGTTTGAAAGCTCTGGTTTCCTTTTATTCTTTGCACCCTCTACAGACATCCTCAAGGATATTCTTCTGTGTCAGGAAGGAAGCTGAAAGATACCATCACTCCAGAGATCCTTGTCATTCCAGATCAGGGACTACAATGAAACAGTACCAGCATTTTTTCTGCTATCTCCAGTTTCTGCAGAGTTCATTATTAATTTTCAATTAGGTTTTGAGAACTGAGATATTTCTTATGCTGAATTTCTTATGATATTACTATTTTATGTAGGCAGACTGAAACTATTACTATAAAAATGATGAGAATTGTATTTTTACTTTTATGTTGGGTGAATCCTAATGCTTGACAATTTAATGAGCAGCTTTTCATACTATAAGACTTGAATTTCATGAGCACTTTTGCATGCTCAGTGGCAAACCATACATTTGTAGAACTGCATGAGCTAATTAGGACAGTGTATCCACTTATGTGTACAAATTTCTGGTAACAGTGTGGTAATGACCAGCACAAAAGTAGCCTCCCAAGATGTGCATGGCACTCCAATATCATGTACTAAAAATCTGGATGAGTGAATTGAAATAATTTAACTGTTGATTGTTTTGGTGCTAAAATTATTTCCAGAATTTGTGATAAATTTTGAGCTTTAACACAGTATAGTAACATTTTAACTGTTTAGGTATTCCTTTGCCCAGACAACACAGAGTGCACACATCTCTTATTACATGGTGTTGACAATTCAAAGAAAACCCAACAAACAAACCCAAACCCAAAATACAAAACAACTGAAAAACCAAAACCAAACTGTTGCAGAAGCATTTTTACCTTAAGGTTCTTGCTTCCTAGATTCCCTCTAACAGAGCAACAGAGAAGTTAAAGATAAAGGATTCCTCTGTTAAGCAACATCAAAGTTTGAATGTGTAAGTAAGGGTAATAAAAGTTTTTACTAAGACCAGAGGGGAAGGGGTGGAGGGGGTGAGGGGCTGGAGAGGAGGCAAGTGGGCTAATTAGTTTAATCATCTGATGTTGACAAATTCAGGGCCCAACTCTTTTCCAGTAAAATCAATAGGTTTATCAATCAATAGTCAGGAGATAATTTGGCCTGGAAATGTCAAAACGGAACATCAATGAGATCCAAGTACCGATTTCTTTTAAAAATTCCAGACTTCTTAGAGACAAAGCATAAGAAGTTGGCGTACCTGTTTGTGGGTAAATCCCACTTTCTATAATTGAAAGGCAGACGTGGAATAGCATGATAACATTACAGCATGATGAGAACAGAGTATTTCCAAAGCCCTTAGAACAAACTTTTTGAAGCAAAAAGGAGATCTAACTAAAGATGACACACAAATTATATTTTAAAGGATACAAGAGCAGAGCCTCACCTACACTAGATTAGTTAAACTTCAAAGACTTCAAATAAGCTATGCCAGTTTGTAACGGATGAAAATTCTACCCACAAACTTCATCTTTGCAGTGGCCTTGTGTCTGTGTTGTAGTGAACACTAACCACCAATCGCTATCTCAGGTGGAATATGAAGTGTATCGCACAGTAAATCATAGTGTGATTTAAGTACGAGGGGCCTCTGGTTCATCCCACCCCAAACTCGGACAGCTTAAAAGCAGGAGGTTCAAGGTCCTGCCCAGTCATGTTTCCAAGAATGGAGGTTCCACATCTCTGGGAAACCTGTTGCACTGTTTGACCACCTTTGTGGTGATTTTTTTCTTCCTGATAGCTAATAAAATTCCTGTTGTTGAAGCTTGTAAGCCTTGTTGTTTCTCTGGGTACTGCCTACCTTTGAGCAAAGCCCAACTTAACCACCCATTTTTGCCATTGCACAACTGAAAATAGCATCCAAGAACCCCATCTAGCCAGAAAACTCAGCCCTTTCAACTTCTCCTTGGGTGTCATATGTTATAATCATTTTGGTGGCCCTTTTCTGGATTCAGTATAATGTCTGACAAAAGGCCAGACTTTGCTGCAAGGTATCAGATAGGCTGGTCCTTTGCTTCTCCAGCAGTAGGATGATTTGGATGACTTGCTGCTTTGATGTCACCCCCGACTAAGAGAATCTCAAACTGATTGTACTAGTATAGACAGAGCAGTAAAGAATTCCATGATTCAAAATACAGTTCTGCTCTTCTTAAATACATACATATGGTTTGTATTTTAACATTTAATGAGAAACCACTGGTAATTATTCTTTCTCAATGATGGCACTCTAAGGGACTGCAAATCATTTTTTTTTGTGCAAAACAGAAAATGCCATTTTGCACTATACATGACCAACATTTTACAGAACTCAGCAGAAAATTATGGGTGTTTTTTCTTAATTCAATATGTGTGAGGCAGAAATACAACAGATGCAACCTTGAAAACAGTTCAAGGGCTTAAGCTTTTCAGTCAAACCTTTGGAAGGTATTAAACTTATCTGAGCCACATATGCATGCATTAAGGGGATAATTTTTTGTGATGAAACTTTCAGTTCTTGTAATGCTATTATTCTGTGCTGGTTTAAAAGTTGTTTCAATGACTGTGGAAAACATAAGCAAAACCAAAATATATATGTGCACACAGAAGGATCTTGAGTATCTTTGTCTTACAATCACATATAAAATGCATACAGACCCTCAAAACATACATATATTGGTCTTTGATGTCTTTCACAGGACTTTACTATCAAAATAGTTCTTAACATGCATGGAGCTAACATAAAATCCTACTTGTGAACATGAAAGAAAAGACTTGTGAACATGAAAAAATTTCCCTGCTTAAGAACTACATTCAGATCTAAGGGTTTACTAGCAAAGCTAATATATATCCGCAAAGGATCACAGACCCATTATATCATATAATTTTGGATTTAATTACAAATTATTAAATAAGAGTAAATTGCAGAGTATGACAGGATAATTTTATGATGAATACAAATTGTATTATGATGGGGAAGACAATAGGAAACTATTCAATGGGCACAATTATAATCTAGAGGAAAATGCAAATGACCAGAACAGTTTATTATTTTAATTGATTAATTATTAATTTGTGCTTAACATTATCACACATGGAAATATTACTAAATAACACTAGGCAAAACTGAATGATCCATTAAATGTAATCAAAAGCAGCTGGTAGTAAACAAAGCATAGGTATAGGAAGGTTATTATAAAGAATGAGATCATTTTTCTCAATATATAACAAACCAGTGTCTTGAGTCAATGATATAGTAGACAGATTTTTTGCAAAAATGCTGATCTGAGTTGTGGTCAGCACTTGTCTGTACAATTTACATTGCTATTGTTGACACCTGCGTATGCCCTCAAACTCGATTCCACTCTTTATAAAAATACTGCAGAGCTGCTGGCAAAGCATTCTTTTGCAAGGGACTTTTCCTCTGGAATGCTTTTCCTTGCCAAGGTCTAAAATAGCCTTAAACTGTTGACATTCTGGATATGCTACAAAGTCCATCTGTGTGAGCTGACTGAGGCACTAACGGGTGGGATATCTCGTGGGAAGGTGTGATAGAGGTGCATGGGTCTTATGACTAGAAATTAAATGGGGTGTTAGAGAGTGGGAGGACAGAAAAGTGCTGCTTTTGGGGGAAGTTTTATTTATTGCAGTCTCTACATTATGTTTTAAACATGCCAAGATTGCTCAAAGTCTTAGGTGTCCCCTGGAGTGCTCATTTTGGATAAAGATCTAAGTTAATAATAATTCTATTCCTAGAGTTAATGATTCATTTTGTTTTCCAAATTTATCAGAGATTTTTCATACATTCAAATCTGTACAGCAGACTGTTATTTTTCAGAATCTCTTTACATTGAAATTGGTATGACTTCTTAAAGAGTGAGATACTATGCAGAATGAGTAAGAATGCAAGAATCAACCCAAATTATTTTGAAGTTAGAGCATGATATTTTGCAGCAATTTTTTTTTTTTTTTGGTTAAAACACCCATGTTAAGCAAAATGTATTTCAGTGATAGCACTGGCTGGTTCTCAAGGGTCGGGGTGGGAAAAAGACAACTGATTACTCTGGTTAAAAGTACAAATAAATACATAGAGAAATAAACAAAACACCACTGATTAGATTAAAACATCTATAAGGAAATTTTCATAAGAGTATCCCCTCTATAGCAAGGAAAATACCAAAAAAATACTTGAGCAATTGTTGATTTCCATTTCAACAATATTCAGATTTTCCTGTATTGAATAGTAAGAATAAAATCAGAAACACGCCATCTTAATCACTGATATTCATTTTAAGAAGACTATACACATATATTCTAATCTCGTATTTGTTTACAACAGTAGCCAAAGTCCTAGGCTCAGCTCAAATCAGCACAGCTCAGATAGTGAAAAGACTTGCAGATAACCAATATTTTAAAAATATTAGTTGCTTACTGCATCTTTATAAGAATAACCTTGTATTTATAAGAATGGATCCTCTATTCATAAATATTTGAGAGGTTCCATGCAAAAACTTTCTCTTTCAACTGGAATGATCCCCTACAATTAAAATTTTAGCACTGATCCATACTAAGGATAAAAGATTACTCACAATTTATGTGGGTTTTTTTCTAGGCTTAATACATGATTAGGCATTGTTTCCACTGGCAGCACTAGGGAATAAGCTGGAGAAGGTAAAGAAGGTGAATAAAGACATTCCCACAGTCTTTCAGTTTTTCTCTGTCACTCAATAAATCCAATGGCTGAGATAATTGTGCAAGATCATCTGCAGCAATTCTTTTGGACTTCTTAGGCCCTCTTTGGTTCCATTAGAGTGTAGTAATTTCAGATTACAATTAAGCACCATAAAATACTAAGTTTAATCACATAATTTTGGGGTTTTTTTTAGAGTAACTGGAAAAAAATAAATGAACAGCTTACTATAGACAAAGCCATATCTTTTTGTTGTAGATCTGCTTTGAGAACTATGTCAGCTTTTCACTATACAAAATTCATGATGAGACAAAAGCCTGTCACAAATACTGTGATTTGTTGTATATGTAAAAGTTACATATTGATATTGTCAGCTGATGCATGTTAATGAAGCTACTTAGATGTATATATATCAAATTTATATTCTTTTCCTTCAGAAGTCAGAAGATGTTGTTAAGACATGACATGAAAGTATGTGAGCTTTTTACTTTTCCTTCCTTTACTCTGTTCTGCAACTCTTTTTTTCTTATTAGTAATTAAATAAAATTTGGTTTTGTCAACTTTAAATGGCCTTAATTTCTGCTGCTTATCAGGTGTTATTCCTTGAAGGATTGTTTAAAAAAAATAATTTTTTAATGAATTGAACTAGAAATCACTAGAAGATGGTTCAAGTTTAAGGAAACATTAGTTGGTGGATCCAGCAAAGAGAAATGTTTAGATATATGTTAAATTTCTGGTTTATTTTCACTTGTATTATTCAGCTATTCACTGGGAAGAACAATTATTAATTTCAGATAATACTAATAGCAGTAATATCTTGGAGTATCAGGTTCAAAATAATCTCTTTTTTTTAAATTCCCTTAAAAGTATCTGTATCCATAATTGCTGTTGGCTTTTCTCAGCTTGCTTTTCTCAGCGTATTTATGTATTCTGGCTTTTTAAACATTAAATGCATTTTCTTTCAAAACTTAAAAAAAACCAACCACACAGAGGTGAAACAAACAAAATCACAAGTTAGCATATATTTTGAAAGTTATCTAGTTACTCATCCAGTTAAATACATTGATCATCAGCCTTCAAAACATCGGCTTGGTAATAACAAGCTCACTTTAATTATCCTCCCCTTCTTCACATGCCTGTCTCTTCTTCATACTGCCTAATGTCAACCCAGACAGCCCCGCAATGACTCCCGTGCCCTTGTAGGAAGCTGTGAGAGCATAACTTTTCATTGCAGGCAGCCACCAGTAACAACAGCACTGCAATTGTGCCTAAATCCACCTAATCAAGATGGATACAACGTCTCCTTTCGGATCTATTTTTTCCTTTTTATACTTTTTTTTTTTTTTTCTGCTCACCTTCTTTACCACAAAATTGATCATTCTACTTGAAGAATGCTATAGACCGCCACTGAAAATTCCCAAAAACATTTAGGAGAAACAGAAGGCTTTCCTCTCTGATTGCCTGTCCCTGTAGTATAAATTGCACTGAATTCTGGTTTCTGCACCTTAAAGATTTTACATTTATGTCAAGTAGGCAAGAGCATTATTCCAGTGTGCTGAGGGAGACGAACCCAGTGTGCCTAAAGCATGTCAGATACGATCAGCTCCAAGAAGCACTGAAGTAAAACACTACAGCCTTTTGAAGCTTATTCAAAACCAGAGCCATAAAATGCACACATTAATTGAGCTGGCATTATCATCAGGGCTATAAACAGACAGATAATATAATCCCATGATAACACATGAATGCCACAACGAAACAATCTACTCCCCACTCTTGGCACCTGCAGAAACAAGGTACAATTTTCACAGGACATTGAGGATTTGAACCTTTCCAGTCATAACTACTGAATTTATGCTTGACTTCTAATTCATGTAGTGGAAATACAAGTATCTCTGTTGTCTATGAATTAAGCAAGGCTTCACTACAAAAAGGTCCACACTTTCACCGCAGTATGTTCAGTTCCATATGTCTATCACTCACACTATCACTACTCAAGACATGCACATACACAATAATAGTATATTCCAAGTGAAGTTAACACTGAGATAACAAAATGCTGTCTGACATGAAGTTCAAGGTCAGTCTTTAAGAAAAAAAAAAAAAAAGAGCATGATAGTTTTTTCATTAGGTTCACGGAGCAGCTGAAAAGCTATACGTCTATACAAATGTAGTAAAACAACCTTGTTCCTCCCAGCAAATTAAACAAATCAAGGATAATAGTACAGACGAATAGCTGAAATAATAGCCAATTTTATAAATCAACAGAATTTACAGAGCAGGTTTTGCTGAGGATAGAGACATACTAGCAAAATTGAAAATGTAAAGCTGATTGCAAAAATGACAAATCAAATTTTGCGCAATAGTCTGTATTTCATATTGCGTGGTTTTAATGTTTTGCCTTTTATATGCTTTAAGGAAAAGATATAAGAGCTATTAAAACAATGCCTTCACATGTGAAGAATGACTTCTAAACCCAATGAAAAAAAATGAATAAACTGTCTTGCTTTCCTTGCTCCTGTTACCGTTCTATGAACTAGGGCTAATACTGGCAGTCACAGGTACACGGTACCCACCAAGCAGCTACCTTGCTGCTGAGCACCCTGCAAAAGGCAAGCTAATTATGCTCTGCTTTCTCTTCTGTGAATAACTCAGCGTTACTAGCACCCCCTTTCCTTTGCATTTTCTTTCATATAACATGCTGCCGGAAAGTGCTAAAAGATGCAGAATGTGTTTTGTATACAAAAAGGTATTTTAAAAATCTGGATTTCTAAATACCTCTATGTTTGTTCCTTGGTACTTACAAATTAGTTAAACTGCAAATGGAAATGCATAAGGGTTTTGTTTGTTTGTTTAAGTAATGTAAAGTAAATGGCATACTTTAAATTCTAATGCACGTAAGTATGCAGATTATGCACACATACATATTGCTGCTTTTTTTTTTTTTTTCATTTTAGAAATGCATTCTCTAAAGAGAGAAAATCCACTTTTTAGGGCTGGAAATATTCATCATTTCAGAACAATAGCAACTTCAACATTGAAACAATGCTTCTTGTTATAAGGTTTGGACCTTATATCATGTTCAATAATAACCCAAATATTGGGAATTAAAATTATTTACAAACAATCCTTCTATTCCAAAATTCATTATTTGCTGGATTAGATTTCAGTCATTGGAACATGCCTCATTTTCCTTCCTATTTAAGTGCCATTCAATTTATTTACTCTTAATGAAAGACATAGATCAGTGGAAAAGAACCTGTAAAAGGTGAGAAATTCTGAACAGAAACTATCCACACACACACAAAGTAGGAAGTTAAAAGAAACAAGTTTTAAACCAGGCCTTCTCTTTTGAGCCTATAGAAAATGTACACACTGTATACACATCTGGAATGCAGTAATATCTGATTTGCAGTCATGAGCTACTTAAAATTCTAAAGCTTCAAATGGAAATTATGCACAGAAATCCAAGGTGTGAAACACTGTTCATCTATTATGTAAATGATACAATATTTAGGGTAATGTACAGGTACCTTCTGATTAGACCTTATTGTTGTAAGTTTTCTAAAAATGTGAGACAATCATAATTTCTGCTCATCAGTTTTTGGGCAGAAACCCATTATTTTGTGTGCTGTAAGGTCAATACAGCTAAATACAAAATGAAACTCATGGATTGATGAGTTGAAACTCCACTACATTTAAATGGAAAACGTCTTCTAGTATTGCTAATTCTAAATATGGCAGTAGAAGCCCATTACATGAAAATTTTGCCCGTAACTGCTGGTTTTCTGTACACTTTTGTTTATGGATGCATTTATACATTAAATTTTTTTTGTAGTCGAATGTAACTACTATTGAAGGATAGTACAAGAATATTAAAACAGCTGAGTAGACTAGAAAGCAAAGCAGTTTCCCTTGAGTAGGAATAGTTTGATACCATTCTCATTATATTCATATGTAATGGGTTCTTGAGATAAAACTTTTATTTAAATCAATAGCAATTTATTTACATTTTTAGTTTTATGAAAATTATTCAAATATCCAGAATTTCACAGGATTTGTCCTCTTATTCCTAAATTTTATCTTCCTGATCACAGCCTTTTTTTCCACGTAGTACTATAAGTACAATTCAAACAAAAAAAGGCACAACCTTCCACCCATCATCACAACACCTTCTGACTGGGTAAACATACAAAACCTATCTATTAGCCCGTGTATGTGACATATAGGCCATACTGAAGTACATTAAATCAATCGTATTTTTAGAGGTTTTGTTGTGTTTTGAAGAAAAAAACAAACAAACAAACAAACAAAAAAAAAACCCAACAACAAGCCAGAAGAGATCATAAATAATAATCAAGGGTATACTTTTAAATGTGCATGTTTAAGTGGCAATGATAACACTGTCTAGGAAGTGTTTTACCCTGGACAAACTTTCATTTTTGCTGTCAGCTCCTGAGAGATTTAGCAAATGACTGAACAAAGCAGAAGAGCTATTGTCACTTAATAATTACGTTTGAGACTATCTTACACATCCTTCCTTCTCCAGAAAGCCTGTGCCTTAGGAACCTGAAAAGACTATATGTAAGACTAATGTAACTGTGACTGGTAACATAAACTTGGAGCTACAAATCTAATTTCTATTAAAGACAAGACTCATAAACCATTTCTGATTCAGGTGAATCTATTCTATCACAGGAACAAGGAAACACACTGTGTACCAGCAGCTTGACAGAAATAAGTGGGGGTACTCACACAGCTCCGCTGGAGTTCCCTGACCTGGAGAGTCACCTATGTTTGAGTCAAAAAATGCTGGACCTGCATGCTTACAGGGTTCTTGTGTGTATGTTGGCTACAAACACTACTCTCTGTTCCAGCCTCACAGGCCATTTTTGTTCGTACAGATTTTGTCCTTGCTTTCACTTCAGCAAAGGAAGAACTTGAAGCTCAACTGATTTGGACCCTTAGGACCACTGCCTGTTCCCAGAATATCTCAATAATGTTTCTCTCTTTAGTGGTTCGATATGGTGAACATATTTCACTGCCTTACGCAGCAGAAGAAATATTTTGAGACCTAATAATATTAATGGATGCCCACTTTCTGCACTTACGCCCAACTCCACTAAGCCCCTCTTACTCCAGCTCTGGTCTATAGATAACTGGTAGTTCAAATATCAGCAAATGGTCTACAAAACAAGTACAGCTCAAAGTAAATAAATAAATACGCACTTAAACATATTCCCACCACCTTGGAAAACGTGTGTTGGTAGCTGCTGGAAAGTATAATGGGAAAGCAGCTCCCAGCCTTTGTTGGTGTGCATCTTCACGCCAATTCACACACAAGACACCAGCTCATACAGACCCTAGAGCTACAAGATTATTTGGTGAAAAGGGTATGAAATCTTAGCTCACACACAAAGGC
>JAVJGJ010000001.1:29713855-29734346 GCA_035590215.1 Microhierax caerulescens
AGGCTTTCCAAGTATGGTACCCACAGTGTTGGCATACACAATCCATGAATTTAACAGCATTTTTACATGGACTTCAGTGATAACAGAATCTAGTTCTCATGCTACGCCATAGGCGCAGGACCTTACAGCCTCCGTACCAGTATGTCCATATGATCAGGAGCCACACAATACATATCCAGTGGCCAAGGAGGAGCTCTGGATATATTTCACAGGTAGGAAATAACAACAGTTCCTCAGAGGCTTTCCCACAGGGGTTCCTGGACAGAATGGAGCTTTCTGAGCATCAGGGTGGTCCCAGAGGAGTTGTTAATGTTGATTTAATGAGCAGTTGCTGATGAGCTTTCAGATTACCCTGCTGCAGTACAGGTCTCCTACCACTGACATGGGTTCTATGAGGAAGTCACATGTGAGCTTGTTCTAGCTGTGTATGGCAAAGCTGCAGTTCAAGCAGATTTGCTGTCAACCTTAATTTCACAACCCAGTGATGTTGGGCGTGACTACCTTTGTTTCAGCCTAATTTCAGCAAGATTTAAATGTGAATATAGGATCAAAGTATGGCATTGAAACATTGAAATATACTCTGTATCCAGAAAAATAGACAGATGAAGTTTTAGGATTTTTGTTTTGTGGTTGTTTTTTGCTTTTTGTTGTTTTGTTGTTTGGCTTGTTGTTTCGGGTTTTGTTTGGTTTTGGTTGGTTTTTTTTTTAATTGTGAGTGTAATATAAAGAAATTATTAGTTCTGCGGTTTCAACAAGAAACAAGTCAACTTTGAGGAAAAATTAGGGAAATAAGTCTTGGCAAACCCCTGAAATCAGAACCACAGCCTAAAGAAAAGTACAGTGATTCATGATACAACTTTCATATGCTGAGGGGGTTAGCAGAAAACACATGCATTTAATTATCTTTTATACTTCAGCAAATCTCTGAAATAGCACTTCTTATATTTTTAGATATGAAAGTGCTGCGGTGAAAATGTCTTTAAACATTTTCATACTATGTGAAGGCGTATCAAACCAGTCCCTTTCTCTGCTTCAGACACTTCATGCGTAAGCTGCAATGTGGTAGGAAGACAGGTGTTTTCCAAAATGGATATTAATTTTGAAATGATGTATTACACAATATATTTCTTTGTAGATGATCATCCCATGTAAATGAAGCATATGACTTTTATGAAGCAGGCACACAAATTTTAATGTGACAGTGATCTATCTTTCCTTGTGGTGCATGCAGGTTGATGTGTAAAACATTAAAAAAAGCCATCTGGATGCTAAAGAAAGGCAGCCCTCAGGGCTAAAAATGTAAAGCATTTTTACAAAATATAGGTTAGGAATGTACTGATATGTTTATATGGTAAATTCTCTATGGCAGGGAGTTTTCCTTATTGTATCTATAAATTGCCATCCTTGAGAAATAGCAGGACTGAGTCTGTTCACAGCTACAATGGTTTAGGCTAGTGTGAGATGGAAATAGAACAAAGGAACGTACTGGTAAGAGCAAAAAGCGTCAGAATTACAAAATGGGTCCTTAGGCTTTCACAGACAAAGAGGACTTCACTGTGCCATGTAAGCATAGCCCTATCTGCAAGGCAGTATAGTGATGCAAGAGGCTTTAAGTCCAAGAGGTATTTTGCTTATGGAACAAAATTTTTAGAAGCAAAATACCCAAACAGAAAGCACCCACTTGTGGGGGGAGCTTAGCTGCCCTCTTACACACACATCAACAATTACTGCCAGCTCCAAGAAACTGCAGCAACACCACCACTGCCCCTGGGACCACCTCCCATCACAATCTTCTACAATCTTGAAGGTGGTATCTTGGTAAAAATAAAGGTAACTGTACAATGAGACTTTTGAGGTGCTATTGGAAAAGGGTTTGAACAGAAGACAGGTATGTCCCAAAAAGAAAGAACATGTTTACATTCAAATCAACAATGACAACTACACTGTTTCTCTTTTCTCCAATGAAAAAACTTAACAGACTGCACACAGGGGTTTTTGACATGTAAAGTAAGAAATGCCAAAGAATGCTTGATTTCTCTTTCATGTTAAAGGCAAAGTTAAATATGAATGATTTCAAAGCTTTTGTTTTCCATTAAATCTCTTTTGCATTTTCTAAAGGTCTGTGCTACTCTACACCTTATTAACAAACTTAATGAAGCAAAAAAGTATTAGAAGGCTTCACATTGTCCATTATTATGGTTATCACAACTATTACAGCATAGCTGATAAGATCATTTTAATGAATATCCACATTTTTCTTCTCAAAAGTTCATCACCAGTTATTGAACTGAAAGGATTTGTTCCAGCATTTCCTTTTATCAATACTCAGTGCAGCAAGCTAGTATCATATTTAAATGTGGAGCAATTTTGTTGTAATCTCAGTGGTATCTGGCTGTCAGCAAAAGGGTGGCGTAATGGATTGTAATCATTTTGCACAGAGTAAGGACAGGTCTAGCAGAAAATATTTAATTCTAGGTGATAGCTCCTGCAGAGTCAGTAAAGGGCACATGCTAATAAGGAAACTGCAGAAAGGCACTGGTGATGACATGCTCCCTGAAAACAGCAAGCTCAGCAGATACAGCGCAGCTAATAGAACCATTACTGCCTCATGTCAAGCTATGAAAAATACCAAAGGACAGAGTCATCACAGTGAAGGGAAAAACAAAGCTCTTGTATATTAAGGTTGGAAAAGCTTTACAGGCAGAACAATGTTAGGATAACAGTGTTATCAAGTGCATGAATAAAAAAATGCCAAAAAGCTTGCTCAGTAGAAAGAGCAATTTCCTCTTTTTATTTCACTCTATATTCCACATGTTGTAGCTTTACCATTCATTGTATTAATTTTCAGTTTGAAAATCATTTCTCACCAAGGCATCTGTTGTCTTCTGCTGATGGCAGCAGGTTTGCCTTTGCTTTTCTTTTTTTTTTAATTTCAGTTTATGATAAAGTCCACAAGTAAAGCATAAAGCACTGCAAATGGAGATGACTACAAGGCAGGAAAAGCATCCAGATGCTTTTACAGAGAATTAATTTTCCAGACTCTGATTAAAAGCTTCTGTTACCATTGGCAAAGTGTTGGTCAGCTTCTCTCCTTCTAAAACTGGGAGTCTGTCCAGAAACACTGAGACTATGAAATCTCCAGAAACATTGAGACTATGAAATCAGCATGGCATACTTCTGTTACGGCAAGAAGCACTCTAGCTGGTCATGCTACATGCAGCTAAAAATCTGTCTCAATCTCACATAGCATTTCCATTTTAAAATGTGGCTCACCAAAATTTTAACGCTGAATTGCAGATAGGAGGAAAAGACTGAATATATGCAACGAGGTAGGTATTTAGACAAACAACATCATGCAAAGAACCTACTGGAAAAGAAAATCTTAAGACATTTTCCTAATATTGTTTGTCAAAGCAAAATGCTATTCCTAATTTTCCATAAACCCACAAACTATCTTGTAACATATCATACAGAATATTATATTTGCATATTTGTTGGTTGCAAGGGAAAAAAAAATCATTGACTGTGGTTCCTCTCCCTCACTTATGTTCTTGATTATAATGAGCTGGTGGACTCTGAGCTGAGTCACTACTAAAGAAAAAAGCAAGCTAACAAATGCCAGACACAAGAGTAAATGCCTAACTTTACACTCTTTGAAATTGCAGTGCTGCTAATGGGATCTTTGTTTTACTACCAAAGGGTTTAATTAGCCAGGATTGTTAGTGAAACAAGTGTCTAACAAAAAGCCTACTAAATCTATGTAGTCTTTCTATTGGCTTCCATTGATGCTGACTTTCAGACGAACAGTGTTAATTTGATGAGTTAGATCCATAACACCAAATCTTGGAAAACAAAAGTTAGCGTGTTTCTGAAGTTTTAATTTTATTTTCTTAAAACTTAACCCAAAGCTGACAGATTTATCATTAGCTGAAGAAATGTTTCAAAGTATTTTTTTTTAATTTGTTGTTATATTGTTCTCTTAATTTACTATTTAATACAAGTTCAATATCAGAGTACAGTTCAGAAACCTCAGAAAACTCGTAAGTAGTCCTCTGGGATATGTCATTTATGATCCCTGTTCTTCCTTCTCTTTTTACACTGTTCAGCATTTCCATGGGATATCCCTGGATACTGTAACTTCATGTACTACCTGCCCTTCTTCGACCTGTCAGAAACACAGAACCACTACAAGAAAGAAGTCAATTATGAATTCTTCTCTGTACATTACTGTGTGTCATTCATCATGAAGATTAATTGTATTAGGAAACAATAATTACACCTGAATCTCATTTATAAGGAAGAGGAGGGCAAGGGAATTTTCAAAGAGCTCGGTCACTCATGTCCATTCAGCATTCTTTACCACTTACAAATTTTCATCTTAAGTAAGCCTCAAGTAATTAGTTTCAACCTGGCTCAGATTACCACACCATTGAAATCAAAGGCTTGTGCAGTAGGAAACAACATATAATTCCCTTACTTAGTGATTTGCACTACTATAAAGGTCTCTTTTAGAACCTGGGAGCAACCCTGCAAACTGTGGTCACATGAGAAATCTTTTTTGACATGAATAGACCCATTAAGTTAATTAGGCTACTCATGTGAACAGAGACTGATGTCAAAAAACACTGGTGCTGAGAACCCACTCTTTTGTATGTTCTTTCATTCGTATGGATAAGCAAGGGAATTCACATGAGGAGTACTATGTAGAATACTATGCTTTTATATCAGTACACATATTTTGCATTCTTTCCCATTAAAACCTCTAACGGTATGCCTTACTCTCACTCACTCTTTATTTTTAAATCTGTTAAGTAATATTATAACAGCAGATGCTTTTCACTCGAGACACAACTGCAATACCATGGTAATTAACAGACACTGTACATATCTCCTTTTCTCCTTTGAAGTTTCCTATCAAAGTTTTTTCATAGCAATAAAGCTTTATTAAACTCTTGTTAATCGATATTGTTGTTTCATTAATTCTTACATGTCTACAGGGACTGATCTACTCATGTTTTGTTGAGTAAGGTTCTGACTCAGCAGTGCTCAGAGAAAAAGAAAGTGCATTCAACAGTTTGGGTTTGGGGTTTTTTCCTAGTTCGTGTCAGCATTCTCCATCATTACTACATCAAATATTCTCCTAACTGGATATATTTCCATTATAACTCTGTCATATACACAGGCTAAACACTGTTGCTGCCATCTGCCAAAATGTGTAGCGCACAGACAGCATGCCCGTGGTACTCCAGCTTGTGGCTGCAGGAAGAAAGTAAAAGTTGCCATATGCTTCTATTTGTCCTCTGCATGTAGATAACATAGCAGGACTATGAAGGAGATCTTGCCTCTTCTGGAAAATATTGTCAGACTATAAAAATGGCTCTGACAATTTACTGCCACTTTCACAATACAGCAGTTGCGTACAGGGAACTCCATAAAAAGTCAAAGTCCTTCAGTGAGATTTAACTGGCACTTCAGTGTGATACTGACTTCCCACACACATGCATGCTGTATCTAAAGACAGGCAAACGTGAAAAGATCTCCACGCGCTGTTCTACTTAAACACTTGTGCTGCTGTGCTGTCCAGGCCACAGGATTATTCAGAAGATAGGCTGTAGAGTTATCTAGTTTGCTTAAAAGCAATGAGAAAATTTTTAAAGAGATTTTCTTAAATATATCAGTGCATGCATCTTCACAACAGAAATTCTGTCTTTCTTGTTTTCTTAATAGATTGGGGCGGGGGAGGAGGAAGAAGAAAATGTTTTTAATTAAAATAAGAGGTATCATATTATTAATTTCTAAACTAACTGAATCAGGGTTCGGCCTTTAAAACTGGCTAGAAGGTGGGTGGAAATGTATACAGCATTATCAGAACCCAGAAGGGTGCCTAGTATGCTGGAGGGAGCAGGATTACCATGTTGCTGAGGATGCAGTTTGTTTGGCTGTTTCTGAAGTGCATCATCATGGGGTGAGCTCTTCTGGCAGCAAAGTGCTGTGACACAGCTATGGGTGAAGATTCACCTTCCTGAATAAAGGCTCTAGTTTTGTTTAAACACAAAGCTTGTTCCATTTAATAATACCAGCATACTTAAAGCCATGCTTAGCTAAAGTGTACATGTAGATATACTGGTATTAGAAACCAGATCAATACAACTCTAAGTAAAGGACAATATATTTCGATGTCAGTCATGAAAGCTGTTGCAAGCTGATATAGCTGCACACATATTAATGCTTACAATTTCATTGGGAAAAAATATCATGCTCCTATATAAAATTATTTAACTGACCTAAAATCTGTATAAAATTCAGTCAGTATCCAGCCTCCATGAAGATCTGAAGCATGGATAAGGCCTCCACAGCTTTATCTTCATTTTCCAACACAAAGAAGACTGAGTACCATAAAGCCTGTTGTTAAGACTCTACAGTTGTCATATTGTATTGTGTTAGCATAACATTAAATGGTTACTACAATGAGACAGATGAGAGAAAACTGGAAATAGTCCCTCAAGACAGTTAAAATGTACAAACTTCACTTTTCATTTAATGGGATGAGAAACTCTCTCATACTTCCCTGTAAAATAATGTTTCAATCATGGTTGCTGAAGAGCTGCAAACAGCCGCTTATCTCAGTATGTACATGAAAGAACAAAAGCACTTCAGAGCAAGGGCCACAACAACAAATGTCACGAGGGAAATATTCTCTCTTACTATTATGAAGTAGCTTTGAAAGTAGCCAGGCCTTAACTGAATTAGTTGAAAATTGTTGCCGTCCTTGTCTCATTATATAATAAAAATAACAATAAACTCTCTCTCTAATTTATCAGAATATTTATCTTTCCAGTTCTTGGAACTGCTAGCAGAAAAAAATATGAAGTAGTTTAGACAAACACATTTTGATTATACTCCTGCTGTTCTGTCCTCACTGTTTTCATGATGATTCATTCCAAGTTAGCTTATTCAAAATGGCTTGAACCCCTTGATTGCCTTTATTAATACAGGCATAATATCCTTCAAAATGAAAAACATATGACTGTGTATTCATGCAAATCTGGTCATGTTATCATTGTGTTTTGTAGAGAGATACAGAAAAAAAAGACTGATAAAAAACATGGGTCTGCAATCTGTGAAAGCAAATTGAAGATGACATTTAAGTCATAAGAAGGCATAAGAACTCCATCTTCAGCCAAGTCACCTTGGGAGTCAATACAAATACAAGGTGGATACAGGCATGCTCCACTTCCCAGTTCTGTGCAAATATGTCTTCGTATGTCCTTGTCACTGTATTACCTATGAATACTTCATTTTTGCTTTAACAGTGATGAATGAAGGAGGAGGTAACTAACATCATAGGACTGCTGACTAGCATGTAATGTTCTTTAAAACTGGACAGTGGAACACTATACCAGTGTGGAGAACTCCTGCACATTGCTCTACAGCTCTAAAGAGGATATATCAGGTGGCCTTCTAGCTGCACAACCCACTGTAGATGCTGGCATCGCACAGGGAATGTGCACATGAAGACTCATCCAGTTAACAAAACTCTCTGATGTACTGGAAGGCAGTGATGAATGAAGCTGAAATGAAAATATCAGGGTTCACATAAAGGATTTTACAAAAAATATAAAAAGTATTTCACAAAATGCAATTCTGAATTTGGTCATCATGTAACTTATCAGGGGGAATCTCCTCAAATTTTAATAATCTGTTGTTGGAAAAAAACACTTTGTAACTTACATTCAACCTATTTATTCACAGAACATAACTTCTTCACTGACTTTGGGGACAAGCCATTTGCAGATGAATCATTTGATTTGCCCTTAAAAAAAAGGCATAGGATTCTATTTTTAGGTTGTCTGTTTTAATTAGATCTCAACAATGTGAAATTCTCATATAAGCACAAAACATAAGCATATAATTCCTCATAAAATCCATCCCCACAACATTAGTAGGCCATGACATATCCTGACAAATGAACTCGATGTATCACTCCATGGAAATCAGTAACATTTATGGCAAAATGTTAATCTAATGAGTATGTATAGGTGACAGAAATTACACTTAGCTATGAAGGGTTCTTTACGGACAAGATTTGGAGGCCAAATTCCTCTGTCAAGCTAAATTGTAGGATTTGACTATACAACATTTGAATACATGGCCTTGTTTTCTTTATAGGAAAGCCAAAGGTTTTTGAAGACCTGTGTATGAACTGGTGTATAGTCAATGTAGAGTTTACATTTATGAATTCCATTTTAGAATGCCAACTATAAAAATATTCAATTTTACAATGCAATGTAAGGCTATCCTTGATCCTTGATTTTTTTTAATGTGAAATTCTTAGGGATAAGGTATTCCAAAACCACAGGAAATCCGAGTATTTCTCTCTTAGAGAAGTTAATCGTGAGGGTGAAATTTATTTGTATTATGTAAAAAAAAAATAAATCATAAATACAAACAAATATTAAAATCTGAAAGACCAAAAATGAGTGAAATTACTATCATGGATTGTTTCTTTGTATTCCTGATTATTTTTACAAGTAGGCACTTCAGTCAAATTTCCAACCTTCAATAAAAAAATAAGTGTTTGTACTGTTAAGAGTTAAATTAACTTTCTAAATAAAACTGATTTTCAATGGATATTGAAGATTCATTACAACCCTTCCAGCCAAAATGTGTATACTTCTAGACTATTTTTTTAATCATATATTAGACAGAGTATTAGATTGTAAAACAGAAGCTGATACATTTATCATTAATATAAAAATGTGTATTATTCTCGCCATCAGAAGCGATCCCTTTGCTGGGGCAGGGCAAAATGAATAATTTTCAATAGACTTCTTAAGCTACTAAATTCAGTTCTGGGCTTTCAGTGCAGGTAGAATTTATCCATACTTGTTCATATACAACTTTGACTTATATACGGTAAACTACCCTCTAATAACTTTTTGTAATGACACAAAAGCAATCTAGATTATTTAAACTGAATGGAAGTCTACACTTATAACATAAAAATAATATCTGTTTTAGTTGAATAACTTCTTCAGGAAAGTACTTTACAGACATGTACAGAACATGCAGAATGCCTGTTTTGATTACCACAATAGAGATGGGGGGTAGGGGGGGTGAGTGTGAACATGGCCGACCCCAACAGTTGACTCACACAATTTGTCTTGAAATGTTTGTTTAATGTTGCAGTGGTCTGGATCTGTTTTTTTTTTTTCTAATCCATGTTAAGTTTTAATGACAACTTTATTAGCAAAATCATTAGCTTATGATCCTCATCCTTCAGTGTCAAATGCCTTCATTACCCATAAGACACTTGTTTTTAACGTGCCTAGAATAACAGGCCTTGGTCTATGACCAAATACTTCTGAAGCAAGAAAAATAGTCAACATGAGCTCATTGAATTTTACACTGAATGCAAGAATTAGCCTGGATAGAGAAGTAACAGAGATTTAAACACAGGTCTATGAAATGTCTTTTAAATGTGTATATGAGTATGTAAATTGACAAATTGTCCTGTTATAATTTATACTGTATGTCTGTTGATAATAAACTAGCGTGCCCTTGGAATAGCTTTCTGTATAAAACTCTGACCAGTTGTGTACCGGTGTTCTACAATCAGCTGTAAACAAAAGATCTTTATTTTTTCAACTATTTTGGCCATGTCTGCTACCATGCAGAATATTAAAATACATAGGTGATTTATTAACATTGAAAAAGGGTAAGAATTTTATGATATAATTCTGATATTAATTTCTGTTGCAATTCTATTTGTGCGATTGAGTGGTGTATCGTTACTTAGGATTCATGTCTGCTTGTCTGTTTTCTTAGAAGAATCCTGTCAGCTGGAAAACTACATATTAACTAGTGAATGTCATCTCACCCACTTAAGAAGATAAAAATTAAAGCTATGTAGCTATTTATTTAAAATTACTCCCCCACCCTCAAAACATCCTGTGTCTTTACATATGAATCAATTTCGCTGAAATTCTATGAAAAACTTCAAAAGAACTTATTGAAGCTTTTCCTTGAATGTCAAATAAACATTACATGCAAAGAAGAATTACAAAATTTAGAATGGAAGATAAAGAATTAAAAAAATAATGGGGAAGAACTTGTAAAGTAACTAAAGAAGAGTTGTTGAATATGTTCATAATTTGTATTTATTCTTAGTGATTCTTACCTCTAGTTATTATATAGGTATGTAGTTCTACAAATATTTTCTGAAATTATTTTAATTTACTTAGACTACATATAAAATTTTTTAGTTTCATTTTTCATACTTTAAAAGCATTTTTTTTGAGATTTTTAAATCATCTCTGGAAAGAAGCCAAGAACAAAATTCATAAATAAATAGGAATCCATGATTAAAAATAATTTGTAAGTTTACAGTTTTTGATGTGTATACTTTACAAAGGCTCTTCATAAAAAGTATACTTGCAAATATGGAAAACGCTATATTATTAGTATACACATGTATTTTTAAAACAACTTTTATATATTGAAAATATGTCTCACACTCACAGTAAAAAAAAAAAAACAACAAACCAAAACAAAAAACTATTTCTAGAATGGTATTCAGCTGCAAGGTGCCTGATTTCAAATAAAAGCCGAATATTGGAAAAAAAGAAAATCTTAGCTGAGCAAAGGAGAGTGTAGGAGAAGAAAAAAAAGGAGTATCATTATAATCAGAGAAAAAGGGATAGACGAGATGAAACTTCAGCTGCATTTCAAACATAAAAAGTTCAGTGGAGGATAAAATAAATTAAAAGCCATTTAATGAGCAGGAAGCAGAAACTTGCGCTGTAAGAGGATTTTTTTTTTCCTCAGGTTACAGAGAAAGTGAAAGCTGCAGAAAGATTAATGTAGACTCAACAAAGCATGTTCTCAGTATATGTAAAATAAAGAATTTAATTTATCTTTGTTGAATACTGTGCGACATTTCAGTGACTCATGAGTTCCTTGAAAACAAGATGTGCCTTAGTAATTCATTAAGCATCATAGTTTATGTCTAAAATCTGTATATCTATTACTATAGGACTAAACATTTCAAACTAGTACTGAAATGTACATAGTTACTGTACCAGGTCAGCCTGTAGGTTATATTCGTCACTTCAGACAAATATTGCAAGATTTTCATTCTGTCATTTGATGAAAAAAATCAATTGCTTTTTATACTAAACTGTATTTTAAATGTGCTCACATTTTAATGTCATCCCAAGAGAAAAAGAAAAAAATTCCTTATCCAACATTTACTTAACGCTTAAAATGCAAAATTATTTACAATGCAGGAAATACTTATCATTATAAAAGCAGGCTTTTTTTTGTTTTCATATGTCTTGGTATCAGCTGAAATAGAGTGAATTCTCTTCTTTAGTAGGTTGCAGTGCTGTGTTTTGGATTTGGTGTGAGAAAAATGTTGATGGCACACTGATTGGTTTGGTTGTTGCTGGGTGAGGTTTATACTGAGTCAAGGACTTTTCAGTTCCTCAGGCCCTGCCAGTGAGAGGGCTGGTTGGGCACTGGAAACTGGGAGGGGACACAGCCGGGACAGCTGACCCAAACTAGCCAAAGTGGTATTCCATACCATGGGACATCATGCTCAGTATATTGAACTGGGGGGAGGAGGAGGAAGGGGAGAGACATTCAGAACGATGGCATTTGTCTACCCAAGTCACGGTTACCCGTGCTGGAGCCCTGCTCTCTTGGGGGTGGCTGAACCTGCCTGCCAGGGGCAAGGAGGGAACAAATTCCTTGGTTAGCTTGCACGTGCAGCTTTTGCTTTACCTATAAAACTGTCTTTATCTCAACCCATGAGTTTTCTCACTTTTACTCTTCTGATCCTCTCCCCATCCCACTGTGGGGGGAGCGAGCGCTGCGTGGGGCTTGGTTGCCAGCTGGGGTTAAACCACAACATCATCATTGCAATTAGTTTTCACCATCTTGCTTACTTTTATGAAACTTGCACATTTTTTTTTTATTATTTATTAACCTACATTAACACAATCTTATTTTTTTAATCAAAAGTATGATTAAATTTATAGCACTTAGATTATTCAGTATGGAAATGTTTACTAAATTTGAGAAATCAGGTAAGTCATCTCCTGTAAATCCACGAACAGTTTACAAAAGCGAGTAACAGTGACTCAGCATTATGTGTGTATTAAATTCTCAGCCAGTGAACAACCAGATGGAAACCAATGGAGCTACGCATAGATATTGCATGTGATGCAATAGCTAGAAAGATAGGAGTCTAAGAAAGTAGAAAATCGGCTTTAACACCATTTTCCTTCAGGGGACAAGTGGGTTTCATACTGCTGAAGTCAAGTTAAGTCAATGGAAAACATCTAAAGAGCCTTCTCACAGGCCAAGTAGACCAAATAGGAACTGTCTGCTGACACATCTATATTTTATTGCTCTGATTGAAAGGAGGAAAAAAGGGCTTATTTTCTTTTTTAAAAATGTAATTAATTACTCTTTTTTTCCTGGATTATTGTAACTCCCAATCAAGTAGCACTACTAGTTCTTTCAGCTTTTAAAAAAATAAGAAAAAAAAAAAAGAATTTTGCTTGCCATCACTCGCTAGCGAGAAGTGCAGTGATTGTCTCAGATCCATAAGTGGAAATAATGACACGGCAGAAGAAACATAAATTGCAATCCTGTTTTCCTGGACACAACTAATCTTACGGGCCTGTCCCTCTCTATGTGGACCTAAATGGCTGCTTAAACTCAGTGAAGATCACATTATCCAAGGACAGCTGCCTGTATGCTCTCTCTTTATGGACTCTTAAGGAAGGATTTTGCATTTCACCTTGATGCCAGCAGAAGTATTAATAAGCAATTGGATGCGTCAACATCCTCTGCCATATAATACTTAAACGGCTTAAAGTTATATAAAAGCCTTATAAGGCTCCTAACATAAAAGCCTTACAATACTTTAAAGCATTACATAAAACATCACAAAAAAACTTATTAGAGCATATTAATGCTGCGTTCAGGAATATTAAATAAAATATTCCTAAATATTTTATTCAAACATTATATCATAATTAAAAGCATCATAAAAACAGTTTGTCAAATGAAACAAATACCACTGCACAGTCTCTTTACAATTTGAAAATCCCACAAGACACTGAAAAATAATGACTATGGTAATGACTTTGGTGCTGATTGTGTAGAGGACACAAACTACACCTGACAATAAGATCTAGAGTGTCAACAAATGCTCAGAAAGTAACCGACTTTGGAATGCAATTGAGGGGAAAAAAATCACAATGTCAAAATTAGTTACAAACTTTTTTAACTTTCAAAATAACAGTATGGTTTCTGTTGCTTCTGAAAAAGCAGCATAAGCCAACTACATTTACATAACCTGTCACAGGAAGGACTACCTTGATTCTAAGGGAGCCACACATCCAAAGTACTGCACCATGTCACTATTCAGCAGCAGAACAAATCTTGACTTGAAGCAAGAACTGTCAACCTTCCTAACAGGCAATAATGTCACCAGTTGAAAGATGCACAACGGGGTGATCTCTGCAGTTCACAGTATGTTGTTTCCTAGTGCAGAATGCATGAAAAACTTCAAGTGTCGTGCAAGGATACCCTGATCTCCATTCTACATAAAATGAGACATGTGTAGTACATCATCTGAACTGAAGTAAGCGTGGGCAAGGAGAAGGATGCTGGCACTCCAAGAAAGCCTCTGCCATACAGTGAAGCACTACCCTAATTTTACATAAAACAGGTCCTACAGGGAACCTGAGAAGTTTGCTGAAAATGCCTGTCAAGAAACTACCAAAAGGTGTTTATGATTCTGCCGTGATGAGCATGTAAGCACAGATAAAATTCTACCAGCTAAATACAACTAAAATTACAAGTTGGATCTATCTTAAATGTTCTTACTCCTGTTCTTTCCACACAATCTTGCCGTAGGTAAAGTTAAGACTTTATTCCAAATCTGTATGTGATATCTTATTTTTGCTTTTGGTCCTTTAAAAATGTCAAACATAAGTAAAAGGCTGAGTAAAGACCTTCCCCATACCTAGAGGATACACACTCAGTTTGTGTTTCAGCTTAGTCACTCTATTTGAAATAGTCCTCTCAAACCCTTCCCCACTGACTCACTTTCATAAAAGTGCTGTGAGCACATACACTGTAATTTGGTAATTCCATATTCTTGTTAGGCTGCATCAGCAGCCTTGGCTGAAGTGCTCCATTGATTTATTTAGTGCCCTAGAGTGCTCTCAAACTCTATGCCTTTATCTCTTCTCCTGTTGCAATATTGACTTCTGAAAGGAAAGTTTGAAAAGACATGAACGAAGGTAAAAGTGCGTGTAGCGGTGCTGCCACAGTGGAGGCACTCCTGCCAAAAGATGATACTTGCTGTACCACGCAAACTCCCTCTACATCCATGCAGAACAGAACCGTAGGTGATATTGTACGTATTTGCTATAGCCTTTAATAAGACCAACCATGGTAGAACACAGAGATGGAATCAAACCAATGGCAACCCGATTTGTACCACAGGTATTTCCCGCACCATTAAAAATACATGTATTAGAATGGCAAAGCAGACAGAAGTATGTACAATGTAACATACTCCCATAACAGCATTACAGAAAGCAAATGTATATAAATAAAAGCCAATGAAATAAAAAAAAAAAAGGTAGGCTTTTTATAATTAAGTTTGGAAAGGCAATTAAGGCTTGCTCAGAAGGAGAAATGCAAGTAGGCTGTTTCACAGTACTATGCAAAAGAACATATTTTCACACCAGCAGGCACGACTCTGTAGGAAGGATGGGGCAGGTGTTAGAGGAACTGGTTGAGAAGCAAAGCAAATGAAGATAGATGAATGCTTGAAAAGCTTTTCAAATGTTTGGAATTTGAATGGGAGTCAGTGGAAAAGTACAAGCATCAGGCTGCCATTGCTAGTGGTAATTAATGAATTTTCTTGGTAATTACCGGTGTTTGTGAAAAAACGAAAGCAACATTTGACAAAGGTTGAACTCAGAAATCAATTCATTAAGACAGTACAGTCCAGGTAAGAGGCAGAGAGGTCTCAGTCCTAAGGGAGTCCTATGAAAAATGGAACAGCAGCTCTGGTGAAAATTTGGCCACAATGACAGAAGAATTACGTGAAGAATAATTAAGTTCAGGGTCAGTGTGAACACTGATATTCTGGTATCATACAAATGCAAATATCAAATCAGAAGGGATGCAGGGCTGTTAGACCCTCTTGCCAAACAGGAAAAAAAAAATATGTCTTTGTATATATTCATTACTGTGGGAGCAGAGGGCTTTAAGCTTAGTATGAATAAATACACAAGTGTCCAGTTCAGAAATATATAGAAAGCACTTTTTATTATTAAGATATCTATCTTAATTTTGAACACAAGGAAATGAACTTCCACAGTTATCTATGTCATGATGAAGAGGAAAAAGATTAATTGTATCTTCCGTGTTCAATTGCCTGATGAACTTACCCAGGTGTGAGATGAATAGTTTCTTATTTTAATGTGTTGTTCTCAAGGAGCCAGAACTAGTCTAAATAGCAATGATTATGTTCTTATTAGTTAGATGTTTTGAACAAGAATAGCAATTGATGAATACTACACCAAAGGCTTCACTTCATTAGTATAAATTTCATTTAGACTGAATTCATGAAAGTTTCAAATGTACAAGACAAAAACGTCACTTTGACTGTTAAGTTGAAGTATTTAAGTTGTAAATTAAAAATTTAATATTATTGTTCCATTAGTAGAGAAATCCAACAATACTTCTCCTGCAGTCCAAGTGATAGCCTTTTTTAATGAATTTGACCAATAATATTCCACACTGGATCCAGTAAATCCAGACAGGCATCTTTAGGAAAACTTGAAAAGCCTTCCTTCTTGCTATTCCAGGTGAATGGTTCTTCAGTTCTAGCAGGGTTTTCAGTAAAGCCATTGATTTTATGTAGAAGATAATGGTAGCTGTGGCAGTATTGAAGGGTAGCAATATAAAATTTCAAAGTGGGTAGAAAGACTGGTAGGGAACCAGGTAACAGGAAAAAAAATATTTATCTATAAAGTTGATTGCAATAGTTCAACCATCTCATACCTCCAACCGTGTAAAATAAAATTATGGTTAATTTACAATAAAACAACAGAAATGGTACTGTGCTGCTTATGGCATTTTCTCCTTAAAGCGATATAGAACTACCTCTTTTGCAGTGAAGCAACCGAGATTAATATACCTTAGACTTCTCCAAGCATAATGGAGATGCATTGTGGCAGACTAGTACATCACAAGGGCTCTGCATCCTCTGTTTCATTTTGGTTTTATGTGGAGAGTCACATAATTACTGTGTGGGAAGAGATGCTGGGCATCCCAGGATCACTATGAAAACATACAGAAAACTTCTCACAGACTAGTCTATTTCTCTTCAACTCATTCAGGTATTACTATTCTGCCCTACTATTTTAACTAGTAGTAGAAAGTTAATTACCAGAATTAAAGGGTTTGGAACTTAGAACAAAAGTAATTTATGTATAAACCCATTTCAAATTTTCTCAGTGAAAATAACAGAGGATATAGGCCAAATAGATTTCCTCAACAATTTTTCCTTAGATTAGATCAGTAAATCCAAGGAAAGTGTTCAGGGGTCCTAACTGGAACGCACTGACAGAATTTTAAGGTTCTACATGCCAATACAAGGAAAGATGAAACTTTCAGTGAGATGCTCTCAACTTTTATTTCTGATAAACCCATTGAAGCTCAGTAAAGCCAGAACCTTAACTCCTGGCTGTATATGACTCTCAAAGCTTTGCATGCAAGCATCTTGGTGAAAGTCTTTTCATTACCAATAAAACTGACAGCTAAAATCATAATTTTTACAGATTTATGTCATTGAGACTGTATGCAAACATTGGCTCCCTATCTCACAGATCTTTTTTTCTGCTGATTAATGATGATATCAGATGATTGGGTAGATTGCTATGCTTTCCTTTGGGGATGGAAAACAGCAGAAATTGTGCACATGAATTCTTCCTCAGGTGGTTCAAAATTGAATTATACAAGCTGCAAACAATCCCTACAGCCTGTCAGAGATTCAGAAAACTGTCTCCTCCGCAGTCCTAATCTTTTGCACTTTACCATTAAGCAATTTCCCACCCCCTGCACTCCCATCAGGGATATTGTGCTCTATGCCTTTAAAATACTGAAAGAGATTAACATAGCTACAAGACACGTACATGCTATTCACTCTGTTGTAGTGATGTTTTTCTAGCTCTGATCAGAGGAAAGCATAAGGACAGGAGCTATGAACATTGTGGTTGCAACCAGCTATTGCTGTTGGAGTCAGTTCTCAGTGAGACACAAGAATTCCTCGCCTTTCCTCACCCCTTTCTCTCACACTTCCGTGCTCGTTTACCTTTTCTGATACTCAAATTAGTCCTAGGGCTCCGCCTGGGACTGGCAGAGCTCAGCCTCAGATGGCTATTTCTGTCTGCTGGCCACCCCACCACTGCAGCTTGGACAGAGGTGCAAATCTGACCCTGGGTAGCCAAAGTTTATAATGAAATGTTTTAAAGCCAACTATCTCTTAAAACAGTTCCTCAGAGTTCTCCTGAAGCAGTAAAATGGCAAACAGCAAATTCACTTTTAAAAAAGCTAATCTGGTATTACTGAAAAATATATGCTCAAAGCTCATATCACACTTAGATGAGGAATAAACGGCAAACCTAGGACAGGTCAAAAGCACAGTTAGTGAGCATCCATTACTCTCCACACAGGGATTTGGTGGGTAAGGGACAAAAAGTCCAGGTACCAAATATGAACACACACTGCCCAAGTTCTTTTCCTGTGGATGTCCAAAGCCATACTATGCTGACTAGACCACAACAGCTGTGCACCCTTCTCTCTCCAAACAGGGGTTAGCTCTGCAAAGATCACCATTAACTCCCACACACGTCTGCTGGAAATCTATCGGGTTGCTAGGGTAGCGCGCTGTGCATAAAGGCTGCTCTCTGGCAGCGTACCCTCCCCGCGGGCACACGAAGCCCTAATTATGAGGTATATATACACAGAAGAGTTTCTGTGGGCTAAGGAGAGGCATCAACAAATACACTACTTCCTTCGGTCCATGAGTTCCAGACCCTTAGAAGCATTTTTCTGTTCCTTTGTTTATGTTTGTATCACCATATGAGAGGCTGTTTCAAACTTCACTTTTATCACTCTGACGAAAAATAATACATAATTTCTTGCTTTTACTCTTTAATTTTGTTTTTAAATTTGAAGTAAACAAATCCTGAATAGCAAACAATAAATTAAAAAAAGAAAAAGGATGATACTGTGCTGTGATAGCAGGAGCGCACTTTTATTACCAATTTAGATGTTAGTGAGACTGATTTTCTTTTGCAAAGTTATTTAAAGATTATATAAGGAATCTGAAAATACTTCTTTATTTTTGATCACATTCTTGAATTATACACATTTATTTATTTATTCATTCCTTTTTTTTTTTTTTTTTGTCTCTGTCTCCTGATGGGGAGTGGAGGGTTTCATTTGTTCCTGCTGTACCTATTTTAAGACTTCTTTGTCTCCTACTTCCCAAAAACCTCCTGATTTCTTAAAGTCCAGCATTAAGCCATTGAGAGTGAGCACAGGGATGACTTAAGCATCCTTACAGGCTAATCAGTATGTCTGCAGTAAATGCAAAGTAAGGGTGGTGGATGAACTGTCTACTGGCTGCCAAGGACTTATACACTATTTCCATAGTTTTCCCTGCTGCTCCCGAAGGAAAACGATGAGACTGTTATTCTTCTGCATCAATACCCTAGCATATAAATCTAATTGCCAAATACTTTGAGAGTCTATTTACTCCAACATGGACAATATTTCTTAAACATCCAACTATTACCATGCAGCTTTCTAGAATATGAGTTGAGAAACAGAACAGAACAATCCTGGCACTGAGAAAAAAAATCACAGGTGAGTTTCTAGAACAGCAGAGAGGGACAGAGGAATTACCCTTTGATATACAGTATAAATTCTTTCCAACTCCACACAGGTTAAAAAATGTTAGTTGTCATATTTGGTTTAGAGCTTAGTATCTTTGTTTTCTTTATGCTTAAGATGCCCTCAACATATATTATCTCAAGTATAGCTAAATTGGAATAAGAAGGATGGAAAGATTTATAATGTTGCCAGAGCTGTCATATAGGATATGAAGAGGGGATGTTTCATCATAAGAAATACGGAAGTATTGTGCCCATCATTTCTTTTAAAGTACATCTTTTTTCCTTTTTTTTTTTAACCTAAACTACAAATATCACTGCTTTTGAAACTAAAAGTAAATTATTCACAACAATTAGAATAGTGCTTTGTCTCTGTGTTGTGGGTAGAAATCACAGACAAACATTACAAACATTGACAGAATAAGTTTGAAACATTAGCAGGATTTGCATCCTTGTGTTTCTGTTTTCTTTCACCTAGCTTATGTAAACCCAGTTGTCCTTAGTTCCCTTCTGCTGTTTCCCTATACTCCCATCTGGGTTCATACTGAAAGGGCTTCATCTCTTTGTGCTTCATACATCACACTGCTGTAACATGGAAGGAATTTGTTTAGGTTTGCTAGGCTGGAATTCATCCCCCAAAAGATGTGACAGACAACAAGATCTAAGCAGAACTTTAAGTCACGCTCTGCTACTATGTTTACTTGTCTGACAAACACAGCAACTATAACATTATTAACTATTTTTTTAAGTAGCTACACTGATATTATTAACTATTTTTTTTTAAGTAGCTACACTTATTACTGCATGTCTACCTTATTTTAGCCAAATACCTGCCCCATAACAATTATAATGTCATAACTATTTAGTTAAGTTTTGCAGTTAATTCATTCCTGAAGAGTTTCAGCAGGAAGAGTTTCAGCAGCTTCACACACACAAAAAAACAACCCCAAAACAATCCCAAAAAACACCCTAAGTCAGTAACTTTGGGATAAACCAAAATATATAGTAGTTATCTGAACAGCTAGAAGTGTGCTAGAAATTTCAGGAAAACACCAAAAAAAAAGGCAACAATTCTGAGGTAATTTATATAAAAGACCCAATTGTACTGCAGATAGAGGAACTCCTCAGAGAAAAAAAAACTTGTATTTAGAGGGTGAAGCCCCTATATGGATAAGGGACTGGGGTAGTTAAGTATTAAAAATATGAACAGATTAAAGATTGCCTGCCTTTGCAATACTGAGAAGTGAATAGTATTGCTAGCCTCAGCCAAGTGAGGACACCAGAAATAGACTGTTAGGCAGGTTGTAAAACTATACAGAAGGTTTTCTCTCCCCAAGCATCTCCCCAAACAAAACACTCACTTAAAACGTCTGTTTCTATGCCAGAAAAAATAAATTGTACCAAAATGCAACAATCTCCTAATCCTTCTACTCAAGTATTGTTATTTCTTCAAAGCACAACCAAACTGCTCTCCTGCAATGTACAGCATCAACAGT
>JAVJGJ010000001.1:29734446-29758886 GCA_035590215.1 Microhierax caerulescens
AGTAGTCAATGGATTCCAGTTTTGTGCTCACCTCAGTGCAACTATTACCTTATACTTTTAATTTAACACTTAATAAAAATGATGCTATATAAAATGAAACACTGCCAAGTTTCTAGGGTTAAATGTAACAGTTTTAAACTTGATCTTTTCTGCTCATTTTTTAAGTCTTCATCTTATTGCGATTGGGGGGTTTTGCCAGAGGAGAGGGTCTTTCCAACTTCCCCCTCCCAGGCATAGCTGTAAGTGGAATATTTGTGTGAAGAATTTCATATTTTATTTTGAACCAACTAAGTTTTTTTCAGCATCCTCCACTTAAGAGTTCTAATTATTTTGTGCTGTATTCAAGTTTAAGCATTGGAACCCATTTACATAGTAGCAAAACCGGTCTATTTTACAGAACCTTGTGCTGGGTTTTGCTTGTTATTTGTATTTTTCTCCACCTACCCTCCTTTGGCCATACAGCAAGCAAGTTATCACTGTTGGACTGTTCTCTACATACACAAAAACAAAAACCTGAAATCCAAAAATCCAAAAATCCAAAGCTGTCTCCAATAGGGGAGCTTGGTGAATGAAGAACACAATTTAGGTGGACAAACACAGGGAGAACGTAACTGATACTTTTTACATTTTTTTTTTGCATAAAACCAAACAAAAGCTAGTTAGCCCTGAGCATTTTTGTTTAGACATTGTGTAGAATACATATTCTTGCCCATTTATATTTATCAGACCTAAAATTGGAAACTACTATTGTGGGAGCCCACGCTGAGCCGCTCGCCCCACAGCCCCTTCGCAGCCCCCTGAGCTCGGTGCCCGGCTCCCCGGCAGGAGCTGGGCCGCTGTGGACCAGGCGAGGAGCCAATGGCCACCCGAAACCTGACATCGGCCGGGGCCAAGGAGCTGCCATGGGGTTTCGGGGGACACATCCTGACACGGCCGCCTGCCTCGGCCCGCGCCGTCTGTGACACAGGGCCATGCAGCCGTCGCATGCCCCCCAGAACTGATGTGCCGAGGGGGGAGCGTGCGCTGGGGGGCAGCACGTGCCGCTGTCAGGGAACGGGCTCCCCGAGTGCCCTGTGGCAGGTGGCATCATTGAACAGCGAGGTACCACCCCGAGACACCCACCACCGACAGGTGAGGGAACTATGGACTGAGGGGACACCGCTGGGTCCACGGTGGTGACTGTCTCTTCCAGCTCTGTCACCACTGCTCGCTAAGTTTCCTTCTTTTCTATCCTTCCTTCCCTTTCCTATCGCTATTTTCTTATCAACACTCTGCTCTGATAAACTTTCCCAATTGTTTTGCGATTGGTGGCATCTGACCTTGTTTGCGTCTTCATCTCAGTCCAGCTGTAACACCGAATCTTCTGGACCAGGCTGTCCCGGGCCAGAACAGCTATCAAGCCAAAAAAGAACCAGAAACAGAATCTAATTCCAGTGTTGCTCCTGTACAATAATGTGATCTCCATGACTGGAAATTTTCTTGATGTCCTTGTTATGGAGTGAAGACGGTATCAATCTGTCTGAGGGAGATTAGTAATGTTCATCCAGTTTCCTGTCCAGACAGGAGAAAGGATTGACTAAAGGTCTAGAAAGTACCACAGCCCTCTAAGAACAGACATCTCTTTTGAAATAATTCCTGGTTTATAATAGGACTTAACCAAATATTTTCTGCTGCTCCTCAAATCGAGATATAAAACTGTTAAAAACCTTTGGTCATTACTCATCACAGAGTAAAAACTGGTGACAGAAGCAGAGCACATCATTAAAATGAATTGCACTGTCTGCTTGCAGGAGTTCTGTTCTGGCAGATACTCACTGGGGCTCCAAAAGAGGCATTTTTCACCATTTTGAGGACTCTATGTAAGCTGTTTTGCTGAAGCATCATTGGCTTGCCATTCCATAAATTTTGCAAGTTGAAGCAAAACAAATTCTCTGTGCTTTATGTATTGTGTCCCTTCTGTTCATCAAGAAAGCAGGAACTTCTTAAAAATTTTAAGCATGGACCACTGCTAGACTTTGGAGTTTGTTGGACCACCCAACATTCATATCACAATGTTGTTAGAACATTACAAAGATAACACAGCTCTGAAAAACAAGTTAGGATATTATGCCCTCATCCAATGTGAAGACTGCAGCTTGTCAGTCACTGACATAGTCACGGGAAGCCAGAACAGCAGCACAGGAGGAAGGATGTTTTCACAAGCATGTCTCACATTAATGAAGGTCACTGGATATGGTAGATTAACAGAAAATCACTTTCTTACCAGCTTCTTGCACTGACTCCTCTTAAATGCGACAGAAAGCTCAAATTTTCCATACATGTCTCAGATTTTACATTAGTGTCTGTGTTCCTTGTGTTTGTCATCACTCTTCTATGGGCATTTTGACTGAAGTTTATGATTTGCACTAAAGGGCTTTACAGGTTTATTTACGGCAGTGGTATATAAATGAATGGAACATCAAAGTGAATGACTGAATATTATATAACTCAAAACCAGTTTCACAAACACTTCAAGTGGAAAAGTACTGCATTTACAAAACTGTCAAATTCATTATTCTGTGTATTTACTTTCCTAATACTGATCGCAGACTCTGCAAAGGCAGAACTACCGCTAGCCCAACATGCAAAGGTAGAATGCTGCAAAGTGCTTTGTTTTTCCCGCAAGATGTTACAGTCATGGACAGGTTAGGCTACACAGGACTACGCCTTTCTTTTCCACAAAAGCAGGTAGTCAGTAATGACAGACTGTACAAAGCTGTACAACAATGAGCTTAAACACATGGGTATTAAATTTTCACCAAAAGCATTCCCAGGGAAGAATACTTTCCCGTGGGGAAAAAGGAAAACAGTAAAAAACCCTGTTACCCCAAGAAGTTGCCATTATATGTAAAAAACCCACAAATTAAACCTAGAGCACTGAATGTTTACGTGTGAATAAACTTTTTACCAGTAAACGACTGTATTTCATGGCAATAATTAAAATGGTAGCATAGCATGCAAAAAATTAATAGTAAATATGGTGATAGAAGAAGAAAAAGAGATTACAGTTTATAGTCTCACAGTCCAAAAAGTCCAACCAACCAACCAAGGGTTCAGAAGTTGGATAAAGAATGCAATAGTCACAGAGAAAAGGGGTGACTAATAAGAAAATAAAGTTAAAAAACCCAGAGGTTTTAAAAAATTGTAACAAAATTCCAAATGAAAATTTTGATTCCTGTGAGGATTTTTGGACACCATTTAACTCCTATGATTTATTATTTCCTTAGTGGAACTACAGGACTGAGACACTGTGGGCTTTATATTAATAGAAAATGATAAATGACACTGCAATCAGTAACACTGACTTTCTCTTTCATCAGCTAGTGGCCTAGTGCTGATCAGATGATGAAATCAAAGAGAGTGAATTGGTAAACCAGCTGGAGAACACATTTCTAATATGATTTAAAATAACAACAACAGAAACAGAGAAGCTTTCTCATTTTGTTTTCATTCACTTCCCTCTGTAACAATGTGATTTCATTTACACTCATGAAAAGTGTGTATAAAATCCTTATCTAATACTTATAGTAACCATAATTTGTCCCCTCTCAAGCAGACAAACTACAGAACAATCCAAATACAGTGAAAAGATAAGATCTTAGGGGTTTAATGTCCTCCCCTGTATTTTTACAACAGGAAACATACACGCACAAATTACAACTAATCAGTAGTTTTGCTTCTATCCACCCCATCAGTCAAAGAGCAACCTGCAAAACAAAACAAAAAAAAAAAGGGTACCCCATCCACTGTTTGTGATTTGAATTGACTGAATGAGAGTTTGACAAGCCCAAAAGACCAGCAAAAGACACACAGAATCTCCCTCATTAGATTTTGCACAACAGTGACTACAGAGAGCTATGAATGCACAGTACTATGAATAATAAAACATCTGTGAATTACATAATGCCATTAAGTACATTCCAAATGGTATGCATATATTAACCCACAAACACAGGCTGGTACTTATTTAATAGAAAATCAGCAAAAATATAATGGTGTTTCTCAAAGGCCCTGGAAGTCCATTATGCTACCCAAATCTTACAAATTACTCTACGGAATGTGATGTTATTGTTATACCACAATAAAAAATAGTCACATCAACAGCTCTTAGTGACAGGTAGTGATGTCTTTGGGAAATCCACCAACTTTAATGAAACGGTTTAAGTACATATAATTTATTCTTGTATGTTTAACTGCCTGGAGTATACAAAGGAAAAAATGAACATGAGGAAGATTTATATATGTTTAAAGTCAATATTTTCACAACACTTCATATTCCCATTGAAATGCATGGTCAAACTACTAACATAGCACCTTCTGACCATCAGAAAAATCCTTTGTATCACTGCAGACTGCACACAGCATGATTGGAACCGTCTGTTTTAAAAGTGTCCCACCACCATCACCACCTTGGTGATAAATTATTTTAGGAATTGCATGCCTGCTGTTAGCTTTAATGAATGATGTGCCGCTTTTTCAGTGCTGAAGCCAGGCTTCTTCTTAAGCAGCTATAGTGGTCCCTTGACAGCATAATAGAGAAATGGATCAGTAATTTTAAGGGGGAGTCAAAATTATGATTACACTACTGTGTATTCTTCTTAATGACTAGTTCAGAAACAAGAATGTAGGACTATTGTTTCAAACATAAGTCTGAAACCGCTAGAGATTTACATGAATATTACGTTTTTTAAAAAATCGCTTTTTCTCTTTCTCTGTGAAATTACCTACTCTTTCAATTAGTAGAAACACACCACTTAATAAAAATACAAAGTATGTGTTATTACTCTATTACAGGTTGATACCATTACATAGAAAAGTCTTTAATAAGGAGGAGCACACTGTTTATCCTCATCTAGTCATAGTTAGCATCAGACAATTTGCCAGTTTACCACACTGAGACCACTGAATTCATTGAGACACTTTTTTATTTTACTTTCTTAGAAGCAGGTTTTGAAAAAGGTAAATGCTGTTCACCTTTTCACTCCATTGAAGCATGCAGCACCCCAAGCCCACCTCACAACTGCCACCTCTGATGCTGAAACCTCAACGTAAGTTGGTGTAGGAGTTTATCCAGTACAAGAACTGAGGCTACAGGATTTATGAAATCAACAGATGGCCTCAGACTAAGTGTATTCAAAGGAGATTTTAATTTTTAATGAAAATAAATTGAGATTGGGTATGTAACCAAAACTCAGGTATGTATTTTATCTTATCCTAGAAATAATTCAAGACAGATCATCCAGGTTACCATATGGACTGTATTTCATTCCTCCTATTAAAAGTAGATTACAGAAGGGCTAAAGCTACTTATGGTATTTCAAGCTTACCAGTATTAATTTGAATAAAAGAATAGATGAGGGAAGCATGATTGGCAGCTATTCCAGCTACACAAAGTACAAATCTCTTCAGCAGAATTTCAATGGATTGTAAATCTGAGTATCAAATGATCTAGTGATAATTTGATCTTCTGTTTTTTAATATAGTAATACTTCTGGTACCATTATTCACTATGTTTTTCCTACCAAAAAAATTGCAATATTTACATTCTGTCCTAAAATAAAATGCAGTATTGCAAAGTATTATGAAAATTTGGAAGTGTACACTGAGGTATTAGATATGTGCAACATAAAAAGTTTTGCTGATGTGTGAAAGGCGTGAAATACACACACACAGTGACTTGGGAATTCGGTATCAGGCGCCAACCATTGACATCCATGTGTGGGGACTAGAATTCCAATTGCCTTTTTTTTCCTGGTTATGGCACGTAGGGAAGCAGCCACTGCAGCTGTACAGGCCCTGAGAGACAGATGCACAAGCCAGAGAGATGATACAGATGTCCAGAATCTTCCCACCTGCCGCCTGGCTGAATTCACACTGGTTATTGCAAGATGTGGATAACCATCTGCACATCCGTCTAGTGATGACACTTAAGGGTCATATTTTTTAAAGAGTTAATTAACGGAGCAAGTTATAGCAAACATTTTTGAAAATTCAACCCTATTTCCTACATGCATTAAAACAGCTATTGTAATCCTCTCTTGGTGCAGTTCAACATAGCCAGAATATCTGAGATTCAGCAGACCCAATACATAGTGCATTATAACAGAAAATTTTATATATTTCCTATAAATTAGGAACTAAAAAAAAAAAACTATAAACCCCCCCTATATTTCCAATAAATTAGACAAAAATTAAATGGTTACAATTTAACGACAATTCTCTGCCTTTTTTTTTAATCATAGTAATGGGAAAAAATATAGTATTCTGAAAATGGCAAAGCTGAAATTATGTTGCCAGAACTCAAGATTCTGATTTTTTTGCATTTCAACATATAAAAGCACTGCACATGTGCAAATTAAAAGTATTCCAAAATGTTGTAATATTAGGGCATTAATCAGCAAATTTCCACTGACACTCACAAATCATGAATGGCATTTACTTAAGCAATCCTCATCATGTCCTGAAACGTAAGACGCTTTGTATCTACTTAACATACCAGATAATCAAGGCACAAAAATCTACAGTGACTCCTTTCACCCCACAACAGCAGGTCAGTGTCATCAGCAAGAATGCAATGCAAGTTCCCCAGCTCCTACTTCCCTGTTCTACGTAGTAGTCCACACTGTTACACATTATTCTTTTGAAATGAATGCACCTCATGCCATAAATGCAACCTGTACTGGGTAGGCAACAGGAAAGAAATATGTCCTATTGTATGCAGGCATTATATATATGTAGAAATCTAAAAAAGAATATCAAGGGAATTCTAGAAAGTTATTAGACTAAATGGTGTTTCAAAATTCTTCCATCTTCTTTTAAGCCTTGCTAATGTATCATCTTCTTACATCACTTACAGTAATGAATTCTACAGAGCAGAGGTCCTGGCATTACTGTCTGACCTCCCACAGTTGTAAACCCTATTTTTGGAAAAAAACTTTTTATCTTGGGAACATATTGCAATAAGCCACAAACTCAGTCAAAGGTAGTACACAGAAATTAATATACAAATCACCCTAACAACATGTATAACAACAGTATGTATTTGCCAAAAGCCATCCTACTGGAAATAACTTTCTGAGCAAAATCAAAATCAGCCTGGTGCTGCTCACTGACAGTGCTATTTCAGTGAGAATGAGTCAAAGCAAAGTGCAGAAGGCTGCAGGGAAGTGCTCCACAGCGCAATACAAAATGAAATTGTGTCATATTTAAAATCTAATGCTATATTTAGACAATAAATTAACCTTTTTAATTGGAGATTAAAATTCAAAACACAGTTTATTTGTATTGAACCTATGTTTTTACCATTTTACTGTTTCAATATTAATGCCAGAAACTGACACCATCAACAAGAGGAAAATAAAGGAAAAACCGAGACTGCTTCAAGTGAGCTTGTTGGGTTTAGCCCCCTGCATATACTTCAAGTTCTTTGGAAATGCTCTGATGTCTGTACATAGCACAGGCACAAGCCTTGCTCAAGAGCTATAGTCAGATTCATAAAAGTACCAAAACAGATCATCTCTGAAAGACAACAAACTGAACTCAACGGGTACCCAGAAATTATCAATTCCTTACTGCAAGCAAGATGCTCAGACCAAGTCCACGTACTTTCAAGCATCTGAAACGCAAGGTGGGCACGCAAGGACATTACAGCATGACATGAATCTTACAGACCATACTATTTGCATTCTCCTTTCCCTGTCCTTTTTACACTACACACTTCATCATGCATAGGAAACATCTGACTAATTGCATCAGGAAATCTACCCTTTTTATTCCGCAACGCTGCCTATAGCTGCTTCTTTCAGGCTCCCTGGAGCTTTAATTCACAACTTTCTAATGCCCTCCATGGGGAGCGTTTCAAAATGAGGGATGGAAGCAGGATGAAGGCAAACAAGAAAAACACTGAGTCTCCTACAACTTGGCAAGTTTCCTCTGTATAATGCAGGTTCCTCAGGACAGATCTTATGTATAGCAGTGCCACTGCCAGCACTGAGTATATAATCAACAGTTTCACAATATTATTGTGTTAGTTACTTCCATACTATGTCTTTTTTCTAATTTGTTGAAAGTCTTTACCCACTAACAACGTTAAAACATTCACACTTCGCAGTCATGAAGTACTTGAATAAAAGCAAAAGTGCTATCTATATTTGAAACCAACATAAAATAGTAAGTTTCATTTGCTTCTCTAATATGATATTTTAGGAAAAAAGGTAATCTATAAAATATGGTTTTTTTCTTAAATACAACATGGTTAAATCTAAAGCATTCTTTGACAACAGTGCACTGAAGTGTATATACAGAACCGTCCCACACACAATGATGAAAATTAATACCTGTTTCAAACAATCTGGCCAGTAGGTAGCTTATGGATGTTAAGTACAAAAGGATTTGCTCTGAAAACCAGTTTTCCCAACTTCAACGAAACAGAGGACATTAAAGTATTTCTACAGTATCATAATCTTTACAGACTATGGATCTCATCACCATACCTTATAAATAGTTCACAAAACAAAATGGATCAAACAATTTTTTCTGGCTGAGATGATGAAAGTGTATTCTGTGTTTTCACAGGTGTAGCCCCAAAGAGGCGGGTACTAGTGGCAGACCCAGGAATGAAGACTGAATCTCCTGGTTTCTAGTCCTGCAACAGCTAATACAAGCTTAGCTTTCTACCCCTCTGTAGAAATGGCATTGTGAGGTTCAAATACAAATTGTAAGGTCAAATACAGGAACCATCTTCTGTCATTAGCTGTATGCTAAAGCAAACCAAATGAGATGAAACATTTCTACCTAAATGTGTTCCATGATAACTGACATTAAACTGAAATGAAGAAATGTTTTGAGCCTGAACATTTAGAGTTCCTCTGAGATTAAGTCTCTCTGTAGTCTCAGGGAGAGAGACACCAAAAAGGGTTTAATTCTAAATACTAGAAAACCAAGCCAGGCTGACATGAATGGGCATTCAAAGATGCCCACTTCTCATCATAAAATCTCTCAGTTGTGAAACTATACAGCTGACTTAGATGGGACACCAAGCTTTACAATAACCATAACCCACCTGTTAAACTCACGCACGTGTAACTGGTTATCTGCAAACTTCCTCCTTGGTGAAAGCTGAGAGTGGGGCAAGTCAGGCTAGAGTTACCTTTACTCCATGTATACTACCGTTCTCAGACTAAAGGGGTGGATAACAGGAATATATCGTCATTCTTCCAGCAGTAAAATGGAAAAGCAGATGGATGTTTATAATTATAACTATGCCCACATAGTTTTCTGAGGTTACTTAGTCTATACACCACTCATGTTCTTACTTGCTAAAATAAAATTGCTCTAAACAGTATTCAAGAAGTGATACTTCTTTCCCAGAAACAATTGTCTGTGTGCAGTTTCACAGTTTAAAGAAAGGTTATTTTGTGTCAAAAGCCAATTTAAAGTCATGGCACTTTCCTGAACAGGAACTCTGCAAAATGTAACATAAACAGATAATTAAGCCTGGTAAGATAGGCTACAGAGCATAATTAGGTTTACTGAAATCCTTGAGAACATTTTTCTCTGTCGTATTTCTCAAGGATAATATATAAATAAATATACAATTAGTATGTATAAAAAATAATAGAAATCATTGGGAAATTGGCTTGGTTGGCACTTGCTATTCAAAGTGGTGTTACTGGGCTAAACTGAGGCTGTTTAAATGTGAAAAGTAATCTGATTTGGAAAAAAAATAATTTAAAACTACATTTGAAATCGTTAATGCCTTCCTTGAATTTCACCACTGAAGACTACTGAGGGCTCTATTGTAACTGCCAGGGGACATAACAAACTTTTTCTTTTTCCCCATTAGCATCATAACTCCCTTAGAAAGGGCAACAAACTGCTTTTCTGTGATAGATAGCTCTGATGCCACTTCTAGGAACTACAGATCAAAAGAAAAACTCACTACTGAAATAGTAATCTGCTGGGGTATGATGAAGAATAGTAATTTGGTTGTGGCTTCCTGATATTTTCAGACACTTTCTAACTAAAACAAATAGCTTAATTTAAACAATGAAACGGTGTAGGCTTGCTTATGGTGTTAGAAAGGGTTATTTAAGACATTCATCACATATTACACTGTTAATGTAGATTTTTGTAAAATACTGAGAACAGTAGAGAAGCTGGAATAGCATTTCATGTAATTACAGTTTTCCCTAAATGTAATGTCAAAAGTCAAATATAATGGCTACAAGCACAATACTTTAATTTTTTCCCCAATGCAGAGGGAGATAATCTTGAGCTTGTAAGTACGCATAATAAGTGTACATTGGAAATTTAAATATAGCCACTGCATTTGAAAGTACAAAGCTATCTTTTACTAGCTCAACAAAATTCAGTCAACTTAATGACTCTCAGACAGTAAAACGAGTAATGGGTTAAAGTATGGATTATCACACCAGACTTTAAATTGTGAGTGACTAAATCCAAGCCTCTGTGCTTATGGGCCTAAATGAAGCCTGCAGGAAGAGTGGGAACAGAAGTTTTTAATAAGCCTGAGAAATCTTAAGTGAAGATTTTAAACTGTTTAATGAACCTTTGCAAAAACAGTTTATTTAAATTATATTGTTCACCCTGAGATGAAAATGTAGTCTATGTGGCTGAAGTTTGCTGGATAGGTTAGCAAGCTGAGTACTACCAAGACGACCACAGCTACTTCTCCATCTATATTTAAATTTGCAGTTGGCATCAGTGAGAGTGTCTCTACAAACTGTGACAGTACACAGTCCCCAGAAGTACAACCATTAAGAAGAGAAAAGAGATCTTGTGCCACACAGCTTCATTTTCCACTGGTTGCCACTTCCTATATTATTCAAACTACTGATTTATCTAACTTGTGTTTTAACTACCTAAAGTAATCACATATTACAACTTCCCTGATAGTTTGCTACTGGCATATCTTGTTCTTTAGTTGTCTTGTATAAAACAGGCATGAGAATAAAGTGATACTAAAAGAAGAGTTGTCTTTACTCATACAAACAGTCTCACTGGGTTTATTTGGCCTGATCATATGAGTAAAGCAAGTCAGATTCGACTTTAAAAGCTCTAACTTAATCTCGTAAAAGGTAGGAAAATGAGAGATGTACAAACGTACTTTTTTTCTCATCCATGAGGGACAATGGCAAACAGAAAGTAGAATGTTACTCTCCACAACTAGGTTTTCACTCCCTTATTCTGACAGAAAAAAAAAAGACATTGCCCAACAACGAAGCAGCTGTAGGAGGCATAGAGGAAAGAAATAGTTGAAAAAACCTGTATCACCACTTGTAATTCTGAAACTCCCCATGTCTTGCAAGTTGATGTGACACAAGAAAAAAAAATCCTTCATTTGGTCTCCCACTGTTTTGCTGACCTTTCCCCATTGGTGTTGTAGCAGGAGGCAATATAAAAGTGCTTTCATTCCATACAAATTGCTCAGCTGCTAAACTCTGTGAAATCTGAAAATTACAGTAGTTGCACAATATTTTTCAAGGATCCTCTCTTGGTAATTGCTTCTGACCAGAAAATTAAATACAGAAAGGCAAAACTGCAATGAACACAGAAGACAACTTTGATTTCATTCCCGGTTGCAGAATAATTTTATTGAAATACAGAGTTGCTGTACCTGAGGTAAGAATCTGCCCAGAGGTCCTTAACATTTCTCTCTACAATTTCCAGGTTAAACTTTTTTTTTTTCCTTACTAAGATAATGTCTGTATTCAGAAAAAGGCTGAAATTTTCACAAACATGTTTGCATATTTAATGCAACTATTTCTGCAAAAAGTTACATGTTAAATTTTTTTTTTTTTCATTTTTTCCTCATCTTTAGGTAAGCTTTGCAACTGCTCTAAACTCATAAAATATGGTCAATGAATTGCAAGTATTTCATATGCCATTTCTACCCGTCTACTGAATTAAAAGAAAGGGCTACAAAATGCAAAAGAATCTGTATGCAGATATCTCTGACAAAATTGTTGGTACTAATTTTTATAGGTTCTTTGATATTCCTAAACAATGCATCCCAACTGAAAACAATACTGTTCTTGATCTCTCTTGCATCTTTTTCCTTCTTATTCCTGTATGTCTTAACTTTAATTTCCTTTCACTCTGTATTTTATTAATTTCCATAGGTTTCTTTCATGCAGAATTACAAAGATCTCAATGTGTTCTCCTTTCAATGAGTTCCAACCTAGCAATCAAGGTTAAATCAACAAAGTACATGTAGAAAACCTGAATCAACTAAAAAATGAAAGAATTGATTTTTTTATTTTAATTTTGCTCATTGATTTTGTTCACAGAAAACAAAATCAATACAGTAGCAGTATACAGTCTCTGAAGTTTGATAATGTATCTCAGTACAATAAAGAGGTCAAAGCCCCTACTGTATCATAAATTCTTCCACTTGGAACTAATTACTGCAAGTGGAAAAAAGTGGCAGACTACCAGTTTTGAAGGTATAAACACAAAGGGTGAGCTAATTTTGATATAAATGCATAACAATCAGCAGAGAAAAAAATTTCAGCACTGCTTTTCATACAGTTGAAAAGCCATATTATGAAGGAAGGCAAGTGATAATATACACTGTATTTACCAATATAGTTTCCTCACACAATTATACCAGCTTTACCTCAGAAACTTGAATGGTCTGAAGTTATGCTTCATTCATTAAAAAAGAGCTTGTTGAAGAATTATTAATACTTAAAATACTCTCTTTTGTTGCTCCTTATGATGAAGGATTTGAATGAATAAATTATTTAGGAGAAAACATTCAGCCTTTCCTTTCTCTAAATCATAAGCTGATATAGTATATAGTGTAATATCCAAGTATATATATAAAATTAATATATAAATTGGTATCTGTATATATAAAACTGGAGTTGGTGCTACTGTCTTTGTATGATGTATATAACTTAATAGTAACTGCAGAGTCAGAGGTTTTCCCTACATATGGTTTTGATATTGGCAGTTGTACAATCCTTGGCACAATAATTCTAGTCTAGAGTGTTCTAGCCAAGTGAATTAACTTGTGTTTAACAACCTAACAGTATGTATATATATGCTGATTTCCCTATTTACTGGTACAGTCATTTAGCTTGTTTTAGCTTCTTCTCTGTATCTCCTCAATTTCCTTATACAGTCATTTTCCCCAGCAAAACCTGAAGGACACAAGACTGCTTCCACTAATTCCTCTCCCCTATTCTGTCTTACGTCCTCAAGTAGTACAAAGATTTTCAGATACTAAGAATATATCTGGTTGTCCAGAAATTCAGTCCTGAGGTATGAAACTTTTTTCTTTATCTAGCACATCATCAGGGTCGTTCATTTTTTTCAGCAAACCACAAATACTTTGATTCAAATTCTGAAAATTCAATCTTGTTCACACTCATCTCCCAGATACTAGTGGAAGCAATCATCTAATCAAATTTCAGTCCTTTCAAAGATGGAACGAAGCACAAAATGGTGAGTTTTGTCATCCTATTCATACTCCTAAATTAGATGGTATTTGATCCTGTTTCCTCCACTTAAGATAGTTTCTGTTTACCAAACCTTTCTCACATACCATTTGTTTTTCTTGTTTGCATTTCTCCAAATGCACCCAAAATGTTATCTGAATCTCGTTTTCAGTGGGTTTTTTAAATGATTTATCATGTATTTTCATTTTCTTTTTTTTTCTGAAAAAAAAAAAAAAAATAGCTTTGCTTTCAAGGTCCACTTAGTTCTGCAGTAACCCTGCCCCCTGGGAATCAATTTCTTAACATGAGAGTAAAGAGAGTTCATGTATTTTGTGATCCAACATCCCTTAAAGTTGGAGTTTTGTTTCATAAATAATTCACTTACAAGCACATACATTCATTTTACATGATTCCTCAATGTGGCCAGCGTGCTGTGCAGTCTGCACTGTATCTACCAACAAAAAATACAGAAATACAGCTGCTTACTGGGATGTGAGTAGGGTCTGGCTAACCTAATCCTGTATCGTGGATATTGTAAGTGATCAAAAAAAATTCCTCTTCTTTTGCTTAGGTCCAAACATACTCCATAAAATAATTATTCGGCAGTGAAAACAGTTAGTATAGTGTTACATATTGCTCAAGAAAAAGAAGGAATTAAATGAACTGTGTCTAGGAACAGGACAGTTTAAAATCATAGAGAAACTGTAGTGATTTATATGCATTTCCTTTTCTTACCTATAGTTAACTGCAGACAGAGTAAAAAAATGCTATAAATGTTTCAGGTATAGTGACAAGCATAACTTTTTTCCATGAAGTGATGGGATAAGTAGTGCAGTGAGTTGCTAATTATAACAGGTAGCTGAAAGAAGTGAATAGGAATTTTATAACAAACAGGTAACTCTTCTTCCCCCTCATCTATCTCCCCTCACCCCTGCCGCAAAGAAAATGGGAGTGAGCAAGCCAGATTTGGAGAGCAACATGCAATATACAATGACAATTCTGTGAACATCTAAGTTATTCAAAATGCTGGTTATCAACTATTATGCTACAAGATGGACATAAAGAAAACGGAGAACTAGGGGAAACCGTGCTTCCTCTGAATGACTTTGATCAATACATTTATGAAGGAAATGACACACTAAAGAGACATGCACGTCTACTGATAAACAATGAAGGTTTCTGTCCAATATATTCTTCAAAAACAGCTCCTAAAATATCACCTGGAAATAGGTCATTTACACAAAAAACATTAACCCATTATGTGTTGGTTACATAACATGTTTGGCATTCACCAGTCTTTTCAGCTTCTCCGGTATTTTTTTATTATTAATAATTTATATTTGTTTCAAATCACTCACTACAAAGCCCTTATTTTCCAACATTTTAATGAATCACTTCTTCAAATCTATTACACATATGCAAAGTTAAAACCAAATTACACAAGTGTAGGATAGCAATGTCAAGCATCTCTACAAAGCAGCTTTTGCTCTATGAACATAATCCATGAAAGACTCCCAAATGTCCTCAAATAAGTAACGTCTGTTCCTCAATCTAAATACGATCTTACAGGAAGCCATCTGGGACAAGCAAGCAAATCACTCTGCTTTGGTTGCAGAAGAAATATATTTATGCTTCAGTAAAATTCTTCATCATCATCACTCCAATTATATGCAAATCTCTTTGTTCAGTTTCTGCTGTCTTATCATAACTAAATGGCAAAAACATTAAACGGGCCAAAAAATGTTTATAGAAATAGAGGTAATGCACCTACTTATCTATCTTGATCAATCTGTCTCTGTACCTATCATCTAAGTACATGGAGTACCTCAAAGCTGCTAACTTCAGAAGTTATTAAAGGTCATGCAAAAAAAAAAAAAAAAAAAAAAAAAACAAATAAACATGGCAGTCTGTGTGCCTGTATTACCTGCTGATGCAGTATAAAAAGGGAAGGATGACAATGCAATTTGTTGCGCCTCTCCACGTTGCATCTTAACGAGCAGCAAAGTTTTCACCACTTCCCAATCTTGCATACACTCTGCAGACACAGCGGGTAAAATGATGGGGGACCTTGCATCTGCACTGCAAGTGCTACACACCACACGACCCCTGAAGACAATACTGGAAGGAAGACAATGCTTCAAAAGGATCAGCAGTGCACTAAAATACATACAGCTGCACTCCAAATAATAGACTGAAGTCAAATTCACACCCAAAAAAACCCTTCATATATTAATGATTAAAATCATTAATATAGATGCATCCATATGCAATGACTGATGGAAAAAATCAGAAAATTATTTTTTCTCCTTCTCTAAATTTCTGTGAAATAAGCTGCTCTTTTCCTCACTTTTCTATGGCAGTTTAAGCATCTTGCTAATTTCCAGGAAATTGATATCACTGTCTTGTTCCTCGTCCCATTTCCTGGCATGAAAATGCACATACATCAAAGAGTTAAATGAAGAATTGAGTCACTAGCTAAGTTTTCACAAGCAAGATGCTTGCATTTCTCTGCTAATCCAGTCCATAACAAAGGCCTGGAAGTTTCTAATTACATACCAAGCCCAGTTTCTGTTTATCATAGGCAGAATCTCACATATTTCCTCGATAGGTTACAATTTTCTTGCATGAACATTTCCATGGGAAATCTGTTCCAGAATTTCAGTGCTGCAGTATATAAAAATTATTGTAAAAATCCCAAATTTGTTCATGGGTATTTATATCTAATTCCTATTTTTCCTTAACTTATATATTCATTGCCATTGGAAAGTGATCTTTTAGTACTAGTGATACATATCTGCTATTGTATATTAAATAAGTGAGAAGCCACAGTTTAACACAGTATAGATGATCAGAGCCACAACATTGCTACAAACTCTGATTAACTTCTGCAAGCACCTCTTTAACCGATTTTTTTTTGCCACTTGCTTTATTCTTATCACTAAATCTGTGTCTGTAAATATGTTATGATTGCAGTATATATTATATATTGATCCAATTGATGTGTGTGTATTGCTAAAAATTTGAGACAAGTTTCTCCAACATTCAATATATCTTAAGCAGAACTGAAAGGCACAACATACTCATTTTTGCCCACCACAGCAAATGCCAGATAAAAATATATCTCCATAGATTTCCTGTTACATTTTACAAGATGCTTCTAACCTATTTTTAAACTTCTTTTACACACACAACTTCATTTTCAGTTTGTGACAGAAAGCAAAATAGATATGTGGAACTATAGGAAGTGCATTGAATATATTTCCTTAGAATCTATGTGTTGTACAAGGAATACCAATTCTCATATTCTTAAACAAACAAAAGAAAATTAATCAGTAAATAAAATATTCAATATCTTTATGATGTACCATTTGTACAATATTTGTGAATCATTAAAGGCCATATATAGTGTAAAAAATAGGCACATTGAAACTGATGCTTGTCTGAATAAGAAACAAATGAGGATGCACAGGGTGGAGTCAGTAGAATTTCTGTAATAAATATGGTCTAATTTAATATAAGAAAACCTATTAATAATCCTGATAATCAAAGTTTAAAAGAAAAAGAAATTGACTTAAAAGCATAACACACCTAGATTAAGTCCACAGTTTAACATGACTCTGCTCCCATCTAACCTTACTTTAAATTCAACTTGCCATATTTTTAACTACTTTGCATCAGCTGCATCTAGATTTGCAACTTCATTGTGGCTACTGCTGACTCCTGCATGTTAGGCAAAAGGTATATCTGCTTCGTGCCAAACCCAGAAAATGAAACAAATTATCATTTTTAAAGCATCATTCCAAGCATAAAATTGATAAAATAAACATGTATCATTCATTATCTTTACAAACTCTGGTTTATTGATTTCCTGCTTATGGAAGGCCTGTGAATGAATTTTAAACATTTAGACATCTGGCAGATCCCACCACTTCCTATTATTAGGACATTAGCGTTATGTGCTGTTCATAGTCACACTTTGCAGTGATACAGTGACGTATCAACCGCTCTTCATATTAAGCACCAGAGGACTGCTGGCTCACAAAGGTAGTGGTTAGACAGAGAAAGATTATGTCCACACAATTCCCTTGAAATTAATTCATTCATCACCACAAACTAATAAATTTATATTTTAGAATTCAAAAAAATCACATATATATGTGTTTAGTAATCAGTTCCTTAAAAAATCCCCACATTTTTTAAATTAATCATAAACATATACTTTCTATTAGTATACTAAAATATGAAAACCAAAATATGAAATGTCCCATCTAGCTCTCTCATTCATCTCATACAAGTAATGAAATAATAAAAATGTTGCATATTTAATGCTTTCTACTAAAATGCCTTGCAATCCCTGAAGCACAGAACTGCCTTTATTAAAATCCACTATAATTATATTGTTGTTCTGTTTTCTATACATATGCATTGACTTATTTCAGGTAGACAGCGTTCAGAAATATAATTTGCTAATAGTTGTTTGAAGACACAGGGTGCAGTAACATAGGCTTAATCTACCTAATAATTTCAATAATGCAAACTTCCATGTGGTTTACATACTACTTCCGGAATATATTTATTATTCTGTCGCCTTACATTACCAAGCTAATGCATTAAGAGGAACTGTAATAACAAGATGGTTACCTGTTTAAGTTATTTATTACAATCTTAAGCCAGCAACACTTTGGACTTCCTTAAAAACTGCATAATACTGCCATGTCAAGAAAAAAAAAGGCTCACAGGAAAGCAGAACAGCAAGTACTGATATACTTAGGTGCCTCTGATGCTGCAAACCTCACATTAAGAGGTTTGTGCTGCTCTTTGAACAGCTTACAGAACATAGCTAGATCTTGGTGTAGATAATGTTACTGATAGTATAATCCATTGTTAAGAAACACACATGAAAAGCCTGGCCCACATTTTGTTGTTGTGTCTTTTCTTTTTTCCTTTTCTTAGGAGTACGGGAACATACTGGAAGGAAAATACCTGCATAATTCTTATTCTAAATTGATAAAGTTCCACTTCAAAATCAGTAAGATATTTTTATATCCCCTCATACCTCCAGAGCAGGGGTCCTCAAACTATGGCCCGCGGGCTGGGTATGGCCCCCCAGGGTCCTCAATCCGGCCCCCCAGTATTTACAGACCCCCCCCGGGGGTTGGGGTGAAACCAAGCAGCTGCAGATGACCCTGCCACTTCATCCACATGCCGGCCCCCTGGTTAAAAAGTTTGAGGAGCCCTGCTGCAGAGGGTTGAAATCTTTTTTTCAATTTCTAGACTAAAAGTATATCGGTATAGTAATTGCTACTATATCAACATTGTCCTTTGATACTTTTTTGCTGGTGTTTATTCTCGGTATTTTCATGAAGAGCATTCAAATATTTTCTCGCCACTTTTACTTTCTTAAGGCTCTGAGGTACAAGTAGCAGTGGCTTAAAAACAGATGGCAGGAATAGTTACCACCTTCATTCATCTGCTCCACCCTTCTGGTGGGCATTAAAGCCTTCAGGGCAGGGATACATGATATGCCTATGAATGAGCTCATGTACTATTGCAGTCTTCAGCTGGGTGTATTAAAGTAAAAGCATTCCAGTTTTGGTTTACCCTGATATACCAGGCAGTGGTTCACAAGGTGATTTAAAGAATGTTCAAGTATCCATGCCTGGAGGATAGCGGCAGCTTCTGCCATCCAATTTTAGCCTGCCACGGCATGTCTCTCAGAGCTTTAAGTCGGAATAAGAAAAGCCCTTTTAGTCATCTCTTGCACAGCTAACTTTATATTCCATAGTTATTAAACAGCTTTTTCTGAATCTCTAAATGGAAGGTTAATTCCTCCTGAAAATGGTTGACCAGAATAATATAATGATTTCGCGATTAAGTTTCATGAATGACTCCTTAAATGACATGAATACATCCATTTCTTTCACAGCAGCACAAAATTTGATGCAGCCTTATGTTGCAGAAACAAATTTGCCTGTGTCACGCTGGTGCTCATAACAACTCTAATTCATTAAATTCTCCTCTTTTTCTACTGCTTCCATCTCATGATTTCCTAAGCAATTTTACAGTATGTCTTGTTCTTGCTATAGTATTTTGAATTGTTTTATTTTAATTGATACAGTCTAAAAAGTTTTATAGTCCTTCATCTAGGACACATAATCCTCACCCAAACTCATGACGTTTATCAAATTTGTTTCATAATCAAGTTTCATTATTACATTTGCACTCTGTGCACAAAGGTTAAAACAGAAAGCAAAATCTGTCCAAAGAGTGATGCTTGACTTGAGTACCTTCCCCTCTTTATAATGCTTACCTCTGCAACACCACCAACTGTCATCTCATTTTAGTGAATTTCTTACAAATTTTGTAATTCCTCTAGTACTCCCCATCTTCCTCAGGTGCACAAATAATTTCCCAGGTGGCACAGTATCAACTTCATGCTGAAGTCTGGAGTGGGATTACTAAATATTTTTTTATCTAGGAAATTGGTTATCTTTTCAAAGGAAAGTATCAGATTGGTTTGTATGAACCCCTTTCAGTAAAGCCATTTTCAATTTCCATTTTATCCCATCTTACTTCCTCCTTTATGTCAGCAACTCGGTTTCTTCATATATGTTCTGCTCTACTGTTCGATAAAAAAAAGAGTTCACACTTTAAGATCGTTATCCCTTATTTTCCACCTTCCCCACTACTTAAATATAAATACTGTATTCGCTATTCTCCAACAAAACAGCAGCATATTTGCCCTAAGATATATTTACAAGAAGACAAGGGATGTCTTTGTTCTGTCTCACTATGAATTCTATGATGACGCTTATCTGTTCCTCCTTGACTTACATACATCAGACTCCAAGTTTTGCTTGTACCTCAGACACTTTTCAGCTTTTGCCTCCCATGTACAACATTATCAGCTTTGTTTAAAACCAAGGCAAAGTTTTAATTTCATTTCTGCATCACCTCTTTCACCTCCAAAGTTTAATATTGTCCTGCTTCTCTCTTGCTCTCTTTTTTTATTTTTGTTGATATAGCTTAACAAATCTTTCTCTTAATCATCCCTTTAATGTCTATCTCAGTTGACATTTGTCAGCCCTCTATCCTTATACTGACCATACCCCTATAACGTACCTGATTATCAGACTTACCCTTCTCCCTTTTCTCATTCCTTGTAATTTTCCTGATCATGTAATTTATTCCATTAAAAAAAAAAAAATAAATCCTCTCATGCCTATACACAACCTTAACACCTGTGCAGCTGAGCCTCTGAGAAGGTGTTTGAAATATTGTATTTCATAGACATGTGCATGAAAAGTATTTACATGTCACCTTCCCCCTACCTGTCAGTGGCGCTACAGTCGTTGTCTATACCTGCTACTGGAGGTCACTACCGGAACGGATAAACCATATTGATCGAACAAGGAATGTATTTTTCTAAGTCCTAGAATTAATCTGCTTAGAGGCAAAGAGTCAGTGTTCTCTGCTAGTGATCCTTCGTCACTTCAGACACAGTATTACAGTTGTTCATAATTTTTCCAGCCATCATACAGTAGTCACCAAGACAGAAAGAAAATAGATCGGCAAGACTTCAGTGTCTACTGTATACAAAACTTGAGATGAATGACAAATATGTATTTTTAAATGCAATTTTATTGTTTAAAGGAATTAATAACTATATTATTCTAAAGGGGGCTTTTAAAATCATTGCCTAATTTATAATCTGCATGGAACGGTACCTGTCAATTAAATTTGTTGCTTACTGAGGTCTTAATTTGATGTACAAGGCCTAAGAAGACTTATAGGGAAATGTTTTTGAGAGTCGAAAGAGTTATTCATGGAATTAAATGCTCTATAGATGTATTTAAAACAGACTGCTGTGATCTGGCAGAAGCAGCAAGCTGATAAGTTTATGCTTACTTTGCAATGTGAAGTATTAACTGCTCATCTCATGGGCACAACAGACTTCACAGGAATGTTTTACACTTCAGCCCTTTGGAGTCACTGGGCCCATAATCCCTGTTCAATATAGACCCTCGCACTATACCTAGGGTATAACAGCCCTCCGGGGCTTCTCCTGGCCCCCCTGCCCTGCTTGCCCTTGCTTCAGGGGGGCAAGCGAGAGATCCAACTACAGAGGAGAATAAACGCAAGGATGCTACGTGGAGCACAGCTTCTGCCTGAGCAGCAGGAGACCCACTGCTCATTCCCGGGTGGATAAAACTCCAGCCGTCAGGCAGCAAAGAGGATTATGCCAAAGACACAACAGGCTCTAAAGGTAGAATCTCTGAGCAGCCAAAACTAAAAGAAAAAGATATGGAAAGAAGTGAGAGGGAAGGGCGTCAGTGGGGCTGGGTTTAACTGCTTTATACAGGATCCTTAGGCACAAAATGGCTGGGACAGACCTACCAGCCCTTCTATCAAACTCCAAAGTACAATCAGGTTTCACTCTCGCCGTAGAAAACTCACTGATCATGGCCCACCCCACCTTGTAGGAATGTTGTAGTAAAAGAGAAAATAAAAAAAAATAAATTAAAAAAAAACATTAAGCAAGACCACTAAGAAAATATGTCAGAAGACAAAACTGTATCTATCACGAAATTGAAAAGTAGGGACAGGCTGTACATTTTAGATGGGCATAGGCTGAATCCGCCATTTGAACGGATCACAGCAAGCACGGATGGAAAACACAGATTCATAGAAGAACATTAAAGATGACTATTGTTCAGTAGACAAAAACTAAAATTAAGTTTCTTGAGTCCCTCTTCAGTGTACCTCTAAGTTGCATTCAAAAGGTTTGTAAGATTTAGATATTCTCAGTTACTCCATACATTCACCTAAGTACCCACTTAAGTGATGTAATGGAAGCATAACATTGAGCTAAGTTTATAAAGAATATAGAGATCCTTAGATACTATGTTATATGTATGCAAAATACTATGGAAATTATTATAGTGACAGTGTAAACATGTTTGTATTGTCAACTTTCTTAAAATTCAGTTCAAAACAAAAGGGGTGTTTGTACGTAAGTCTCCCCTTTCAAAGGAAACATAATTTCCATGTTTCTAAGTAACTTGCAACTTTTGAAATCCTTTATCAATGAGCAGTATGTTTTTTCCTAACAAATAAGAGCTTATTTCGTAGTCTGTCTTACAGGCACAGCATGGTAGATTGGTTTAATTAAAGTCTGTCAAATTATCATAAGGATTTTACATTCCACAAATAATTACTTTTTCTTCTCTATTCACTTTTTGTTAATAGAGAAACAGAGAAAGTTGTTTTTATCTTTAATATATGATGTAGAATATATTAAAGAATATAGTAGAATAAAGAAAAAAAGAAAGATAAATGAACAGTTAATGAAATGACCTTTAATTTATTGGACATCCTTTTACAATAAACCTAAACCAACCAAAATTAAGCTATATTTGGCAGTAGTTAAATATATGAAATTACATCATGTATTCAAATCAGACTGTCATACTAAGAGTACATATCTGAAAGCGGCTGAACAGTGGAATACAATGAAATTGCATTCAAATATTTGTGAGATCCGTTAAATTACCTCACATTAGATTGCACTCAGGTGATCCAAACATAGCATATTTTACATGCTTACAGATATTAGGTGCCCACTAATCTTTTTGCTCAGAAATTCCTCACCACAAAATAACCTATGTAGGGAATTTGCAAATGAGAATATGGAATTAATACTATATGCTGTTTTGGTTTAGGGTTTGGGGTTGGGGGTTTTTCCTCCATTTTGCTCAAAGATAAAAAGCAACTTTTTTCCAGTGAAATAGCAAAATGTTTATTTGAGGACCAAAAATCAGTCTTAAGTCTGTCTCCATTTCTGTCATACTAAATTACGCCTGATATGTATTGTGTGCATACTATGAAAAGAATTTCTCTATCAAGGTAAGTTACAGAAACATAGTCCAGTTTATTTTTACACAGCCGCCCCTCCTCAGCATATTACCAGTTCTAGCGCTCAGTACTAAGCCAGGTTTAGAACTGCCAGCCTGTACCTTGGAGAGGAGGGGTGAAATATTTTTCTGAGTAAGTTTCTTTACACACATGTACACCAATGAAACAATGATGAGGCTGGCTGGCAAGCAGAGTCCACCAGCCAAGGCTAATAGGTGACAATTCTAGATGTTTATTTGTGGGGGTTTCTATTGCCAATAGAAGGGTGCCTCAGAAATTAACAACAGGTGCACCCTTCATGTATACTATAATTGGTTTTCTGCATCACAGTATAACATTTTACAAATTAAAGGCTTCTCTCTCTTTCCTCAAACAGCAAGAGCACCGAGCTGATTTAATCTTAATAAATGCATAACCTTTTTCCTGACACCTTCCGAGTAGTTATTTCTTCTAATTTGAGTCCTCTTTTGGTAATCAGGATGCCCACAAAGAGAAAAGCTTGTGGAAAAATTTCTAAATTATTTTGAAAGACATCTTCCTGTAGTTAGCTGTCTCACACTGGTGTACTGAAATGCTGAAATACAGCCAGAATGTGTTAAAAAAAAAAAAAAGACCAACTATCATTTTTTTCCCATTTTTCTATCTGCAAATGACATGGAAATATAAGCCCTGTAAACTAGACAGAAACTTGATAGAAATTCAAAGAAACACTTAGTCACTGTGCAGTTATTCCAGGACTCTCCATTTTTCCACTTAGAACGTAGATGACAACTTACTCTTTTTTCCGTGAAAGAAGTACAGCAGCAGAACCCTACTTGAAACTGTCAGTTCACAAAAGGTTTGGAAAGATTGTGTAACACCTGAGCAAAGTTAGAAGAAGCAACACTAACAGTTAAAAGTTTTTCAGTTACAGGTTTCTTCATTACTTTCAAATCTGTAAGACTGCTTTGCTGCTTCAACCAAATGACAGAACTTTGGAGTCCTTCTTTTTCTTAAAGCCTTTGTGTCAGGTATCGGGGG
>JAVJGJ010000001.1:29758896-29769856 GCA_035590215.1 Microhierax caerulescens
AAATCCTGTGGTTTACATCCACAGGGAAAAAAAAAAAAAAACAAACAAACAAACAAACAACTGTGCTTTGTAGGGAGGAATATACTTCAGTCCACTCTGTGTGCCAGGAAAAGAACCTGAGAAATCCAAGGCTGTATATTTTTTGCTTGGGCCTGCTAAATTTAAAATAATGCAAATTCATTTTGGGATATTGTAGAGGTGACTAAGAAGAAGGAAAATATCTATGACAGGTTTTAGCATAACAGAGTAGCTAAGCTCTTTTTTTGGAGCAGACTACCAAGTAAGACTGATTCATTGTGGAACATGAGGAAAACAGTAGCAAGAGGAACCCTGGCATCCTCTTGTCTGTATCTGCACACACTGCGGGTGCCACACTGGGGTGGCTTTTAGTTTGTGGATAGTGGGGTCCATCCTCAACAGAATTTTATAAACATCAGTAAAGTCTTTCCAAATAATATTTGTCTTTTACATTAAACGTGAAGGGAACATGCGCTAGCACCAACTTGGTGCCACATCAGAATGGAGCAGGAGAGAAATATGCACTGGACATACACCACACTGGTACTGGGATGAACAGGAATTTCATCTGTGAGCAATTATATCTCCTGAAGTAGGAAGAGTCTTTTCCAATAAAATCTCCCCCTCTCCTCCTTTCAAGGGCAATCTTCATGAAAAAATGTCTTTCTGGATGCTTGTTAACATTCAAAAAGACTGAAAAAAGCATGCCAGGTCACCTTCCTGATTCTCGACATGCAGATGTATAGCAGGAACCCACGAAACTGAGAGGGAGTAAAGGAGAAGTCACTGAAATAAGCCTTATTTCAATTTTCCTTGCTACCTTTTATGTCTGCTATCAGGGAGGAGAAAACTGTAGTCTTTTTAACAGTGGCCAAGTCTTGGAGCAAAGACATGCAGTCACACATGAAACATGCTTAATATATTAAAAAAAAAAAATAATCTTTGGCTGACATTAAAGTGTTTCAACCATGTAAGTGGCAAAGAGCTATAACCACCCTACTAAAGAGAGGGATGTAATGTCAAAAATCTGGCACAGCTGTCTCATTATTTATTTTAAAACAAAGTATTACAAAACTTTTAGAAAACCTGATCTGATCAAAATATTCTCCTGATTTTATTCCTCGAATATAACTTGTGTTACTGAAATGAATTTGAACACAAAATATTCTTATTTCTGAGCAACAACATAATTCTGAGGAATATAATACTTCATTTCAGTCTCATCTTAAGGTCTTACTTAGGTTTTTATGATGTAACTATGTTTCATGAAAGCCTGTTACGATTCTAAAATGTTTAGAGATAAAAAACCCAGAAGAATTATGCTTCTCATGGTGTGTTTTACATTTACTAATTAAGTCTTCTCCCTTATGCTTTTAAGGAGAGAGGAGGAAAGGAAAAAAAAGGCACTAAAAGGTGGTGCATCTTCAATGAATGCAGACATTTTAGATATACTTGATTTACTCAATTTGTTTTAAGTTGAAGAGTGAAAAGGAATCTTTGACAAAACTGTCATCTTTAAAATATGGCGGTATTTCATTTTCCCCCTTCTGCACTATTTAGATTGCCTGGAACTGAAACACTTCCAGCAGCCACTGTGTCCAATTTTTCAGAGCTGTCATTTCCTAGCAAATCTGCTTAAGCAAAATACTTATGTTGTTAGAAAACAGAGCAAACATATAAAATAAAATGCTTTCTATACTCCTTTGCAGGACAGCTGGTATTCAAGCACACCAAACAGAAAGAACAGGCAAAAATCTGGAAGCTGAGTTCTATAGACTCTTTTAAATCCATAAATCTGGTACTCCAACGATTAGTTTCCAAAGACAGCTAGAATTAGCTCACTTTTTTTGACTTAGTTGATTTTTCTGCACAATAGTTATAATCAACAATATACAATTTTAAAAGGATCAAAATGCTGTTTCCAATAAAATCACTCTGTCATTAAAATTAAAAAGAATTTTTATTTTTACATGAAGGACAGTAAAAGGAAAAATGATAATTTTTAACCCTCTCTAGTCCACGTGCTATTTTGGTCAGCATTTGATGCCTTGCAAAGTAATGCAAAATTGCTACACCTGTACACTTTTGTGCATTTAGCCTACAATATAAAGAGAACAGACATTACATGAAATACAAACAGACCCTGTACGCTGAAATTAACTACACTGGCAAAAGTTATTTAGCCAGGATATAGACTACTCTTTGCAGAAAGAAAGTAGAAAAAGGTATAAAATTAAATGTTCGAGAGTGAATTTTAAATTTTGGATGTCAAGAATTTTTACACATGACAAACTGCACAATGGTTTTAGTTGTTACCGGTCAGTAAGTTGGGGGCTTTTTTCCTGAAATTTTCCTAAGATTTTCTGATTTTATTAATTTAATTTTTTGCATGAGTATACAAAAATCTTATTAATCTTTGAAGTTTACACATGAAGAATTGTGTAAGGCTATAGTTACTTCCACTGCTTTAGGAAGCCTGTCATATCACAGGAAAGCCACTGCTTCTCACTGTGTACAATTGGAACCCCAATACTCTGATGGCCCGTTAACACCAAATGTGTCACCCTTTAACATCACAAAATCAATACACTGGAATGTCATGGTACCCTGATGGGCCACAAAGCCACTGTATACATTTATTAGACAAAGATTTTGTATTACTTCAGAGAAGAAATGTGTCAAGTTAAAAATCAATTACAAGTTTTACTAAGAAAGAAATAGTCCAAGGTAAATAAAAGATTTTTTTCAAGTTTCACTCAGTCAAACATAGGAATCAAACAAAGAAGGTCAAAGTTATTTAGACATCCTCTTCAGAACAAGAACACTTGCTTGTGCACACCATTACAAATTATAACCCTCATTTTCAAGCCTTTTTTTTTTTTTTTTTTTTTTTTTATGTGAAAGCATTTGTTTAACCCACCCAGGCCTTACTGGTATCTCCTTTTAGGAAAGGATAAGAAAAATACAAATACAAACTAATATAAATATTCTAATGTAATCAAACAATAATATCCTAAAACCTAGGTACAAAAAGCTCTTCTAAAGATTACTTCACCCATTTTCTCACAAGATTATTTTAAGTATTGGGACTACTAAAACGAAGACCAGACAATTTGTTACATTTTAAAAATGCTTCTGTAGCACAAAGAACTCAAAAGTTATTGATTTTTCTGACAACACTGGAAATTTGCAGACAAGACAAAACCATCAGTATTTTCTCACAATTAATTCTTAAAAATATTTTTTAGTATGCAAGACAAGAAGCAGTGTTGATAATTTGCCTTCCATCCTTGTGGAGACAGATAAGCAACCAGTCCTGGCCAATCCAAGATTCCTTGGATGTTTAACAGAAAAAGCGTTTTTCCTAAAAACCCTCCCTGAGCTGCTGTGCAGCTGACAGAATAAAGAATACTCTCTTTCTTTAATCTCTGGATTTCAAAACTATGTCCATTTGACTTTTTCCACCCCCCCTTTATTTCCTGGAATCCTGCATATCTCCAAGACCATTGAAAAAACACAGGACTGGCCTCAATACATAAAATTTAACATTTGAGCTTTACTACTTTACTAATTCTTAGAGAACCCAGGAAATTGTTTGCTGCCTGCAAGAGAACTAGTCCATGAACAATTTATGTAAATATTGAACCAATATTGTCAGATCTGACCCAGAGAGCAACAGAACAAAAATATTTCTGTAGAGAGTAAGAAATTTCTAAACCTACAACAGCTCGATGACTTTCTAGACCAGTAGAAAGTTTCCCTGTTACTGTTTTCATGGTATTTGTAATCTCAAAACCTAAAAATTAATACAAATTTCATGGACCAATGTTTATATATTTTCTACACAGGTTCAGGCTTCAATTTGTAATCAATACACAATTCTTCAGGACAAAGAAATTATTTTCCCACACACACTGAATGCTATTTAAACTATTTGATGCAATCATTTCTTGTGTGAAACCAAACATGCTATTTTCCGAGCCACTATCCTCTATACCCTGCCATTTCTGAAAGATCATTATATGCCTCCCCTACAAAGCTCAAAGGCTTAAGGAAACAATGAATGTGTTCCTTTGGAGGTGAATTTTCTAGCAATGTACAGCACATGTTGTGACTCATCATTAAAATTTGCACTGGCTCTGGCCGAGCCCCTCAGCAGCCCTCAGTGCTGAGCTTGTGTTGGTCGCTAGAAAAACGGTGATCACCCCCCAGGGTTTAGGCTACTGCCGAGCAGCGCTCCCACAGCACCCAGGCTGCCTCTCCAGCACCCCCCATCTCACCAGAAGGCTGGGGGTGGGCAAGATCTTGGCAGGGGACACAGCCAGGACAGCTGACCCAAACTACCCAAAGGGATATTCCATACCATATAATGTCTGCTCAGATATAAAAGCTAAGGAGGGGGATTCATTATTTACTATATTTGTCTTCCAGAGCAACTGCTACGCTATGCGTACTGAAGCCGAACGTCACCTGCTGATGGGAAGTACAAACTAACATATTTTGTTTTCCTTCTCTTCAACGCACACAGCTTTTGCTGTTGCTTCATTAAACTGCCTTTATCTTGACTCACAAGGGAGGTTTTGTCTTATTTTCTTCCCCCTTGTTCTGCTAAGGAGGGGAGCGACAGAGCGGCGCAGTGGGCACCTGGTGTCCAGCCAAGGTCAACCCACCACCAAATTTTACAGTATTTGTGGTAAATTATTCCCACCCCACTTGTTACCATGTAGTTTAGTCTGTTTTAGCTCTGTAACTATATTTCTTACATATTTCGGTTTAGCTTTGGAACTATATTGTTTGTTTCAGTGTAATCACTACAGAGAGATGGCTAACCAACCCTGGATGTGTAATTTTACGCTAAGAGGGAAAAAAGTAGTTTAAAACTTAGGATCACTGAGGAGATCTTTGTATAGGTAACTAATGAAACAAACTTGGAATCTCCATAGAAGGGAACTAAATTAAGGCTCAGTGATCAGTCAGCTTTAACTATAGGATCGACTGTTGTGTGAGACACCTTAGGAGACCCAGAGATACCTGTAAGGAGCATGTGCAGCACTTAACGTAGTATTGCCTGTTGAATGAATATTTATGATTTTTCCAAGAAATGTAATGAGTAATCATAAAAGTGGACTATGTAATTTTGTTTGAATTAAACATACTGCATGCATGTTGGGTGGAGCAATCCCCCGTGCATCCTGCACTGCAGGGAAGAGTGCCTGCTCCTTAATGCTACATTGCTGTAAGGAGTTTGCTTATTCCTGATTTTGGTGACGTGCTCATACAAATAGTCCTACCAATTTAAATGGAAGCACTACTGCTATAATTCCTACCATATTGCCAAAAACTAAACAGTGTGGCTTAGCAGATTATAGCCTAGACTTCCAAAAGTCTTTTGCAAGCCTGTATTAGACATTCCCAAAGGAACAGTGAACAAGACCACTTACAAGGTGGCATCAATTCAAAATACTGACACAGTATACACTGAAATCATGTAAGAAATATGTAAGTTCAAATTGTCACATGAGTTATCAAGCTTAACCACCTAGCACATCGATGACAAGTCTAGTTTGCTATTTTAGGGGGGTCTTGTCCTTAACGAGCTTTCTACATGTAGGATTACATAAGAAATTATACGGAAGAGAGGTTAGTTTTCTTTCAATTATAAAGTGATACCTTTACCAGTGAAAATACAGAAGCAGTTTACTGTATTCAAAAGAAGGAAAAGATGCTTATAATATCTTTCCATTAAGGTATACAAAATATTTCAATTCATAAAATAAATGCTTAAAAATCCATATGAAAATTAATTATCTCCATTAAATGGCAAATGGACAACATAGATTAGCATCTGTAAGTGACAAGCCAAAATTCAAACTGAATTCTTATGAGTTTTGTATTAATTCACTACAATGTTTCAGTATACGGCAAACTGCTGTAGAAACGTGATATAAAACAGTTTTTTATAAATATGGCTCTTCCACTTATTTGTGTATGTGAGGGAATAAAGTTATCAGTATTGAGGTTGTAATAATCACTGAGAGGTAAAAAAATCACATGCAAAACACGTAAAGTGAACTATATTTTTAAGGTAGTAGCACAGGCAGTGTTTCTCACAGATATCAGGTAACTCAATTTTTTTTTTTTTTCCAAAAATGTAAACTAAACACATACAGCATTTCATAATATTTTTCTTTATACTAATATTAAATACTGTGATAGAATGATTTTGTGGAAGTCTGTCAATACAACTACTGATACTCCTATGTAACACCATCTAAATTGAGGGGATTATCAGCAGCACTTCCCATTAATACATTTGTGAATGTCAGCAAAAAAAACCTGGCTCAAAAGAGGCAATGCTGCCACTTTGCTGTGTGAAATCAATGCATTCCACCTCAGAAGCTGTTTCCATACATGCACAGTTGTCCTTTTCTCTCAATCAATGGCATCCAGAACAAGGAAAGATTAAAAAGAACCAAACCAAACAAAAAAAAAAAAAAAAAAACAAAAACCCAAAAAATAAACCCAAACAAAACATAAGAGCTGAATATTGTTTCTACCTGCTGCAATAAAACCTAAAGATTTCAAACCATCTTGCCAATTGCATTCCAAATAATGGGGTTTAGTTGTAACTCTAGTCATGCAAATTGCATGCTGGGCAGAGGGAAGAAAGAAAAAAGAAAAAAAATCAGGAAGACTCCTAAGAATATGAATATCCACGTGTTTTGCCTCTTGTGAAGCATTCAGCACACAAGATTTTCATTATTGCTACTTCCCCTGTATGCGTTAAGATTTTCTATGACGTCTTTTACCAACTCACAAGTGTCTCTTAGCAAGATGTTGCTGTGCTTAAGTTCTAAGTCTCAGGAGAGCTAGGGTACTTTTGCCAGTTAGAAATAAGCAAGTTGTTTAATTAACACACCCTTTTCATTAATGGTTTAATCCAAAGCTGACAAAGACTCTTTGTGGCAAACCATGAAGAGAGAAAGGAGTACTAATTAAGCATCCTGAAGTTTCTAAGGGGATAGTCTCTTTCAGCACCCAAGGGATTCTTTGAACTCCTCAGAAGACCTCCAGAGCCTTCCACAAGCACTTCGAATTTCTTATAGCTGTCCCACTCACTCAGGGAAAGAAAAAACAACAAAGAAAACAAAAAACCTCAAGGATTTTGGTCATTTCAGATGTTTTAGAGTTAAATTTGCATAAAGATAGGTGTTTAAAGTCTTTCAACCAGACTAAAATGCAAAAGGTTTTGACTTCATAGTAACACAGATCTAAACTCAAACCTGAAAAACTGTTTCCAACTCGAATTCATCAGATTAAACTAAATTTTGTCAGTCAAATTCAAAGTACTATGCAAACCACTGTGAACTACATATTAGACATCACATGAGAGCTAAACCAACTCAGAGGGGAAGAGGAAAGGCAATTCCCTGCACTGGGCACTAAGTGCTTACCAGGGGAGTAAACAGAGACCTGTTTTACTGCCACAAATTTAGCACTTTCTGCCTTCTTTCAGACTTCTTGTGTGCATTTTATTACACATCCACGATGTATGCATTTTCTTAAAATCAACTGGTCAAGCTAAGCAGTAACAGGCAAGGGTTTTCAAATGGATGTGCATTTGAACTGAGGGCTTTTGATGCAGGACAGAGTAGCTTTCCTGGAGACGGCTAGCAGTGATGTGTGCTTCAGCTTTCCACCTTACTGCCCCCTCACAGGTATCTACTCCCACATCTGGAAAAGCAAGACTTTATGAGGCAGCTGCTAATAGCTGCACTTCACAGCCTGGTATAGTAAGGTAAATTTTCGGGCTTCAGCTTGCACGATCCAATAACTGCTGCAAGAGCAATTATGCGGCTCAGCAGTGACGAAGGGAGAGGTAGACATGGGTAGTTAAGTGTCATAGGGTCAGACATTCACAACATGAATCAGACCTCTAAGGTGGAGTGAGTATAACGCAACTGTAAATGTACTGTGTTTAGAGGAAGCAGTATTACACTGTTTTAGGCTCCCTTATACATCGGTGTACTTAGTCACTTCAAAATTTGATAGGGTCCAAGAGAATGACAATAGAAGAAAACATGACCAGACTTTGGAAACTGGTTAGGAACTAGGGCTCAAAATACCAGCCATCCAGACTTCCTTCACCTATCTTCCATCCTATCCTAGTAGTGAAATATTTCCTTAATCTTTTCTACAGATTTATACATTTATTTCATTAGTAACCAGAAAAAATAATAATAAATTAAAAAAAAAAACAACCACACCTTTTTTTCCTTCTGTATTCTGTGAAATCAAACCTATGTACTTGCTTGTTCAGAACACATATTCAGCTTCAGATGCTAAATTCAAGATTTTTGCCATAATGCCAAGGAATTATATTTTATATTCAGGCACATCCAAAGTTCCACAGGTCCATCCATCATTACTCCACAACTAGCAAAAGTCCAAATCCTGCAGACTACTGTCACAGAGAAATGAGAATCAAATAGGTTTGCACCACAAAAATTGATCTGTTCTGTTTATTCAGCAATGGACCAGAATTTCATTTATGACATAGACATAAAAATATTTATTTTGTGAAGCTTATTTATAAGTACTTTATGAAATGTATGTAGAAATCTTTATTCATTTTTTTATAGTGCTAGTATTTTGGAAAAACTGTTAACAATGCCAGCAGTAGTGTTTCAATTCAGTGTTTCTAGACACAAAAATTCTGCCACTTACTACTGCATACATTAGAAGAAAACTCCAAGGAAACATGGTATTAAAAATACTGTCAACTACATTCAATCACAGAATGCCTAAAGAACCAAAAATATACCAAAATCCACTGACCCAAAGATTTCACAGTTTCTTGTTTCATGATTCAGTGAAAAGGGTATGAATGAACAAGTGAGAGAAGAACAAATAGAAGTGAACCAGGACAGGCTCTGGAAGTCTAACAGGCAGCTGGGCTCTGGCCAGAAGTCTGCACTTGCCTCTTTTTCCTCCCTGAGGAACAGCTTCAGCATACTGAACTGCTTCTTCACCTAACAAAAAGAAGCATTTTTTACATCCCCAGCTTGAAAATTTAAACTAACCCCAGTTCCATAAGGCAAATTCCTTAAAATCTAATCCCTATTTCAGACTGTGTTCCAGAATGTTGTAAAATACAACATATTATGCAGAAAATATTCACTGTGACATTTCCTTCATTGCATTTCCTTTATCCCGTCTGCAGATGGGATACACAGAGGCTGAGTGGTACAGACCTCTGGAGCAAATATTTCTTCTTCCAGCTCTGGATATTCTTTCCAACTCTCTCATCCTAACAATTAACATGGACCTTGTCAAGCCTGCAGGAGTTATCTTTAGAGGCACTAATCATCCACTGCTCTTCACTGATTGTATTAAGAATTGTCTTTATTCATCTGCCTGAAAAGCAAGCTTTTAATGGTTTGGCATAATACAACTTCATTTTATAGACTATTTTTTATGAGTTGTAATTTTAATGTCATTTCTATTTCCTCAATTATCTGACTTCTATTCTGGATTTTACTTCATGCTCAAATGAAAACCCAGAAATCAGTAAATGATACCACTAAGGTACATAACTTTTTCTTTTTCTTCTTCTGGTCTTTAAATGTTTTCTAGTTAGTGGTTGGCCATTTCATTTGAACTGTTCCCACTGACGTGAAAATATTCCATTTTAATAAAACTAGAGGGGTTGGACAGTCAAATAGAATAAGAATAAAAATAATCAAAGCGCTCAAAAAAGTATATAACTTTGAAAATTATCATTATGAAAAATATGAGGAAATCTTTGAGTATTTTCTTCTTAAGAAATAAATTAGGCATTTTTCATGTTTCTTTGAACAAATTTTAGATATTTCAGTAGAAGTAACAAAACATGGAAGCATAATTGCTTATACCCAAAGGAACAACAAAAAAGTAGAGAAACACACTTGTACAGTAGTTTTGGTTTTGTACGTCAAACTAAAGCCACTTTGCAAGTCACATTTTATATATGGAACTTAAAAATTAAGTACATTTAATGACACATTTTTCTACCATTGAACTTAAAAATCAAAGCCGGGTTTTGCCACAGAGGTTAATTTGTCTCTTTTACTAAAATATTTTTTTAAATTTCTTTTAATTTTGAAATCTACTTCAAAACCACATGCACACATGAATCAAGACCTTACTTTGGCAAAGGGTTCAACTGAAGCATATGAGCTATACACCAAGATCCTGATCACGTAACAAATTCCTACAAGACTGAGGTCTCAACACAGTATTGTTCTCTTATATCTTGAAACAGATACTCCTTTTCTTTTGTTTCTATGAACAGCTTTGTTAAAGTCTCATCAGTCACATTTTTTTCCTGCTGCCATTTCCTGGTCAAAAGAGTTGTAAAGAGTATCTAAGGCTGACAATGGAATAAATGACAAAGAAAATATGGTGTGGAAACAAAATAGCAAAACTCCTTCTTGTTCCCCCTTTCTCCAATAGTAAAAAAATTGCAAAAACTGTAAATTCCTTAAAATCTCTCCCTGAAAACAACCAAAAGTTTCTAAAGGGCAGGAGAGGAAAAGCGATAAATAAAATATTCGTTCTCCTCCAGAAACTACAACAGTGAGAAAAGATGAGTCATCACTTGTTGCAGATGAAGAACAGACCATGCTGCCATCTAGGGAGGAAGGTGTAAACCAAGAAACAGAAGAAAGAGCAAGTTCGAGGACGGCCACTAGATAGCAGGGTAAACCAGTAGATTTCCTGACGGACACCATTTACCTCTGAAACAAAACATGGACGTGAATGGGACAGCGAAAGCTAATATGATTTGGCAGAGGTGGGGTTGTAGGTCCACATTAGAAATGAAATCATCGGATTAAGATCGTATTTCAGAAATGCATTCATAATGAGGAAAAAGAAGTAGAAAGCAAAGAAAGGATATAAC
>JAVJGJ010000001.1:29771903-29794106 GCA_035590215.1 Microhierax caerulescens
AGAACTTTTTTCCATGTACACTAGGGAGAGGTAAAGATGAAACTACCTTAGCTCTTGCTTCCACAGTACCATTTCAACACGCCGATTTAGGCATTTAGCGTTTTCTTCAAATTACACTCGCTGACTTCCCTTTGTGTCTCCTGCCTGCTGAATGCTTTCTCTTTCTTTAATTAATTTCTCTCAGTGAAATGTGTCTATGAAACTTTTTTTTAAGTACTTAAAGCATATAAAAACAAGTGAAAATGGCCTTCAGATGCACAGAAGGCTTGAGCAGTTAGGGGCAGATGTGAAGGACTCTTCAACAGCACAAAGAATCGCAGCAGCAGCAGCAGCATAGCTTTAAAAAAAAAAATACATGTTGGTTTTAAAATACTAGTACTCGCTATCTAGGTGGGCAGCCAATGCTCCTTTTTGAAGGCTTTTAAGAATTTAGATGCAAGATAACACTACACTTTTAATGCTACATTTTTATTCCTTCTGCAAGGTTTGTAGCCTTTGCTTGGACAAAAATATCTAACCAATAATGTGCTGGGCAGCAACAAACTTTCCTGTACCTGTCAGACTTATTCTATTTCTAATTCTGTGGCAAGGCAACGTAGGAAAACTTTTGCTAGCGATATTCATTACATTAAATTAATGAAAAAGAAAAGTTAAAACACCTAATGAAGAGTAGACACTTATGAGGGAAATCAAATGTAAAAAGCCAACATTCAGCATTTGCTTAGTATTATCTGTTCCATTAGCCTCTTCCCCTTGTTCTTTTTAGGTAGTGTCAACATAAACAGAATGGATTTTTATGGCTCCTCATTTGTGACTTCCTTTAAGTTACCGGTTTAATAGGCAAGCCTCTCATAGGTAATAATTATAGCCTGAAGGAGAACAGTCCAAATACATATTTTTCCTTTACTACCATTTTGATCTAGAGCTCCATTTACTCTATCAGTCCTGTGATTTTATATCACAAATATAACCTTCAGCCAGTTTTGTTTTGTTTTTAATCTACTCCACAAATTTATCAACTGTTTGTAACATGCCATTTAGAAACGTGCAAAAAAGCAGTTCTTTTCACATCCCTCCAAGAAGTATAACTGGATTATTACTTTTACAATTAGATGACTCAAAAGAAGCATGGACTGGCTTCCAAAAGCAGGCATTGCACTCACCTATACACAAAGACATTAAGGAAATCTTAACACTTCAAAACCCACTACCAAACACAAACCCAGTGAACATTTAGCACAGTACCCACTTAAAATCCAATCCCTTATTCCCTTTCCTTTTTCTTCAGAAAAAAAAAAAAAGTTTCTACATCTAAAAGTACTTTGAAGCAACTACCACAAGACGACAATTAAGCATGCTGTTCTAGGCTAAGAGGTTATCGTCCCCTGTTTTTACCAGCTGCTTCTCCCTGTTCTTTCTTGTTGGAGGTAATAAGCACCTCACATCTGCCAGAAGAACCATATGTGCAATTACTAACTCAGCTCTGTCAAAATGGTTCCCTTTAAATAAATAAATAAATCTATTTAAGTAGTGTTTCAGTTACACTGGAATTGCTTCTCTGAGTGTGTCCTAAATGCAATTTATCTTCAAAGTTCAGAATTAGAAGCTTCTGTTTAAAATGACAAACAATGATAATCAACTTATGCTTCCCAAATGGTTCCCCAGGCTCCTTTAAAGTTCAGGGGCTAAAACAGGAAACATCTGACGGTAAATAAATTGTTCCTTCTCTACTAGATCAAATATTCACACACATTACAAAATATCATGCTGCCTCATACAGTTAGCTTCATTAAGATTGTGGGCAGCATCATTACATATTAGGGTATCATCATGCTGGCTATCCAGAACAATGTAGACCACATTTAGCTTTTCTTTGTTATAATTCTGTATGATTGTAACATATTTCTTTCTCCAGCTGTAGGTTATACAGAAGCCTTCAGCAATTCTGTTATAAAATTTTCTATCACAGAGTTTAATATACTTTGACAGTTGATGTAACTTCAGAAATAACTATTTACAGATGTTATTCAGCATACCATAGCAACTACTAGCACTGAATAAATCAGAAAAAAAATACACTGTTAATCCAAATAAAATTAAAAAAAAGTTTTGATACATTTCTTTTCTGTTATGAATAGGTATATGCAGCCATGAACCATTTTTACTGAGTTCATGTGACCTTTTAAATAGGTGCTGATCCTGCTGACTCTCAGGTCAATGTTAAGACTTCCAATGGCTTTGCTATTCAACCTACGTTACTGTCGTGGTTTAACCCCGGCTGGTATTTAAGCCCTATGCAGCTGCTCACTCACTCCCCCCTCACCCAGAGGGAGGGGGAGGAGAGCTGGAAAGGAATGTAAAACTCGAGAGCTGAGATAAGAACAATTTAATAATTGAAATAAATAAAAATGAAAGAACAATAATAACAACGATGACAATGAAAAGGAGGAGGGAAGGAATAAAATCCAGAGGGAAAGGAAGAAGGGAACACGTGGTGCATCACACAACTGCTCACCACCTGCTGACCAATGCCCAGCCAGACCCTGAGCAACGACCTGCCCACCCTGGCCAACCCCCCAGGTATATATACCAGGCACGAGGTCCCATGGTGTGGAATATCCCTTTGGGTAGTTCGGATCAGCTGGCCTGGCTGTGTCCCCTCCCAAATCTTCGTGTCCCTCCAGCCTTTTCACTAGTGAGGCCTGAGGAACTGAAGTCTCACATCAAAGCCCAAACACAGCACTGCACTAGCTCCTGAGAAGATAATTAACTCCATCCCAGCTGAAACCAGGACACTCAGGTTCTGAGACAGATTCACCAGTTTCTATCCAGTGCTCTGTGCTACCTCATGACACAAGGCAAAACAGTGAATTTGATCTATTTAATTCACCCACCTCTGAAGAGTTGAATTTTTGTGAACACTATCATGAACTTCTAATTAAGACTTAGTGATATGAGGGAAAAAAGACAGGGGGAATGGTAGCTCACCTAACTCTTAGAAAACAGCCCTACAAATATAAGGTAATTAAATAATTAGATGGCTGTATGGCATCCTGCTGGGATGGAGTTAATTTTCTTCACACCAGCCCGTATGGTTCTATGTTTCAGATTTGTGACGAAAATAGCACTGATAACACACCGATCTTTTGGCTATCACTGAGCAGAGCTTGCACAGCATCGAGGTTTCCTCTTTTTCCCACTCACCAGAAGCAGGCTGGGGGCGAGCAAGAAACTGGGAGGAGACACAACCCGGACACCTGATTAAATTGACTATAGGGAGGGATATCTCGTACCGTATGATGCTACGCGCAGCAATAAAAGCTCAGGGAAAGAAGGAGAAAGGGAGGATGCTTGGCCTTAGGGGGTTTGCCTTTCCAAGTAACTGCTACATGTGATGAAGCCCTGCTTTCGAGGAAGGCTAAACATCTGCCTTCCAATGAGGAGCGGTGAATGAATTACGTATTTCACTTTGCTGGTCTGTGCAGCTTTTGCTACACCTATAACACCACCTTTATCTCAGTCCGCAAGTCTTCTCACCTTTCCTCTGTTTTCTCCCCCTCCCATGGGAAAGGAGAGCGAGCAAGCAGCCATTCGGGTGCTTGGCGGTTGGCTGGGGTCAACTCACAACAACACCCAATGTAATTTACTATAATTAAAGAAAAAGCAATGTTAAAAGCCAAAAACCTTATAAGAATGCTAGGATTGCTGAAAATACACCACTGAGTAACACTTGCTACAATCAATCTTTTTAAATCTCGTATAATTTCCAGGACAGTATTATCATATGTGATCTTCATATTTTACCATGAGTTTGCAAAGATTTCTTTTTATTTTCAGACTAACAGTTCTTACATTGCATGAGAATGTCATTCCTGTTAAAAGCTTTCATTTTAGTGCCTTCAATTCATAACTCTCGCAAGCAGAAAACCTCTCAGGTTCCAAACAATTTGAAATAAGGCAATACATACTTTCCCATAGAAAAAAAAAAAAAAAAAAAGCAACCAAAAAAACCAAACCAAAACAAAAACCCCAAAAAACAGACACGAAAAAAAGAATGAAGTGATATGTTTGTGCTTGTATCACTGCTGTAGTTGCCATGTGACAGCCAACTTCCCGGCTGTTTGATGGATGACTTGTGAGTGTACAACAGCCTGTCCTGTATGAAGCAAAAGGGATTTCAGGGCATATGCTAATGAACCATGTTAAAGGCTAGTCGCTCACACACACCTGATACACTGTTTCAAGCCTTGCCAGCTGTTTTGATCAATCCCAAGCACTTAAATGGATAATAAAGATTGATTGAAACCAGAAGTATCTGAATTTGAGCAATATGGGCTTTGGAATGGCATGCTATGTAGTCTCCAAACTGCTTGAAGTAGCTGCAATAATCCACGTTTAGTATATTGGTTTTGTAAGTTTTATATGTGGGGAGGTTGAAATAGCACTTGTATTCTTAGCAGCTATTTCTCATGTAATTCTCAATTTACTTTGGATGCTAAAAACTCTCATGTTTGGCCATATATATATATATATATATATATAATTTTTTTCCTAATTTGAATACTATCCCTCCAGCCATCTGGTTATTACTCAAGTGTGAAAGAATGATATTTAGGTGCTTTCCCCTCCACATGCTTAACAAGTGATTCAGTACTTCTTTCCTTAACAATTTAAACATGCATCGAAGTGCAATATTAGCAGTTGTACTATATTTTTTTTTCACTGGTATTAGCCATTTTGGAGTTTTCATATCTCCTTTAGAACATTTTAATGAGGATCCCCAGAATTAGGACGTTAACAAAACCTTTCCGGAGTTCCTACTGTTAACCCTAATGCATTTTCATTAGCTTACTGCAATGGGAAATTCCAATCTTGCCTCAAGAAGTGAGCAAGAACCTGTCAGAACTTTACATTGCCAGAATTATCTGAGCTTCACTCAGTACCTCTGATGCCTGCTGGTAACTAGGTAGTTACACTCTATTCAGGGGTAGGTCTTGTCAATTTGTGGTACCCACAGCCATCCTGTACTAACGTATTTCCCAATAACAGGAATTTAAGTTCCTACCCAATAGTAGGGAATTTCAGTTTTAGTGTTAAATGAAAGAGTATTTCAATTGCCACTTTGGAGAGATATACAGTAAAAGTATCATGGGACATAGTCTACTTTCAGTTATATAAATGTAAATTTAGGATAATTTTTCTAGTGTGCTTTTATACCTAAGCTGAAATGAGAATTTGAGTTCACAGTACCATTGGTAGCATTCCTACAAAAAGCAGTTCCAAGTGGTTAGCAGTAAATGCTGTGGGCATTATTCCTCCCATGACATTTTGCTTAATAGTCAAATATATTGGAAAGAGGAAAAGATCACTGATTCTGTAGAGCACTGTAATCACAGTAGCAATGGTGATATTTATATTAGAAAGACTTTACCTATAAAAAACTTTTTTAAAGCTTTTAAGGAGTCAGAAAAGCAAATTAAATCTAGTTAAAAATACGCATACCTACCAAATAATATTATGGGTATTACTTTGCTGGCTTTTTGTTCTTTTTTTACCTTTGTTTTTTTTAAGGTGAGATCTGAAATTAAAAACAAGCCTACAAGTAATAGGCTGCAGAGAATCACAAGCCTGATATTTATCATTTTTCTAAGTGCAAGTAAAAAAAATGTATTTGTGAATACAAAGATACTTGATCTTTTAAGTATATCTATATTTAGTTATCACATAAAACTTTATTTTCTACATTGAAATATGTACCTAAGTTAACATCCTGACAGGTAGTTGTGACACAAAAAAAAATATTTTTATTTCTTTTTTAAAAAAGTCCATTACTGGAATATACTAAAAGCTTTCTGAGTGGACAGTAAAGCACTATCTATAGTAGTAAACTATACAGGGGCACAAGTCCAGTTTCTGACAACCGAACATCCATAGCACTAAATTATCAGCACGACCTTCAGCATAGTTGTGGTTGATGCCAACCAGCACTCAGTCCCCAAGAGTGCTCAGCCACAATTCAGCAGGCACCACAGGCTGCTGCACACACATTCCCAGTAAGTGTTTTGAACCCAGCCATCCCGTTCTGGAGAGCAAGAGAAGCATGGTAGCTGGTCTGATAAACAGCTATGATCCTATGAATTAAATTATGCTAATAATTTTTTCCATAAAAAAATGCAAAAAACACAAAATGAAAACATTAGTTCTGAAACATGGTTGGCAAAACTCTGCAGCAACTGTAGCTGCATTAGCTATTGCCTGTTACCTAGGAATAAGAGCAGGAAATGGACATTTTTGTATTTTATGAATGTACACGCATATTTATGTAAAAATGTAATCTTTTTCTTTAAAATACTATGCTAACATCGCAGTTCATATGCATAGACAGAAAAAGGTTGACACCCCAGCATACAAGGTCAACTTTTTTAAGGAAATGGAAACAAACTGGCTTAGAGGCTATTTCAAAAGAAAGCAAAAGCCTTTAATTTTCTTCTACCAAGATAGTATCAAAATAAAAATTCTACACTGATATTGCACTCAGGATACTACACAGAACATATAATGCAGATTATCCTCAAGTAGGTCTCATCAGAGGATAAATGCTGAAACTGCAATGACTAATACGCTAACTTCCCTGGCATCTTCCGGGAATGTGATAGCTTAGAAGGAGACTATGCTGACATTTGTAACTCCTTATCACTGACACTGACACTGTATTAGCTGTTTTCTTCTACTGGACTTTGCCTGCTGGGATTACTGGAGAAGAATAGGATACCCCCAAGTACATTGCTGTGAATTTCTATCACTTCCGAAAGGCAGCAGACAGATGCTTATATAAGGTACTTAGTCCCTGATCACTTTCACAGCGGCTGAATGAAACGGTTATGCAGTTATACCACTTGCAAGAATCTTGCCTTATGTAGGGCAGTAAGAATTTTTATGTCCAAAAATTTTAAATCATCACAGAAACATCAAAGAACATCATTTTTCAGTAGCTGCTAGAAATGTAACAAATTATTTTAATGCATTGCACTGAGACTGTGCCACCAGCAACCAATGAAATGCAGTAGTGATCAACCAGTGCATAAAATTCACGACTGAATTGGTAGCTCTGTACTCTGGCAGGCTATGCTTCTTAAAACAAAACAGAATTTGCAATAACAAAACAAGGAGTGGTATAAACCTACCAGTCTGGTGATCAAGTAACAATAAGCCTCTCATTTTGAACAGGGTCTGCCTTACCACACAAATTTACACACACACATCTTTAAAAGTTTCTTTACAATACTAAACAAAATTGTAACAGATACAGATACTCATTGTACACCTCTGAATATTCAGTCCTATCAAATATCACCTTATCAATGATGTTAACTACAGTTATAAAAGCACTCATACTACAAACCCCTTCCAGTTCTCACTCTCTCCACTCTGAAATATCTCTCATGCTTCTCCTTAATCCACAACCATTTAACTTCAGAATTTACACATCATTTAAGCACTGTTCTTTAAAATAACAATTTTTGCAGAAATATCATCTTTGATTAAAAAAATAAGTTTGAAAGGTTAAACATAGTTTAAGTCTATGAAAAGATAAAATAATACACTGCTAGTGTATACGGACATTACTTTTTTTTCTTCTGAATTGTCTACTGCTTGAATTAAAATGCTATACTAAAATAAATGCAAACTACCTTATACGCGTGTGAGGTGCTAGGTCTCTAAAGTTCCTTAACATGTTAGCTAATGAAAAAAATACAGAGGAGTAACTTTTGTTAAAAATATTTTACTCCTTTTCTCTCTAAAGTAATGAAATTATTATAATTAAATACATATATTTACTTCTAATTATATTTGGTATTATTAAGAGTTAAATTGTCATGCAATAAAATTAATTCATTGTTGCAGAACAATAATTAGTTCTTTAACATGAAAAAATTATTTGAACTGTATCAGAGGTGGCAAAAATACCCACTTTTTGTTTACTATTGGACAAAAGATTAACTACTGAATAAAATGGCTTACTAGGCATTGAAAATAACAATTCTATTGATTTAACAGCAAGTCTGAGGATAAACAGTATATAAAAAATATTAACCTTAAGTCCTGTAAACACAGTGCTCATCAGAGTATGCAGGACTCTGCCTTTCACTTGTTTCTGTGTTTCACATGTGAACTTTGTTTCTTTATTTTTACAAATGGGAGACAGAAATACTAAACCACTGATACATGGGGGGTTTATTTTAAAATGTGTTCTGTTCAAGATCAGAGAAAGGGACAGAAAATACCTCTTTTAAACCATAGTGACAGCCATCGTCATCTCTTTACAGGTCACCCCCCCAATCTGAAGGACAGGAACAGCTATATTTCAGCAACACACTGCTCCTCAAATGGTCCTTTGCTAGAACAGAAGTCAAACCTGCATTACAGCGATAGCTTCGAGAAAGGCACAACTAAATCTTCCATATCGTCTCCAAATCCACTAAACCAGGGACTAATAAGATAAGAATGATGACACTTCTAACTGTGTACTCAGTCTGGCTCTTTGCCTGTTTTATGTCTCTACAGATAGCAACTCTGCGAGAAGAGGGACCAAGATGTGGCCTTCCAGATTTTTGGGTTTGCAGCGATTGACATTAACACCCTGTAATGTTAGAGAAACCAGTCACCAGAACTAGTTGCACAGTTTGTAAAATTCTTTTTATCAGTTTGATATGTAGAGACCCCTAGAAATTCATAGACTATGTCTAAACCATTCATGAAAGCTGACTAATAAGAGGAGGTTTATTTATGTAATATAGCCATTTATGTGCGAGAGAGAGATAGAGGCACCTATATTTGAAGAAATAAAGGTTAATAAAGTTAGAATTGATTATTCAAAGTCCAGACAACCTATATATTATGTTGTTTGGGCATGGAGACTAAACCTACAGTCCATAAGTCATGTATAAGCAATCATAAACACATCCTGGTCTCCTACACAACTCGTGGGAACTATGACAGTTACAGAATCTGCCTTACTGAGTTACTACTCCTTATTGTAGCCACTTTGAGAGTCTGTAAGGACCTCTCTGTCACAGCATCTTACTCTTCACAGAGACATTCAATGACATCCCATACAGCTCTCATCTGCAGCCAGGCAGACATTTATCAAGGACATAAGAATCCATGTTAGTCAGATGGACCCCTCTGAACCATTTTTGTTAGGATTCCCAAGGCACCTCTATCTCCCTGTTCTGACAGCCACTATATTCCTGTGTGCAAATATTTCCAAGCTTTGCTGTTTGGTTTTATTTTTTCCCCCTAGGGAAAGAAAAATGCACACTTGTCATTTTCTCAGTTGAAACGTCTTGATCTACCCCATGATTTTTTCTACCTCAAAACTGTCCATCATTGCTCAGCAAGGAGGGAACAGGACATGACTTTGAACGTACAGATGCAGAGTTTGGAAATATGTTGATCTTACATTCAGAAGTCTATAATTTTTCTGTTTTCAAAATGAAAACTTTGTGTATTAGAGCAACTGTATTCCTGCTTTCACTTTATATTTCTATAAATAAATTATGTATTTTAAGAGTAAAGAAAGATCAATGACAGAAACTGTTTTTATAAAGTCACAATATGAGGAACACTGCAAAAATTAAAAAATGCTACACTGTGTTATCACAAGGCCAGGATAGTATGTTTTTATCAAACAGACAGTTCTCACAAATTACTTTGCAAACAAACAGGGTTAATCTTACAAACAGGAATTTGATTTCTTTGAACTTCTTTAAAGTACCTTCACAATTTCACTTTTTTCGTTATTAACTTTACGAGCATTAAAGTATGAGCATTGCTAGTATTTTCATCTCATTCTTATTTCCCTTTTTCTTCCTGAAGAGGTTCAACTGAGAGGTAAATCTGCCAAACCTCTTTCATAATCTTCAGCACTGACGTTATGATTAATGAACTCTGCATTATTAAAAATCAAGTGTTCCTACAGTCACAACAACAACAACAACAAAATCTCTGTCTTTGGCACATTTATATACAACTTCTGTGTGTACAGCATGACATAAAATTAATCTACCTGGTGTTTTCACTTGACTATAAAGAGTTTAAACTATATTTGTTAGACAAATGCCAAATAGAGGACAAAACATAAAAACATTTTTCAAAAGTTATGGCTGCTGCGTGTTACCTTACTTATTAGGAAGGCTATAAACACTTTCCAATATTTCAGTTTGCATATTCCTCATTTTCTAGGCTTGAATACAGAAAGAGCAAAATCCACCAATGTTATTTATGACATGTAATGAATAATATAAGTCCCTTTTTTTTTTTTTTTTTTTTTTTTAAATTAACTGTGATGATTACTCACTATAAGGATTGCCTAGGTCAAGAGAACATATCAATGTAGCAAAATTCTCTGCAAATCTCAGGTGAAAGCAGAACATGCATAAATCCTGATGATGGTCTCACAGCCTCTTGTACCAGGACAGCATCACATCACCTACCACTTCCATCATTATCACTTTTTACTTAAAATAACAACAACAAAGAGCTAATACACAATTTTTTTAAAGCAATAATATAACCTGGTGTCTGGAAAGTATATCTATAAAGCACTTGCATTTTGCTTACTTCCCCAACTTCCCCAAACATTTCCTATGTTTCCAGAAAGCATGTACAGCCAACAGATGAGAGGGCAGAAGGATCCATTCCTTCAGCAGACCTGTTCCCTGTGTTCCCACCACCTTCCACCACTACCAGATACACTTGTCCACGCTCCAACAGTCAAAACATACAGAAATGCCTTAAAATATTTTTTTATTATAGGTCTGCACAGTCATTTGTACAGATGAAATATAACACACGCCCAGTAAAATCATAACTGATGTCTGCTTCTGAAAAAATCACAGTACAGCTGGAATCTCACCCCAGTGAAGTGACTTAGAAGCTACCCTTCTTCTATGATCAATGGAGAGAGGGGTCCAGGAGACAGTATATACATAAAGTAGATGGAATAGCTTGACTTCTGAAGGTATCTATCCCTCTTCTTTTGAAGTGGCCCTAGATAACTAACTTGTGCTGGGTGACAAGCAAGATGAGGTGAGATGAATTGGCCTAAGGGTCAAATTGCACCTTTCAGTTCCTTTTTAAAATGTGATTCTTATTAAAATTGGCAGTTGTACCTCATTCTTACCTTGAGAACTCATCCTAATGTGCATATAGGGATCTAACAACAATACTGTTGTTTAAAATACATTCATACAAAAGAATTAAGCATAATTCTATCCCAATTCATTAAATCTTTGCAGGGAACACAGAATTAGACTAGCAGAGGGAACTTATGAAAACCTTACCCCTTACAGTCAATGTGCATGAAGTTAAGCTTATTTTAATAGCACTAAATAAGACCACTATGCTGTAATATTAGGTTGAAACATCTACAACATTTAAACAATGAAAAACAGTTTGAGAATGTAAGGAAAGTAGAGCTCTATTATCCTACTATCAATATAAAACAGTAAATAAGAATTTAATTCCGGTGTAGTAAACAGGAGGAAAACATGTAAGAAATTTAATAACAGACACCATGTTCACAAGAGAACCAAATTTAAAATCTGTTAAGATGCTGAAATCCATTACACTTCATACACTATTGTATTGTAAGCCACCTCCATAAATATATATGATACATTGTCTCATCAAAGTGATTTTAAACTGTCCTACAAAAAGCGCCTTAACATTTCTAAAAGCTGAATGTAGTAACCCTACAATTTGTGCTTGCTTGCACTTCCCTCAGGATGTATGACAGCACAACCGTATCAGGGAGCCTGACTCACAGCAATTGGACTCTGACTTGAAGTCTAAAATCCAGAGTGTGGACAAAATCCTGCACTGAGCAAGAACATCAGTTCCATTACTGACCTCTGTCCAAGCTCATAACATCTTCATGAAGCAAAAAAATGCTATTATCCACATCTTATGGACAATAAACCAAAAGAATGATATTGAGGGCATGTCTAGAATAAGACAGATCTGAACCTGTGTTAAAGGACACTTGTGAGAGAACCCTGTTAACAAGGTCCTGTATTTCTCACATGGATTCTTCCCCCATTCCCATTAAACACAAATGAGAATATTTAATTAAAAAAACCCAAAACACACAAATACCAACTCTCCCCCCAAAAAATACTAAAAACAAAAATCCACCAAAACCTAAACAACACACTTTGATGTGATTTCATTAACTTAAAATTATATTAATGGATTAATTTGCAGGTCATCATGAAATATCTACTCTTTAGAACTAGACAAAGACTGAACAAGTTTAAGCCCCAGACACAGATAGTATAATACTACTGCATCATCATACAGTACTACATCATGCAGTACTGTAAGAAACTAAATTGTATTACTGGATATGTACTATGCACTGTGGATAGTAGTTTGTGATGATTTTTATTACCTCTGCTCTCTACTGTAGATGCTAATCATTTATTTTGCTTAAAGTCTAACAATAAGTCATTAGTGTGTTTCTAGTCCTTTGTACCTTTCTTTTCTTCCTGTACCAGCAAAATGCCAACACATAATTTCATAATGAACTGCCAAGACGACAGGTAAATGTTTACCCAGAATTTTCCAGTCTGAATATCTTTCTTTTAAATTCTCTTAGCCCCCTTTAAGGCTGTGTAATAAATCCTTAAATTCTCTTAACCTCCTCTAAGGCTGTGCTATAAACCATGAATCTATTCATAGCTTGGAACATTAATGAGTAAGTATATTCCTTCCTTTAAAAAGAGTTAGCAAGGGTGTAACATTGCCTCATTTTCCCCCTTCACTGTCAATTGCACACAAAGTCACAGAATAAGCTCACAAATCAAGCTTCCTAGCTTTTGAAATATGGAAAAGTAGAAAAGATGGGCACTATTTCATTTGTGCTTGAAATACTTAAGCTTCTTTTGGAAAGAAAAGGTTTCATGAAAAACAGAGGATTAGTTATTAAACTGACATTTCAACTGTTTATTCTTTACAGCATAGGTCAGCCATAGGGGCTTGCCAGACTGATTCTGAGTTTAACTTGGGGTGTTGATTCATGGAAACAGAAATCGGCCTGATTTGGGGAACATTTTGTTGTTGTTGGGTGGGTGGGTGGGTTTTGTCATTATTGTAACAGAGAAAAGATCCCTTTTTTGGAAAACAGTGTCCAAAATGTCATACAGACATGTACTACTATTATAGGGGACACAGCAATTCTGTAAATTAAGATCTTTCCTGTTTTCACTGTCTTACCTTTCACCATATATGCTAAGACATTCAAATATTTAAGGTTTTACTCTGGAATTTAATTATTAAAAAAACAAAACCAACCACCACCCAAAACCCAAAAAACAACACCAACAAGAAACTAATAGTAGCACACTTTTAGATCTCTGACACAATCCTGCAGAAAGAAAAAAAAAATCTAAATAATGTTCAGTTTTCACATTTTGTTAATGTTTGACCCTTTAGTGAGCAGTAGTATCTGACTCTTACCATGTTAGAAAAATGAACTGGTTTGGTGGGAAGAGACTGAAATGAAAGTCTAGGAATCTTCACACTGGCACTGGGAAGGTAAGACTGAAAACTCAGAGCATGATAAACTGGGATTAGAATACAGATACTATAGAACTCCAAGGTATCTTGTATGTGAGTAAAATTCCTATATATGTGAGTATATATATTCTACTGAAACCCTACTGATTCTTCCATAAAAAAAAAAACAAACCAAAAAACAAAAAACACCAAACAAAAAAGCATAACCCAAAAAAAGCCCCTGACCAATTTAAAAGATTGACTTTATTAGGTGATCACAACAGCTCTTTTCAAATACAACATTTAAGTGATTATTTTAAGGTTCACTGCATTAATTTATTTCATCAGAATCTTTATGTTTAAATAAAAGAAAAACTGGGGACAAAAAAAAATGGAAGCAATTGTTTCTATCACAGGTTCTCTTTGTCTTATTCTTTTGTTTCTTCAAATTAGGTAGCCTATGCTTCATGTAAGAGTCCCTCCAAAAACATTCCAAATACAACATAGGAAAAAAAGCAGGCAGTCCTAAAAACAGAAAGAGTGTCTATATCCCCCAGTGTCTTCAAAGTGCACTGCTTTTGATGATTAGGAAGGTAGAGAACATCAGTTTTACTTGACAAAGTTATCCCAAACTATTTTTTCAATTATTTAATACAATACTTTGCCAGAAGCTAGAGTGCTAGAATGGTTAAAAAACAGCTCTTCATTCAGAATGCCAAAGAAAATTCTATGGGGTAAAGAAAGAAACAAAGAAAGAAAGAAGAAAAAGATAGAACTCTCAACTGTTCTCCTTTCCTATGAGAATAGTCCTGCTTAAATGCTAGGCCTTTCCTTTGGGAGGCAAAACAAATACCTGCAGTTTTCCACTACAGAAAAAAAAAAAAAAGTGGTAGGCAGAAAGATGTATTTACTGCGAGCTGGATTCCCTTTTCTCATGAGATTGTTCCTTTTCCTCCTCCGATCACAAGCTTACAATGCCTTAAACGTGAGATACACATTACAAACTACCAGAAACCCTCGGCAGCCATAGTCAGATTGCCTAATTATTGAGCTAGACCTTCACTGATAGCATATGCCTCTTGAACCTGCAATTCTGACTTATTAATCTTGCAACAAACTATACACTGTTGATTGCAACATGCAACACCTGCCTTGTAAATAAACAAACTGTCCTCTCAATATGTTTTTTTAAATGTTTGAGGTGAATATCTATTATGTCAAAAATAGAAAAGACAACAAAATGTTTTCTTCAGACATTCCAGGACTCTGAGATATGTCCTTGGTCCAGATTAGCGTGGCTTTGATAATATTCTGAAAATGTGAAAAAAATTACCAACCCAGGGAGGATTTTAGAAAGGCTGGAGATGGAGTCTCTAGAATGATAAAGATTAAACAAATGAGCTGCTAACATTTCTAGACATGTTCTTATTCAATCACTTCCTTTATTCAGGGCTTTTCCTGCTGTATACCATAGGATTTCTTTTCTCTGTTTCAGCTGTGAAATTTGAACATAAAAACTATAAATTCAGCATTCAGATTGTTTGTGTTCTACTGTCTTACAGTACGCAGCTTCAGAATGATGCCTAATTATTACTGAAATCCTTGTTTCTACTGTAAACTAAAAATGTGGTTTCTGATTGGAACCACTGGTACCACACTGTGAATACTGCAATCTCAAAATGGATCTACCACATTTTGATTTACGTAGAAGTAGTCGGGGAGTATACTTTTAGGCAAAACTTGTCATTTAGACTTTAAATGATAAGGTGCCGTTAAAAAATTTTAAAAAACATTCTTCAAAGCCTGAAGTGTCCTCCTGACTTTTTTTAATCCCAAACATGGTATAGTATTAGTTGACATTTTGTAAAGGACCTTTATGTATGTGAATACATGTTGTATATACAATAGCATTCTGCAAATAAACTCCTAGTTTCCTTCAGTACATATATAAGGAATTCACTAACATTGATAAGAGCTCAACATTTCATTATACACAAAAAAAAGCTTCTAAAACTCATTAGTGTTAGTATTAAATTACTACTAAAAATTACTAGAAGTAACAAAAAAATGTTTAACTTTCAGTAAAGGCAAGATACATTTTATGACTTGAGGTTTAGGGGCATCTTCTGACCATCTCTAACACTGAATTTATAAGCTCATAATGATAAATGCATGTTGCCATAATCTTTCACTGTCACTGTGCTGCTGCCCTAACAGCATCCACTCTTGTAAAAGAGAACTGCAATCAAAAAGTTCAAAATTAATAGCTGTGAAATCTCAAGCGCTCACAAGCATGTGTTTTTATCACTTCCATGCTGCGTAGATTGGGTACTCTTGCTATTTATTAGTTATGACAGTGAACAATTCCCACTTGCTTTAGTGAAAAAGTGGAGAGCTGTTTGCATAACTAGCAAGGTGAAAAAACAGATTTCAAACTGTTGGAATCATTTCACGAGAACAACGTACGCAGACCAGAAGAGAGCCTGCTTTCACAGCGCTATAATATGCTGACTACAGCACGTGTTATTCTACCCTCCACATACCCCCTGTTGAAAGGCAGCTCTTGCAGTAAGTTCTGCATTTGTGAAGAGCCTGGAACAGAGTCCTGGTACAGCACAGGGGCTCCTACATGCTCCAGTAGTCACCCTCATCATCTTCACGCTGGAAAAATGTGAATGCTTGCAGTGGCTTAATGCAGTAAGACACACATAGGGTTTGCAGTGAGTGCATGGTCCGCGGCTGATGCACAGTGCTCTGGCACCCGCGCCCGGAGCAGCTGGCCCACACCACCAAGCTAGAGCAAGGTGCTACTCCCTGCCACAATTCGTCAGACACATTCCTCTCTCCTCTGAACCAAGCAGCAAAATAGGTGGCCTTACAGGTAATTACTGAAGTAAGTATCAACAGTACTTGATCTCCTAAAGAAGTGATTGTTTTACAAAGAGACGCTAAAGAAAAAAGCATGGCTGTTCTGCTTTCCTTGGGATTTTTCTTAATTTCTTTTCAGAAATTACATGGAGATAGTATCTCCAAACAGTGTGTGTTTCAAATTAAAAAGGAAAGGTTAAAGATAGTAACTGTAACGTTATTACAAAATGTCTCCATCTGATTTAATATTAATGTACAGAAAAATCTATCATAGATCAGGACAGCAAGTACGATTTGCCTGTGGGCAGTACTATTATCAGCACACAATTAGTTTCAGATCGGAGACACTGGCCTTAGATCTGTTCTCATGCCAGGAATCTGTGTCCTAGCTGACTGAAAACCAACCGCTCTTGATGAAATGCTATTTACTTAGCTACAGAAAATTTGATTAAATGTAACGGTAATAATAACAAAACCAGTAATGCCCAACATAACATGAATGGCGTAGGTCAAATTTTAATTGAGACATTTCAGTGAAGAATATGAAATTATGAATTGAAACAGGATATGTTACATGAGAAGCTATTATGGCAAGGTCATTTTCTTTCAATTAAAAAAAAACACAAAACCAACCACATTAGAAAAGAATTCTTTTTGGCATTCACAATGTCAATTCCTATAAACCCATCAGAAAACATGAATTCTTAGTCCTTAATGCTAAATCTTTCAAATCCTCGGACTTACTTTTTTCTTTGATAACAGATGGATTTTCTTTTATTCTTAGTAATTTGCATCAATAGTAGATCATGAAGTCTCATAAATACGTAAGGCCTTTTAGAAACATTAGACAGAGTGACATTTTAGCCAGTCCCTTCATATTTCTGTACCGTTAATTCTCCAGGAAGGTTACTGTATAATTTGAAGAGTACAGTCACTTTATATATTTAAGAATTAGTGAAGAAAAAATACATAAATCTAGCATTCAAAGTTCCTAGAAAGGCACACTAATATTCAGTATTAGAAAGTCCAAGATGAATTTTCAATTTGTTCAGCAGTGTCTGAAGGGCCGCTTGAATAAAACATCCTCTAGTCTCCTTGACTATCAGGTAAAGTGCTAAAATATTTTACAATATAACAAAACCAAAATCTTCTTAATTTATTCTGCATAGAGGAATTTCACACTGTTGCTTATCTTCTTGTCTGCACTAAAGAACAACCAAAAAGATCCAGAATACTAGTAACAGTTCATAAATATTTAAAGAACCAGTGTTGCACAAAAAAGATAGGACAAATTATATAAGCGTCCAGTGAGCTCTGCAAAACCCAGAATAGCAAAGTCAGTGTCATTTTGCAGTTACACGTTTCCTTCACTTCTAAACTGAATCTCTCTTGCTCTTGTATGTTAGTATATTTTATTTTAATTCGCATAATAAAACACATAAAAACACTACAAGTAGCAAATTTTTTCGTAACATACAAATACGGACTTGGAGAATTTAAACACTGTGAGTTATGGTGATGCAGCAACCAATACTGGTTTTGTATATGCTCAGTGGAGCTGCCAGCGTCAAGCATGAACCTAATGAATGAACTCATCCATTATACAAACCCACATCCTGGTGAAACACCTACTGCACCTCGGTGGTAATTCTTTGTCATTCCTATAAAGCACTGCTCCCATCTGCACTGTTAGCTGTTTCAGATATGTTACTCTATGCTATTTTGAATGCCTATAGCAATAAATTGTGAAAAAAAACATGACCCAGATTATGCGTTGTAATTTCTATGAAGAACACTCATAGCTGAAAGCCATCATGAAAACAGGTACTGCTTTGTTTCACACCCATTGCTGTCACTTTTACTCACATGAATTAACACCTGTCCTAAAATAGCTAAATGTTATTTGTGTTCAGAAAAAATCTATTAAAATAAAGTGATAGATTCAGGCCTTAAGTTGCAGGAAGCAGAATAAAATCGTCACTATATAGTCAGAGGAGCGAATTCTGAGTGAATTTTCTAAATTTGTACTTGACAGATTTTACCCAAGATCTAGGTTCAGGTTCAGTGACTGAGCATGCAGTGACGTGTCTTAAGTAGAGATTTCTACTTAAGCAGAAATTTCTACCAGTTTCCTCTGTAATTATTCCTTCTGTAAAAGAACTCACATTACCTGAAAATGAAATAAATACTTCTCGCTCAAAAAAAAAAAAAAAAAAAAAAAATCAACTACTGTCCTGTAAACTTGTGATGCAACTGAAACATAATTACATGCTCATTGAAAATAGCATTTTTCTGATTCAACAGAATGATAGATATCCTCTCTCATTATTACACAGGGCACATGTTATGCCATTATCACCAATTTATAACACATGGATGGAGATAAGGAAACTGATTCACCATTTCATTATTCAAATTTTGTAACAACATAACTCCACTTAGAACAGGAATGACATGATGGAGAATTAGACCAAACGTGTGTTGAAATCAGCAGACATAAAAGCTGTGAACAGTAAAGGTAATAAAACAGGAACTTAAAATATCCCTGTGAAAATGCTGGGGCCAAGTGAAGTAATTAATTTGCTGTTGGTTTATTATCTGTATTTCCATTCCTTTCTTTCATCTTTAGAAAGCTTGCAAACTACTGAAGCTTTTCTCTTGTTAAATATAACGTTTAAAATAGGACTCCCAAATAAATTAAACAGCTTTGCCTAAGCAAATGGCCAGATTTCATCTGAGACAATGTTTTGCATTATAAACTGGATATGAATTTTCAGGCCAAGTTATTCTCATAAGCATGCCTACAAAGGGTAACGCACAGCACGAATAAACACAGTGACCTATCAGCTAACCGAACATATATACTCTGTCATATGTCATTTATACTCTTGCTGTACCATTAGTTTGAGTAAGAATGTGTTTAATACTCAATTCATACTTTTTGAAACGTCGTTAAAACATCATTCCCAGAACTTGCTACAAAGATAATTTTACATTTCAAAGTAATACTTGAAAAACCTACTCTTGTTATTTTGGAAATTACACATATATACATCCTGATAAGTTAAATGCAAGAGATCTTATGTGTAACACCCAAAGTGATAAACTGGTCTTCCATATCTGTATTTTTTTTTCCATGTAAAGCAGTTTCTGAATATTATATCACCTTATTTAACTTACAGCAATTGACATTAGTGAGTTGATTGATTTTTGTGGAACTACCTGTAGTTTACCTACCATGAGATAAACATCAGCCTGAGAGGTCTGAAGAGGAATGGAAATTCAGTTAAGCTAACTGCTGCCAATATTGTTTTTGTGAAAACAGAAACAGTTTATGTCAATTCAAAATTAATTTGTTACCTTAACTTTGGTATACATGTGAACATATATTTGCACATGCTTGTTCTATTAATAGGTATGCGTATGGCACACACATTTCAAACCAGTGCTTAAGTACTTACTGGAAAAATAATTTTCTACCTAGCTAAAATGCACTACATTCACAGAGTGCTTGATTTTAATTATTATTTAAGTAAACTGAAGGATTTAGTGATTGCTTTCTTGTTTAGCCTTGAGCTGCAGCTACAAAAAAGTATCCCAGAAGACACCCATGTCTTGCATCATACACTGTCTCTGCAGCTCTGTGCAGACATCTCAGAAACTTTAGGATATCTGAAGTGACACTAGGATGCATATGTTTAGATAGCTGCATCACATCCAGAACACCATGACAGTCTCCATAATTTCCTTTGGTTCATTTTTCAGCATAACACTGAACTCAGAAACGCAATTCTACATCAAGTTGTATCCATGCAAAAGCATTGTCCTGATAAAAGATAGTTTCCCCAAGGATAGGTCTCTAAGAATGTGTTAAAGCGATTCTGCCGCACACGGACTTGGTATCCAAAGGAAATAGGGGCTACTTCTCGTATTTTACACTGCTCCAGGGCTGAGAAGTCCTTGACATCTATACATGGATAGACAGGATAAATTATAGCAGCCCCTCCCACTTCTCCCTAAGAAGTGCTACCACAAAAAACAACACTTGGCACATACCACAAAAGACACATATTTCCTGGCCACAATCTCAGTCAAGAAACTACTTTTCAGCAAGTTTACGGAGGATTCTGCATAATCATTGTGGGACTATGCAATGCAGGAATTTTTATCCTTCCAGTTAACAAATATTTTCTTACTTGAAATACGGTACCATAAAGGAATCAGTTCAGGCATGGCTGCAAGTTAAAATGGTCTCTGAAGTTTTGGCAGATGGAATCAGTACTTCTGTATTCTAGTTCTACCACATACTCTGTGAGTGAATTTCAGCACATCAGCTAGTACCTACCTTCTGTACCTAGTCTTAAAAAATTGCCTTTACATTATCTTTAATTTGACTTCACATTATCTGTAGATAATAAAAAACCCTATATCAAATACTTAGATAAATATTAATTTTGTTGCTTCCTAATACTCCAAGAATGCTGCTTGCAACAACACAGTTGTTTCATTCAAGGATTACAAGCTCAGCCATTACCTTGTTTGATTCAGAACATAAAATCTGTAAGAAAATCCCATCTGACAGAACAATGTTTGCCTTCAAAAAATAAACTAACTTTTGTCAGTAGTTAGCAAGGTAAATTATGTTTTGAGCAACAAACAGAATGCCTTTCTTCATCTTCTAATAATTGTGTTATTGTGATCCGCTCTGAGTAAAATTAAACCATACTCTTGGAGTTAGCTGCAGCATTTTACAAGCTAATGATCGCAAAACAACTGTGCTACCTAAATGAGAGGATTGTCTGATCGATGCAAACATTAAAAAAAGAAAGCACACCACTTTTACATACTTTCAGTTTTAAATGTGACCAGAATATTATTTCTGTTCAAACTTCTAAACCCGAAAACTTTTACTCATTTTCCCATCTTATCCTTCCACAAAAAAAAAAAAAAAAAAAAGGAGGGCTCCTCCACGCTGCTCACATATGTTATATACCAAACTTATTCCCTATTTTTGAATACAGTCAGAAACTGCTCTTAACTGTGATTTTACAACTCTTTTCAGTGAAAATACTCATATAAGAGTGAGAACGACTCATGTTAAGCACAGCTCCACACAGCTGGACAAATCCAATGTGTGTCACTGACATCATCGCATTTTGAGATTTTGACATTTGTTCATCAGTTAAATATTTATAGAGGAAATTGCACTAAAATAAGAAATGAGGCAGTTTTAAATCCTCCTTTGTCATCTTCTGTTGTTGTAAATCACATTTTAGATGCCCCAACTGACCTTAGTTACTCCAGCATTAGTGTGATATTTTGTCATCCACAACAGCAAAATAAAAGTGACTTTGAGAAGTCTCTGTTGTCTGAAGTATATGGAAGACAGTCAGTCCTAGCTTTTCCATAATTGTGTGTTCTCTCCCTTCTCCTTAGACTTTTTTTTCATAAGTCAAAACACAAAGAGACCCTGTGATTTTATCTCATCTGCTGTTTTACTCAGACCTTAGATTCACAAATTATTTGAACTTATATTTAAAGAACATCTAAAAATTTCAAGCTGTGTAACTTAGTATAAATAAGAAAAAACATGAAAGTATAAAGGATTAATTTTATTTTTAATCACAATTTAATTTAATTTTTTCACCAAAAAAAAGGTGAATTTTACTTTTACTATTTATCTAGCATTCTACAGGATAGAAAGCTAGTAAGGCTTGATAGGACTGGGTATTGCGAGATCGACTGTAAGAAAATAATTTCAAAGATTTTTAATAC
>JAVJGJ010000001.1:29810160-29860172 GCA_035590215.1 Microhierax caerulescens
GCATCGGGGCTTTGTTGTCGTTGTTTATTGAAAAGGCAGGGGTCATCGCTACAATATGCAAATGCAATTAATGGCTAGTTCATTTGCATTTCGTGGCAGAGCCCCGCAGCCACCGCCGGCGCCCGAACTTGCGTCCGCAGTCGGAGCTTTCAGCCCAGGACAATTTGTTTTTCGCAGTTTAGGAATGTCGGTGGCTCTCACTGGAAAATTACTTCTGGGATCTGCAGTGGCAATCCATCTCGGGTTAAAGAAAGACAGATAATTTACATAACTGTACCATTCCATACATTAACAAATATACACTACGCACTCCTGTTGGCACGCACACAAACGAAGAAGCTCCCGCGGGAAAAAATAAATAAATCAGGTGGGCTTGAAAGCAACATATTCATAATAATACGAGGAAAAGGTTAAATACGGTGAACATGCCAGCAAATTTGAAAGCAGGGTAAAAACAAGGACAAAAATCCCCCACAAGAAGCAGTTAAAGCCATTTGAGGGAAGGGAGAAACTAACTCAAGAACTCCACCAAGGGACAAACAGCTGAAATGACACCACCACCGCGCTGAGCCCGCGTTGACCTTTCATCTTTCGAAAGTGTCCTGCTGATCTGGTGCAATTCTGCTGTGATCTCTTGGCCTCCCTCCCCCACCGCCACCTCCCTCCGGCCGCTTCCGAGCTACCTTGGCTCGCTGCGGTGACTGTACCGGGAGGGCGCCTGAATTATAGGGGGGGGCTGACACTTGTCCGCTGCCTTTCACTGCTTTGCAAATACATTTGCCGTGTAGTAATAGCATGTAATAGGCAGAAGGGATTAAATTATTCATTGCAGCAACAGCGTTTCTGATGGACCTTAAAACTGCAGAGTTTAAATAAGGAAACCACAGATTTACTCTTAAGCAGCTAACAACTGCATCTGTGCTTATTTAACTGAACGCTAGCTAAGCATGGAACCAGTTACTTTGTTTAAATCCTCTCTTTTGCTCTCTGAGAATTTGGAACTGCATAATACACCATAGAAGTTACTAACAGAGCAAAAACAATCTGTGTTGGATAACTGTGGTTAAACCTGACATGATTATAATTGCTCATTCTTTAGGTAATATTTGAGGTCTGTTCAAAATAAAAGGTTTTCGCACAGGCATGGTGCCATCAGCATTTCTAAGTTCTCACATGTATAAAGAATGATGAAAAGTAACATTTACTAAAAGTGGTTGTGATTCAGTTTACTAGGATTTTTGCAGTGTATATATATTTCTTACAAGTCACAATGGTTAAGTTTGAAGTATTCTTTTTTTCTTTTTTTCTTTTTTTTTTTTTATAATGACACTATTCTATAGAATCTGTTGTGAAAGGTCTTTTACAGAGTGGCTTCCCCTCCCACCCCACCCCAGATGCTGACAAAAAAATTTATCCATTCAAAATCATGTAGAAATGACAGATTATGCTTACAATCAGAAGGAAAAATTAATGAAAGGTCTTAAAAAAGCATATGAATTTTCATGAGGGAAGGCAGATTTCAGTTAGATTTATGCTCCATATGCAACTACTGGATTTCCTGGATTTGCAGGGATATAAATGAGTGCTGCATCCAGCTCCATTATTTTATAGATTTATTTTTTAATTAAATTAATGTTCAATTTCTCTAAATGCAACATAAACTATAGAAGAAAAAAAAAAAAAAAGGATTTAAGGTGAGTTTGGGTGAATTCCTAAAAAAAATAGAGGGAAATTAGGTATCATTAGTATATAGTCTACATAAAGAGATACAATGAGACAGTCAGGGGAGATAATTAAATCTGGATTTAATTTAAATGAAATGTATGAGAATCAGGTAGCACTGACAAAGAAGGAAAAACGTGTTCATTGTTGCTGAAAATATTAAATGGGTACAGTTGATATGCATATGGATTCACTAGCAGAGAATACCACAATTACTTTTGGAAATAATATAGGATTTTTCTGATATAATGTTTCCAAGGTTGATAGCAATAGTGAGCACACTGAAGGTCTCAAAAGGTCTTTGTAAATTATCCTTATGAGATAAAAGGATGTGCAATGACCTGCTCAATCACCCAGCAATACACTAACAAATGGGTTTTTTTTCAGATTAAGTTCATCAGACCAGTTTCGCACTTCTATACTTCTTTTAATAAATACAGTCTGGATTGATCTCAATATTTGTCTTTGAGTAAGTGGCAATCGCTTCTGCTTTATTTTATGGACTGCTGGAAAGTTGAAACAGCTTGTTCGGAAGAGAGTTTAAAAGAAGTTTGTGTTTCAGAGACCTACATATACAAAGGAAGGTCTTGTATCATGAAATTTGGTGGATAGCAGTAACATAGACTAAACTGTAATAGATACATTGAAATACAGTTATTCTTAAGCTCCTGCTTCCACCTATTTCTGTCAGCTCTCCCTTACATATAGAACCGAGTACACAGACTTTGTAAAACCGTTTTGCCTCTATACACTCTTCAAGACTTCTCAACCTAGTAGTATTTTTCAGTTCTATGCTCTACATTTTTTTAATACTTTATTTTTTTTAGGATGCTGCAAATATCTTTGCTGTGAGTAAAAGTTTTCTTTCATTTTTAATCAAGAACCACTATATCATAAAATCTTTTGTCTGCTATTACTAATGCATCCTGCACAATTTTAATTTATTATTTATTTAATTCAGAATAGCAGAAAAGATCTGGCAAATCTTTGTGAATCTGCTGCGTCAACTGCCTGTTGAGTAGAAGAGAAAATATCCAAGCAAGGTGGCAACTCTGTAGAGTTCAGAGGAAGAACCTTTGATATTGAAATTCAAATTCTTATGGAGTTATGGATAATTGAATTCTGTGGTGCTCTGTTCCCTTCTGTAAGCTAATGCCAATATACGTTATTTGCTATATCTAAAATGCAATTTTTAAGCCTACACATCTACTCGCTTATGTATTTGGGAGCTTTAATGTTTGTCTACTTCATCAAAAATAATCATTGCTCTCCAGCTGAAGTAAGGGTCGTATAAATACACAGTTGTTATAAATTAGGGAAATAATACGATGGCAAGGAAAGTAATTTAGAGTAGGACCAAGTTGCTGATTGCTTATTAGACAGACTATTTGGCCTTGTTCTGCAGCAATTAAACCTGTTTTATTAGGTATTTTATAATGTTAGACTTGCCATTTCTTTTCATATGAAAAGTGCATCATTGGAACCCGTAGAGGTCATGCTGTTATAACCCTGATTGAGCTGTGCAGTGCAGAAGCATACCATTTTTCCCTTAAACCTTCATTTGACCCTAACAGAGGCATGACCGTTCAGCGAGGGCTGTTTACCTGCTACCATCTACTGCTAATGAAGAACAAAAGAAAGCAAGTGTGAAGAGGTGGAGTCCCTTGCACCTTTCCCTGAACTAGATTAAAACATAAACACATATATCTGTGCTTCTACTGCACAAGGTCTAGTGAAGAGCTTTAGCCAAAATGAAAATTAGAGGCTGGGGAAGGCCCTGCTTATTATCACACTAAAAAAGGATCCTGTAAGCACCAATAGGAAAAAAAATTAAGCCAAGTCTATCCATTAGCCAAGTACATCTTAGGTTGTTAAGCGCTGATCTATATGCTGGTACGACCCTGGGCAGCTTTGCTTCTGAATTGTTTTGCACTGCTATGTTAATTCTCCGAAGTAACAGGGAAGGAGTTGCAGCCACCTTTCCTGGGGGGAAGATTCCATAGCCTGTCTTTGAAACCATTTGTTCTCCTGCTGCCTCTTTTGCACTTTTTTGCCATGCACAAGCAGCTATACTTTTATGCCTGCTTTGACTGTTTTGCAAAGTTTCTTGGTGATCATCCTTTGCATAATTACATTTTTAGCTTCCTTTTTAAAAGTAATAAGTGCTGTACAGAGTGGATTTTTGTGACCTACAATATATCTAGAGGAAGAGAGGTGCTGATAAGTTTCCACATTTTTCATCTTCTGATAGAAACCTGACATATCTTCTAGTTCATTCATTCTGTGAGATGATTAAAAAGTTTCTCTTCAACAAACTAAACCTCATCCAGGGCTCAGCAGGAAATAACTGCAATCTAAGCACATTAAAGAACAGACAGGGCAAACCAAAGTATACCTCTTTCTTTGCCTTTTAAGATCATGGTAAAAAGAGAAAAGCAGTCTAATATTGTGATAAAACTGGAAGCCTGCAGCAGCTGGTTGATGGGTAAGGATATAGAACCTAATCCAAAGCATACAGAAGTCAATGGAAGTACTTTGACTAAATAAGCTTTGCATTAGGCACCTAGTGAGTGAATGATGTTTAAAGCATTCATGTAGATCTTAAGCAGATGAGTGAAGAAGAAAATCATGTGCATTTTAATCCAAATAAATGCCATTAAACCACTTGGTGCTGTAAATGTTATTTTGCCTGACCATAGAGATCTTGTTTACGACTCAGAATAAACTGACAATGGATCCTTGGGTGCTGAATACTATCCTGCACTACTGCAAGCATGGTGCATAAACCCTATATATATATATATATATATATATATATACATACATAAAAATAAATTTATATGCTTATATATAAAATTCTTACATTTATATTTATCTTGAAGTTCAAAACATCACTATAAACATCTGCAGGCTCTCTTTACCTGTTCAAGTTTTTACAGAGAGCATTTCTGTCATATTAGTTTTGTTTGCAAATAATACAAGATTTTTCAATTTCCTCTCATGAATTAAGTTCTGTATTCCTGACATCACACTGACGGACTTTCCTTTTCCATACACTCCATTTTTAGTGAAGCTTTCAGTGAGTCTTTCTCTAATATGGAGAACAGGAACTGTTCATAATTTCCATCATTAAGATGTATTCTACTTGATGTAATAACATTAAACATCACATTCTCTCCAAGAAATACCTTGTCTGATACTCCATATTAGCATTTTTCATACCTACATTGCATTTTGGTGGCTGAGAGTCCTTCTCTAGTAGATTGGTTGCATTTTTCTCTTTCTCTGTCATTTCCAGCCGATGAACTCACAGTTTACAGCTGAAAATCTTGTTACATTGCTCTTTCTAGTATTAAATTTAATCCCGTTTCTATTATAGAAGTCATTGAGGTCATCTGATTCTTTTTTATGTTTTTATGTTTTTGATGATTCTCAGACTTGTTTTACCAGGAAATTTCAGCAGCATGTTCCAAGTTTTTGTGATCTAGTCTTCAATTAAAATATCAAAAAGTCTATCACAATACAGCCCATGAAGAACTCCTTAACAGCTTCCGTGTAGCGATGCAAACACCTCGCAGAATCTGTTGTCCTCTCCTGCTTAGTCAATTCATTATCTTGTAAGTCTTAACTAATAACTTTTCTTATCAGATAGTGTCAAGAAACGTTTTGAAATCCAGATAGGTGAGGTCTTCTCCACTTGCCTTGCTTAGAAGATAAATTATTAAAGAGAGATACCAGGTGAAAAGGTATCATCTACTCTTCGAAACCTTTAGGTAGATTTTTATTAAGTTTGCTTTGTACTTCTGTGTGGCTACTCATTCTTTGCTTCAAAATTTACTCTGAAGATTTGCATTCTAAACCCACATAAAAATCATATTGAGACATCTATTTATTTTCCCCCTCCTCAAATGTAGGCAGGCAATTTGCTATTTTCCATAAATGATCATCCTGATATACTTACTAAGGACCCTTGTTCTAGACACTTCGGATGTATGTATTGATTCCTTCAGGATTTTGCAGTGAAGATTATCAAGACTTTGCTCTGAGTATTTTGTAGTCTTTGAACTAATTTAATTTCAGATAAGATAATCCTTCTTCCAAACTTTTACTTTCATTGATAATTTTCCTCATTTCAACATCACAATCCTTGTTGTATAGCTGAAACAATGTATAATTTATTTGGGTGTCTCTAGGTAAACAAGTATAATTTTACTTAAATTTTGCGTATTTATAGCATGTTCTCCAAAAGTGAAGCCATTGCATTCTGAACAATTTTCTGAATAAGATCCAAAGATTTACATTTCACACGTCATTGAAGTCTACAAGGTGATACACTATTTACATACTCTGCTGTTTTGCCACTGTGTGTCTGTGTGTCTGTCTTGTCTATGTCTTGTCTACGTATTATCTACATAATTAATTTGCAAGTTCATTATTTTGCACATCTGGATGCTTCATATTAAAAGAATGGGAGTGAGAGTGAAAAGGTAGGTAGTAAATCAAGGACAAAAGAAGCTGTATCTGAACAAAAGATTGTAGCACTTTCGAAGAGTTGAAGAGTGCACAGACAGAAGGAAAACCAGGTAAAAAGGAACTTAAAACATGTATGGGTTTGGCATTTTACAAGAACAGAGCTGTGCAGAATGTCAAAGGTTAATCCAAATGAAGAAAGGTGCTACCAGCTACTAGATGTCACCAGGCTGAATATACAGCAAGTATGTGTATATATGCATATACATATACATATTGTGCATCCTTGATGAACAAGCAAAATCCATATGCTAGAATAAATCATTCCATGAAATCTTCTACTGAGTACCATACAGCAGTTTAGACAGACAGATTTGAAAGAGAGGTTTAGAAATACAATAATGGGGTGGTGAAGACAGGGAAGTGGCTTTTGTTAAATTTTATGAACAAATACAGTTAGGATTTTATAAGGGAGAAATGAGAAGAAAACATTTCAGAAAGCTGAGGGTGTACCAATTTTAGTTTTAAAACTATGCATCAACATAGCTGGGTGAATTTACTTTTCAACTGAGTTATTAATCTTTTATTAACTTTTGTTTTTCTTTTTAAAACAATTTGACATTTTTGTACTAAACTGTATTTTTTTTTTCTCTCAAGGGAAACTACATGACTTGTAATGTGATTTAAAGAGGATATATTTAATCTACTACAGTTCCAAAATCCCTTGAATGCAAAGTAATGAGAAGAAAAGTTTTCTGCCTTTCTTGTAATGTGTCATTCTTGGAAGAAGTTATTGACTTAACTTGGTATTATTACTACTCTGAAAGTTTTAAGTAAGAATGATAACATAAGCTATTATGACTTCATGACACGTCAATAATATACCTCTTTTTTAAGTTGCTTATGACTTTATTGAGCTTTAGCACATAACTTCTTTCCAGGTCTGAAGATACAGTTAAATTTCTGAAAAAGTCAGACTGATTCAATGATATCTGAAAATGAGGCTAGGTTATTTTACCCATGATGAAGTGTATAGACAATCTTATTTAAATCATTCATTCCATCACTTTCATAATTTCACTGTGAACTTGAGTTTTCAAGAGTCTAGGTTCTATGAGTATTTTGTCTGAATATTAAACCCCATCCACCCAAGTTTGTTCAAGTTGCAATCCACTAAAAACCTGAATTTTACATAAGATTGGTAAGGACTTCTACATTTTTAGAAGATTAATTTCCCAGAGATGTCATTTACTTTAGGTGTAGCCCAACATGTGGTTGACTAATACTTTCTTGATGATTTCAGCTCTTTGCCCAGAAACTGCTTTCCTCCTCTATTATGTGGCCTGTGTTTCGGGACATAACAACGTGGAGCAGGAAGATGCCATGTTTGAACACAGAGGGGTAAAAGTTAGTTCTGAATAGAGACAAAAGGATGAAGAAAGGTTATTGACTGTCCTAACTATCAATGATGTCAAAATAACTGCAAAATTTACTATAAAATTATCCCATTCAAACTCTCCATAAAAAATGGCAACATTGTATATGTTTAGTGTTGTTCATATAGCTAAGTTTTATCTGGCAGATCAAAATGATATGGTCCTGATGACCGAGCGTGTAAACATCACTGATACAGCTTATGATTAAACCTTTGTTTTGTTTTCAGTTTGTTTGGTTGTGTTTTGTCTGGGAAATGATATAGCAAAAAAAATAATATTAATCTCCCAATTTGTTATTAAGAACACTATTCATAGTGCCAGATCAAACACCCAGAAGTTAGAAAATATCAGAACAATACCGTCAGCAGACCCTTAATTTAGATGCCACTGTACCATCCATTGAAATGTTTGATTGTAATCTAATTACATGTTCATGTACTCTTTCTCCATTGAAATTCCAATTTGGAACCAAATAAATAAAGAAAGAAATGATTTAATTAAACACAAATGAACAAATGCATACTAAATAACTAAACAAGTGCATTTTTAATAAATGAAAACATATTTTTATTTAATTACACAGAACAAATGTGTAAGGCTTGACTTAATTCAAAACTATTTGGATTTTTTTTCCATGCTCCGTGTTTATCTCAAGGCCTTATTTACCGCACATTGTTCAAATAATCTTCTGGAAACATAATTACCAAATGGAGTTTTTTATGATGTACATTACTGCATTGTCTAAAAATATTTTAAAAATGTTATTTAATTTATAAAGAACTGTGTTATACTGGGGGTTATTATGATTCCAGTATTACAAATAGGAAGGTAATAAGGAGATGTGGGTCAAAAATATGCACAGATTTAGGATATCTAATCTGAGCCTTTTAGGTCCATGTTTTGAGGTGTGCTTAGAATTACATAGCTTTTACATGTGCAAAACAAAACTAACCGACAAAAGGTATGTCTAGGCATGCTCACTGTTCTGCAGAGCAGCCTCGGGATTTCAGGTAGGAACTCAGAAACAGGTCAAATACAATCAAATGCTGTGGTTTAACCCCAGCCAGCAAGGAAATTCCACACAGCCGCATGTTCACCCCCTGGTGGGATGGGGAGGAGAATCAGAAAAAGGTAAACCCCATGGGTTGAGATAAAAACAGTCTAATAATTGAAATAAAGTAAAAACCAACACAAAACCCAACAACAATGCTAACTGTAATTAAGGGGAGAGGAAGATCGAGGAATACAACCTAAGGAAAAAAAAAACAAACAAGTGATGCACAATACAATTGCTCAGCACTTGCTGAGCGATGCCCAGCCAGTTCCTGAGCAGTGGTTGGCAGCCCCCAGCCAGCTCCCCCCGGTTCATATATTGAGCATGGTGTTCTATGGTATGGAATATCCCTTTGGTTAGTTCAGGTCAGCTGCCCTGGCTGCGCTCCCGACCAGCTTGTTGTGCACCCACTCACTGGCAGGGCATGGGAAACTTGGAATGTCCACGGTGAGTGGAGAAAAAGTAAACACTACTTATCGACAACTAAAATGTCAGTGTGTTACCAAAATCATTCTCACGCCAAATCCAAAACACAGCACTGTACCAGCTACTAAGAAAATTAACTCTATCCCAGCCAAAACCAGGACAGTTCTGTGGCTTAATGTCATGAGGGAATTCTATGATGGAAGTGTCAGGCTCCAGCTTTAAAGTATGCTGTTCTAACACTATGAAACATTGTTTTCCTCCTTGATTTCACTTTAGAGAAGGTCAGTTTTCTACAATGAAGAAACCAGGGGCCTTGAAGGGAAAAAATATGACTCTAATGACAGACTGTGTCAGACTGCCCAAGCACAAGTGAGTGGAACTATGATTCTATGTATCATTTAGTTTTGATAGTTTTCTAACTATGAAATAAGTGTTTCATTTTTTTGACCCTAATAATGTCCTTTTAATATAATCGTGTGGCATATAGTAATTTCTGTTGCAGACAGAGGACAGCAAAGATCCCTGTCTTTACGAAAGGAAATGCATTAGCGCATGAAACACTTTGGAGAAGAAGGAACTGGGGTGAGGGAAAGGACTCTTGAATAAGCATAAGTGGGAGATGCACAGATGGTAGAAGTTCCCAAATGTTCTAGTCTTCTCTCTGGGCATCTTTTGCTGTGTAAGTGTGATAACATTTGTTAGGAGGCATGGTTAAGTCTTTATAGGCTTCACAGATGGAATTTAATTTAGTGGAGAGACTTGAAAGATAAAAGATTCAGTCATGAAATGGATTCCATGGAAGGGATTAGGAAGAGTCAGGTCCAAAGAGGCAACATAAATGTAATGACAAGTTTGGGTGACCAGTTAAATTGCCATCGGTAACTTTACTGGGGTTAGGTTACGCTGGAATACCTATCTGTGAAAAAGAAGATCTGAGACAGTTCCCTTCATCCAGGTATATCTCTGCTTTTCTCACAGGAATATGTAACGTAAAACATATAAGCAGTTCAGAAAATGTAGTCATTTGACATACAGCCACCCTATAGTCAATTAAGTATCCTAACTATTAGGTTACAGAATTAGGTAGGTTTTCTGTCCTTCCTTTTCCTCCAGCAAAACTCATTCATGCTTCCACTCTTCCTCCAATTTATAGCATGCCTCGTGTCCGCTATGGTGTATGTCAGGTAGGAAGAAAGCACCTTGAAGACATAGGTCAGTAAACTCGAGAACGTTTTCCTGTTGAGGAAAATGGAAGGAAGTCATACCAGATAAACTGATTTACCTAGGCTCAATTTCAGAGATTTCTACCCAACATATATACATATGCTCGTATGTATAAATTTGCAAATATATGTGTATCTGGTTACCTGATAAGAGCAAGAAAATATTTGGAAAGCAACTGCTGACAGATGTAAAAATAGAATTTTACACTGCTACAGTTGTCAATTGGACATCAAAATTATTTATCAGCAATGTATAGAATATGATCAATTTTCCTAGGTTAGATTCATTGGTAGAAAGACTTGGAACTAATAATTTAGGCTGCTTTTGTTTCTGCTATATGTACTTTAAATGCAGAAATAATAGCTTTTTAGAAAATAGTTTTGTTTTTAATTAGGAAGAAGAATTAGATGTCAACTAACACCTGTAGAAGAATGGAAACATCATGACTGATCCTCAGTCATGCTAGAATTTTCAAGATCTAAGGCTGAGAACAGTCCACATAATAGTGCTTTCTCACCACACAAGCACTCTCATCAAAATCAGCATTCAAGGCTGCTGTCACATCTGACTTGCTGATTCAAATAAATTGACCTCTGGGCCAGTCTGAGGACTAATCAGTCATGAAATACTACGTTAACAATACTATTTTGCTCTTTATAAAGGGAAAATAAAGCTTTTAAATATTAAGTTCTTGCCTTATCTTTACAACAGTAAGATTTCTGTTGGTGGCTCTTCATTACACCTGATTGCAGACTGGAGAGGCAAAAATATTCCCATCTTGTGACTGTTTTGATTGGCTTGAGATATATTTGAAGAAAAAAAGCATACCTTTCTAAAAAAAGGATGCATTTCTATTTTAAAGAAGGATGTCAGAGAGCCAAACTTTTATATTTCATGTACGAGCATATTGTAACCAGAATCCCATTTGCTTGTAGCCTGTTCCTGATAAGGTCTTTTGTTTGACTAGCTGGCTTTCTCCAGTGTTTTGTTTCCCAGAGCTGTCTATCCTTTATAAAAATATCTATGTGCCGATTTAAGGCATTTTGAAGTCAATCAGTTGTAAATGTAAGTGTGTATTATGGGAATTTCCTTTACTTTAATGTGGTTAATGAATATGTTGCCATGACTTTTAAATGGACTGGTGACTCAGCACATTTTCAAAATTACTCTGATGATATGTCCATTTATAATGGGGCTTAAATCTCATTTCCCTCAATATCTGCCCTCGCTTAGTCTCTTAAGGCTTCTCTGGAAAAAAAAAAAAAAATATATATATCAGCTGCTGCTCCTGCTCTTAATGTTTTCCTAGTATCGGTAAGAGCAGAAATCAACTGATGCCTTACTCATACAGAAGCAATATGCAGATGCTGCAGTACCCTCCTTTCCGGGCTAAGAGCTCCATGCAACCCTTTCATATTATCTACAGACACTGCTTCTGCTTCGTGCATCTGCTGCTTCGTGCCTCACTTTAGTCTCTTCAACACTTCACATTTTCCCTGTAGGAACTTAGAGTAAGACTGGTAAAGATTGCCTTAATTTCAAGGTACTGTGAATCCTAATTGCGGGGGGGTCAACTGAAATAGTAGTACAGACAGACAGTCCTGGATGAGTGGAAAGAGGGAAAATAGATATAAAGAAGGTGAGAAAAGAGGAGGAAGTTGTATTATTTGATCGTGTCCTTCACTCGCTGAGTCAGCAGGAGCCAAGAGCTCTGCAAGGGCACACTTAGCCTTCACATTTCTCCACAGAAACCCCATCTGGCCATCTGAATTGCCAGCAGTTGAGAAGCCATGCAGGAAGCTGTATCCAGCTATTCTCATTCAGTGTGAAGGTTACTGTGTTGTGGAGGTAGTGGGAGAGGAAAGAAGGAAAACATTACAAGACTATGCCTCTCACATGCAGTAAGGGGAAGCACCAGATATGTGACCAAATTCGGGCTGGTCACTGCTGTAGTTCTTAGACACATAAAGAATTAGACATTCTGGGAAAATTTAGCTACTACTTTAGAAAGACCCGATATCAGGCAAAGTTGGGAAGAAAAAATCTTCACGGAGGAAAAAGCTGAAGGAAATAGAATAATCACATTTTACTATAGAATTTGTATACTAATTTCAAAATCAAAGGCTTTTACTTGTAATCTTTCTGTCAAATTAACTGAAGGAAATTTCTTGGTGCTCTTTAACCTCCATTTAAAAGGCATAATTAAACAACATACCGTCTCTGGGCCTTTTAACATGCAATGTTCACTCAAAAGCAAGTATGGAACTGAAATATAAAATAAAGTGTGTTCCATAAAAGAGCCCACAAACCCAAAGAAAAAACATTGCATGAAAGAACCCCAAAATCTATGTGGGGAAAGCTCCAGAATATATCAGCCACTGGTTTTTGCAAACAAAACACAAATTACACTTTAGTCTTTTAGTTCAGTGTTTCCCAATGAGTGACGCTGCTCTCACTGGAGAAATGTGCCAGCGTTAAGGGTGAGGCACAGGACAGAGTATAATCCAGTGAATGTATTAACTTAGGTTCTGTGCCCAGGGTGGTGTTGCCAGCGGTAGCAAATTGAAGGAAAGAAGATGGTCAAGTGCAGCAGTGTGAAAAAATGGGAAATGGGGAGAAAAGTCAAAAAAAGCTTGGCAACAGTGGTTTTTCTCTCTGATCATAGTAAAATATATTAGATAAGCCAATATCCCTTTGTCATATCACTTCTTTAGTACTCAGATGCTAATTGTAGTTTGGTGTCAGCAGATTGTGTTATCTTGGAGATCTGAGAGACTCTCAGGTGACTAGGTCTCTTGGTGGTGCTTTACTAATCAATTCTTTACATGATCTAAGCAGTTTTACAAGGCGATCAGCTTTCAAGTTGCAGTATGGAATGGGTGATCATTCCGATTCAAAATTGCCAGTCCTTTGTATTTGATGTGAAGTATTTGGGTTTCAGGAGGTGAACTTCAATTTTAATTTGAGATGGTTTTATTTATTTATTTTCCCACTGAGTGAAATTTGTTTTCGATAAGCCTCCCAAACTTTTGACAACTGGTGACAAAAAAAGATTACCAGAAGCAAATTAGCAGGTTGTTCATAAGAATGCTTACCACCTCATGAGTTTTGTAAATCACTAGTTCCCAGCCAGAAAGGCTGGAGATGTGTGTCACATCAGCAGTGAAGCAGAGAGCAGAACAGAAACTAATAAACTTCCCTCAAGGATAACACAATATACTTCATTCTATTAATGAGCAGGTGAAGCTAGATACCAACTTTTTCTACTATCCTGCAGCTGTTAAACTGGTACTTGGGGCAGATTTCTACTAGCCTCAGTTAATTTTCAAATTTTAAAGGCTTTATGTAAGACTTTCCCATTTCTTATGCTAGAAAAGATAAAGAAATGGACAATTAACTACATTCTTCCCAGCCATGTAGAAGCGCTGATGAATGTTAAGTCAAGTTACAGTGAATACTGAAGAGTGTTACAGAAGCTGACTTGCTGCTACAAGCAAGCAGAAAAAGTAGATATATTTGACAGCTTCTAGAAAACGTGCTTTCTTTTAAATCGGATTTTAACACAGAAAGCATTTTTTTAATTCTCTGCAAAGATGATGTATTAAGAATGTATGTCTAAAAACCACAACACACAAACCCCAAAACATAATTGCGGTACTAATTTTACTGTATTTCTGTTGAAAATTGTTAATAGATACAGATTTAGGCATATTCAATCTGTGTGTTTGCAAAAGCTATCTATGAAACAACAATGTCCTTATTCAACTAGAATCACTGTCCTTGAAATATTGATTCTGAATATGTATGTTTCTCTTTTTCTGTCTTTTTCCAATACAGTAACTGTGAGACATTACACATATTTAAAATAGTGTTTTCATCCATTGTACTTTTGGGGTAGCTTTCCAAGTCTTCAGGACATGTCAGTGAATGTTAAGAACCATAATTAGGTTTTCTGCTGCTGCCCTCTGCCATTTTATCAAAGTGCTTTATTACTGCAGAGATGCCTTCCTACAATCACATCTGTATAATTTCCTTGCAAAATCTTTGGCAGTGAAATAGGATCAGTCGCATGACCTTTGAGCAGAGCCCTAACCATAAATCAGAACCTTTTCTTTCTTTCCATGCTATTGGGAGTTTACATGCATTTCTGGTGTGTCCTCAAGAGCTTCCCGGGGAAAGCTGATGCAGAATGGCTTTTTTCCAAGCTTCAGTTCCCTCGTGCATTGATGGGAGCAATGGCGCATGCTGGAAGCAAGCTCGTTCTCCTGTGGACTTCAATTCTATTCCTAATTTATCAACAGATGGCAGTAGAAAACTCCCTACCTACCTATCTTCAGACCGAAGAACTTACAAATGACCCTAATAATAACAAAGGAAGAAAAAAACGTCCAAACCATTGCTGCCTAAGTCTTCTATGTATATAAGGTACTCTAAACTTTTCAATGCAGTGCAAAAGTCTCCTAAAGATTAGTTTCATGCTGTGTCTGAATGACCAGAAGCAGCTGTTGCTTTTGGAATGACTTTCCTGCCACCTTCTTCTGTTTTGAAATGATTCTTTCATTGATTTTCTTTATTTTTCTAGTTGTGAAAGAGTATATTGAATATAGATTATAGCAAATAATTTGCTTTTCCCACAGATAGATTGCTGTGATAAAAAATCGGTTCTCTGATCTCAGTGAAGACTTTTTCAAATGTCATCACTACAGTGACAGAACAAGTAATTTAGTAAGTAAGTTTTTGAGATATGCCTCACTGGATCTTGGCGTCTCATTAATTCCTCCTTCAAATCAAGTAGATGGTATAATAAACAGTGAATTCTTTAGATAGTTTGAAACATTAAGATGCATAGAATATACAGTAGTTTCTTATTTAATTTTTAAAAAGATGCTGGTATCTTGGCATTGCCAACCAAGGGAAAAGCATTACCATAAACATTTCTGAGAGGCATTTTCTTGTGTAATGTATAATAACGGGTGTCTGATATGGGAAACCTCATATTATATAATTATCTTTTAGCCTCAAGGAACATGAATTAGGCCTAGAATTCCTGATTTCTATTCCCACCTCTTTCACTAACTTATCTTCATAATTCTTTGCACTTCACTTTGTCAGCATGTTTCCTACGGTGACAGAAACAGATTTCAAAGGAGAGGAAGGAAGGGAGAAGAAACGGCTCTTTCAGCCACTGGCAGAGGGAGTGCCTTACTATTCGAAACACAATGGAAATGTTTGAGTTCTCTGACCAAATGATTTAAACTGAAGTAGGTTTGAGTCAAAACTTCTTCAAGACATGAACACTAATTTCCCTTCAATTTAGTGAGTGGATTATTTTAGATCAGCCTTTAAACACCGATGATGTGTTGGCTGTGTGAGTTTGTTACTGAGGCCTGGCCTACTTGGCAAAGGAACGTGTATGTCCTAGAAGCAGTGCAGAACGTTTTGCCTCCACACACTGTTCTACAGAAGTCTTGGGGGAAAGCCAGCATAGTGTCAAAGCCATAAAGGCTGAAGCCTCATGTTGTAAGAGTTTTTGCTTTTTGCTTTCTCACCCTTATTGCTGATTTGGGTTGTTGTTTTTTTGTTTGTTTGTTTGGGTTTTGTTTTGTTTTGGTTTTTTATTTTTTTTCCTCTCTAAGGAAACAGACCAACCTGCCATGGTAAAGTATGTGTTTTGGTCCCATATGTAGGAATACAACCGTTACCCTGATCTGTTTTTAGTATGTAAGCATTGTAAAGTTTCCCTATAACTAGGGAAAAGACATAAATAATATGGTAAATATTCAAATGCTTTCATATAAATTTTAACATTTTTTTAGTTATCTAACTAGTTTCAGGTTGTGTCATTTTCATATGAACACATTTGGAAAAAAATGAAACATTAATTCTTTGGCTATAGGCATAAATAGTGGCGCTGCCCCAGTTCTGTCTTATTCTTATGAAAAATAAAACCAGTATTGTAGAAGGTTTTAGTTCAGGTGTATCTACTTGAGTAAAAAGTGATAACAAAATTGCTATGTGTTAGCTGTAAATATAACCCAGTAATAAAAGATATGTTTACATGATAAGTGTTCATATACATAGAAATGGTTGCAGAATCTTCATTTAGTCCTATCATGCTTCTTTAATATATTTATTTCCAAAGGACACTGGATATTAAAGATACTCCCTGAATTTTGAAGAAATTTATTCTATGAATGAGCTGTCTGTTCAAACTGTTCAGCCTGTGTCCTCTGGCTCCCTATGCTGTGAATGGGTAAAGAAGTTAGAGAATAAAAACTCATCATGCATTCATTAGGGTTTTCTCATGGTAGTGCTAGTATTTGGAAGATAGTAGCTTCCTTTGTAAATAACTCTGAGATATGTTTTAATAAAATGTTATACAGTATTAAATGTATGACACTGACAGTGTGAAGCTTTTGTGTTCTGAACTGAATCATTTTTCAACAATCCATCAACAAGTGCAACATCTGCAACCCTGGGAGCATGTTCTTGTTGAATATTGAACTCCTACATCTTTTATTTTAGTTATTTTTTTGAGAAACTATCTGCAGACAGCAGGCCAGAGCCCAGCAAGCCCTGTCTTATATGAACCTTGCTGTATTAATTCAGGCATAGGAGTGGATGTTCTAAATACGTGTGTATTCAGTGCAACAGAATTGCTAATAAGAGGGTTACTGATCTGGGCTAGGCACCTCACTAATACAGCTGTACAGTTCCCAGCCACCGCAGGTGATTTACATCGCTCTGCCCATCCATCCCCATAGGGCTTAGCGTGCCTAGGGAAGGCTAAGGCCCTGGATAACCCACAAGTGGTGTTTTTGTAAAACTATACCAGAAGCGTGTGTTGCATGACTGGAAGTATGACATGAGAACTTGCGGGCAGTTGAAGTCTGGCGTTGCAGTAGAAGACTCGGTATGTACATGCGTGCGTGTGTGTATGCATGTTTATGGTGGTGCAGATGTGGAGACAGACCTGTTGTAGTCGTGTTTGCACTGCCTGTAAGTTTAGTTCGGAGTAAATTATCCCCATCTGAAGTTGCCCTGAGGAAAAACGAGCTGCACAGTTCAAAAGAGAGCCCAAGAGCAAACTGACATTCAAGCACTTTGAACAGTCAGTGAACTGCGGAGTGGAGTGCTCAGTTGTTTGACAGCATGCATAGGTGACTTAGCTCACATGTATCTTGTCAACTGTATCTGCATGGCAGTGATGTCCTGAGGGGACGTACCCTAAAACACCAATGTCATATTTTGAGTTAAGTCTGCAAAGATTTCTGCAAAGGCATGCACACCATACCTAGCTCCTTTTCTTTCACGTGTATCTCCTTGGTTTTGAAGACATTTTAATGTCAATGTCTTTCACTTCTCATACATGTACTCAGCTTTTTATACTCAAAATACTCTACTTTTCCATTTTCAATGTGTCTCTGATACAACATGGAAAATTTAAATAAAAAATGCCTTCTATTGGAAATTATTATTTCCAGAAGAAGGCCTTATTTTTAAGGACCACTCTTTCTCTGTCCTGTGATATAATGCATTTCGAAGTTATTCTTGATAATTTCTCTCTGCTCTATTTTTGACATGCCAGTTTATTTCCTGTTTGTTTGTTTGTTTGTTTGTTTGTTTTGCGAGAACATCCTACTTCTGTCTAGTTTTATCCAGTTATTAGAAATTTGTATTTCTGTCTTTACTTTCTCCTTATCCAAATTCCTGTATGAAATTTTATTTCAGTAAAAATATCTTCAGTAAGAGTAGCAAATTACATCAGTATTCATCTTGTATTGTCGAATACATAATTGTCTTTTGAAAAGAAATATTTTCCTAGTTCACTTAGTAGAAATTAGACAGAAATGAAATTAAGAGAACTTTTGAGAACGTGCCACTGTAAACTTTCTTATCTTTTTAATTTCTTTAAAAGCATATATATGTCTGTAATAAATTTGAAGTATTCCTTTGTTTTGTAAAGGCCTGTCATTTCAAACTCTGCTCTTTAAAATATTGTTGGAAGAATATTGTCTAGTAGTAGAATATAAATTTTCAGGTACTTGAACAAAGTATTCATAATTAGGTTCATATTGGAAAATCAAAGTGGTCTTTAAGCAGAAATTGAACTCCTACTTTCAAAACAACACTTCACAATGTCTGTATTAGGATTATTACTCTTATTTTGGACTAGAAAATTGGAGGTGATCCTCAATCACTGCTGCACTGTCTTAAGAGGGAGAGTGAGGATTTTGGCCAGAAGAACAGGAAGGAAGGAGCTCAGTCGCTAAATTTCCAAAGCGACATGCCTTTATATTTGGGGTTTTTTTTTCAGGGTTTCTCTGAACTAAAAATCCAGACCCTACCAAATGTCTTTTTTCTACTACACTACAGAAATTGTATGCTCTTGTTCAGGCCAGGGAACTCCTGCATATGCAGCTGAGCTGTAGCACAGCTTCAGTAGAAAGGATAGGTCTGAGATGTACGTTTGAATACCTTTTGGTGAGTTGAGCCCTTTTCTGGATTTCTCTGTGAATTGCTCTGCAAAACTGGACAACTATCCACCATTTACAAAGGGTAAATTTTGTTTGGCTCACTAGGTGCTCTCAAAAGGTAAGTCTGTTCTCATTGCACAAGACACCTAACATCTAGAAAAAAGAATAGGACCTCAAAAGCAAAACTGTAGTTAGTGTGTCCTTGTTAAACAGCTTTAGATAGCTTTTTGTGCATCCTGTGCTTAATTTTTTATTGTGGAAAGATGTTAAATGTTTTAAGTACTTGTGATGTAGCCAGTCATTTCCTTTTATGCACTGGGACTCCTAAAATTGATACTCACAGTAGAATATGGTTTTCTGATACATTCTATTTTTGGTGTCTTTTATGTAAAGAACGGCAGTCAAGAATGGAATTATGACACCCTTCTATTGGAACATGAAAACACAGCCATCTGGCATGGGTATGTTTCATCATTTTGCCAATTTCTTTGCCACAGCCTATTTTAGTATGTGGGAGAACCTCCTCTTACTTGGTACTTTTGTCAGAGTGAAAAATGAATGCTAAAAAAGCATACAGTCTATATTAATAAGATCTTTTCACAATCTACTTCCTGCTGAAGGATTTGGTAATTCATTTTTTTTTTTTAAAAAAAATAATTTTAAATTGCTTATACTCACAGATTATTCTATAAATATGAAGTTTTAACAATCTGGTGAATTTTTCGTCAACCTGCATGATTTGTTCAATTTCCCAGCATATTTTTTCCAGTGAATTTTTATGATGCAAAAAACTTCTTGCTATTTTTCTGTTCATTTACTCAACGTCTGCATAATTATGTTTTTAAAGGAAACACAAACAGGAAGCAATTCAATTGAGTTATGAAGAATCATACTATATAGCAACTGGATGTGGGCAGATAGTCGAGTTATCCTCTCTCCTTCTCCAAGAGTTCTACTAATTTTTTCTCTTTCCACTTTCTTACCTTTTTGATTGAGTGAAAAGGTAACATGTAGTTTGAGATTCATTTTTGTGGACCAACACCACTCTGTAGTACTTGTAAATATATTCTTGGTTATTCTACAAATATTTAAAAGATAAATTGTCGTCTTTAGCTGTTAATTTAGGGCTAGGTTAATCTCCAGGACATAACTCAGTAAATGGAATTTTGGGTATTTGAGAATTCCAAGCGGAGTTGTGTGGTTCTAGGAAGTCTTAATCAACTCTGTGCTTCCTTGGCACTAGGATTGTGATGATTGCTACTGGCAAGTATCAACAACAAATTTAAGTCTTATTTCCAAGTTTTACTCTAGTTCACCAACTCTAGGCAGGTGAAGATGATCCTATCCATATTACATCTTTGCTTTCTGGAAGGAGAAGGAGTTACAGAATGTACAACATCCACCTAATTTTGCATATTCTTGTATTCCTTTAAGTCTCCCTTACTCCAATGCATAGGTGTCTCACTGAACTAAAAATCTAGCCCTTATATGGTATCTTTTCCAGAAACCTCTAAGTACTTTGCAAAAGAAAGAAAGGCAAGGCAAGATGAGGTCAGAAGAACTTCAGAACATGTATGAAAAGTAGCAACCTCTAAACCATTGCTCAGAAAATAGCTCTAATCCATCTTCTCTACACTTTTTTTAGCATGTTTTAAATGCTTCTTACTTTGTAACTCTGGTCACATGAACTATTAGTTTACATCTACTCTGAAACTTCATTGTTAGAAATGACCCTCATTTCTGCATGTGACATGCAGAGAACAGTATAATGCAGAGAGAGGTATAATCAAGACATTTTTGCACCTACTATTCCCTAGACAGGAAACAGATAACTGCTTCTCAGAATGAAACCTTGAAAAACAAGCTATGGATGAGAATGCTGAGAAAGTCCAAAATAGAGTTTCAAAAAAAACTAGGGTGTGAAAGCTCATCTGCATCATACCTGCATTCTCTGGGTACTTAACTTCCTTTGCCCCTTAATAGGGTGAGGAGTTTGGAATGCTATTTAGCTACCTCTCCCTTGTCAGTTGTGCCAATAAATAGGGAATTAAACTAAAGGAGTAGCCATAAAAAGAGATAATAGTTCAAAGGGTCCTTGCAGAAAACAGTAGTCAGACAAATAGAAAAGTAACCTATTCTCTTGGTATCTGTGTGTCAAAGTCTGGGAGAGAAGTGATAATGCCCCGTTAAAGCAAGAGTACTTTTTGAGGCACAGAAAGGAGTTTTAAAAAGATGAGAAGCCAGAGTTGATAAAGCTTTTTGGAACACAGAACCTGTTTCTTTTAGGGGCTGACAATCATTCGTGTTGCCTTCAGTATTGTGTAACACTGCTAACTTTAGCAACATTTGACAGTCTCTGTAGTTAGGAGTATGTAAATATTTTCATTACAAGCAACATTTGCCAGACATGAAAGCTTTAGATATTTCAAACTGTTTAAGTAGAGAATTTTTTAAAGATGTAATAACCACCATCAGTGCTTAGCTTCTTGATCATGCCACAAAATTCATTCAGGTCTGAACTGGAAATATACCCTGTTGCTGAAGTACCTCAGCAAGCAATTCTATGAATCGACACTGAAAAATGTTCAGCTACTAAGGAAGACAGGAAGAAAATATTTTTTTAGTGCCAGAATAGAAAGTGCTTTTTTTTTTTAATATTTATATATTCTCTTCTCCGTTGAAGATGTTTTGTTCTGTATATACCTACTGCTAAAATAATTTCAGTACCAGTTCTGTAACACCGTAATAGATCACCAGCTGGTCAGCCTTAATGCCTTTGAGGCAAACCAGCTCAGCAAGTCTGGCAAGTTATTTAAATTATGTGTCATCAGAGGCTTTATAAGGATAAGTGAAACTGCCACTTTTTGATACCCATGGCAGCAGGTAAGCCTCTTGAGATTGTTTGAAGGATTTTTCAGCAATGTGGTTCCTTAAACAGTAGAAAAAGAAGCTTTCACAGAAATTCCATAGGTGAATTCAATAAAAGCAGCATTTTGCTTGTAGTTTAAAGTGTTATACAAGACATCTGTACATCGATAACAATAGTAGCAAATATACTATTAGCATTAAAACATAGGAACTCCCACACTGAGTCTGATTAATCACCCATCTAATACAGCCTTTATTTCCACTCCTGTGCTACCCTCTCCTCCTTCTTTCTCCTCCTTCTTCTTCTCCCGGCAGCTTGATCATAGATACCGATGTAACTGTAGAAGTAACGATGTGCTTCAGCAAATTATTGTGACTTTTATTTTCTCTCTTTTGTTAATATTTCATAATTGCTCTCACTAAATCAATAAAATTAAGTCTAAAGAGGTAATTATGGTATCTGGAACCAGTGTATTAAATAATCAGGATGATGTCTGACTAACAATAAGACTTTGATTAGCTGTAAGGGTTACTTACTAAAGTTCTGTTTTCAGTTTTCAAAATACTGTTTTTCATGTACTTTTGTGTTTGCTTGTATGTAAGGCACATACTGTACTTTGCAATCAAGAAAATAAAGGAAAATCAGAGAAATGCCCACCTTAGTGTGGTTAAAAAAATACACATATCACCCACTGCATTTCAGATTGACAGTTTTTGAAACTAAGATTGACGACATGTAGGATGTAATGAGTGGGAAGATGACTGGAGTGTTCAGCTTATAAAAATGAGGTCTGCCTTCAGAATAGCACTAAAAGTTGTTACAGTCATCTATTAGTGCATTTGAAGAAGAATTTGATAAACAGTGTCTGTGTGAAAGACCCCCAAATGATGTAGAAGTCTACTTTTTAAAATGATTTGTATTTATGGATCCTTGCATTCATATATTTCTTTCTGAGGGCAGTGCTATGCTATTGATATTTTTCATAAGAAATTAATAGACAGCTAGCAGGGGAAAGATAGGTAGTGATGGCCAGCAACTTGAGTCTATGCTCACACTACAAAAACAGTCATACAGTGAGAGCCTCTGAGAACTGGGTCTCAGTTTCTGAGGACTAGCTCATTTCCACACTGGTTAGGGATAGCCAGCCTTGTATAGGTGTACCGGATCCATGCTGCATACATAGCACTTGCCTCTGTGTTTCAGTTAAATGCATAACGCACTGAGAGGTAGACTTTATTTGGTGGATCTGGGGATTTGGGGCAGGTGGTTTCCTTCCTTCCCCCCGAGATTAAAGTGCCTGAACTCATGTGAAAACTATGTTACAGCTTCCTAGAATAGCATTTTATATTAGGAAACTCAGAGGATCGTGTATTGGCAGGTTTAGGTGTGACACCAGGACCTGTGATATGCAGCTGAGTGATTAGTCTGTGACGATGGTATTGGGGGACTGTGTGGAATATATATAGAGAAAACTGGTGGAAAACAGAGGTTTGTCTGCACAGACTTCTGGGATCAGCTCATGAAGCAAACTGTCTCCAAAAGCCTGCTAAGACTTTGTCTTGAAGAGAGATATTTGGAGCAGTCTAAAGCATAAGGGAAGAGTTACCAGTTAAGCAGGTGTAGAAGAACAGAGGCCTGGTGCTTGAGCAACTTCCCTCTTTTTATTTATTAGGGTAGGTGGAACTGCAGATGCCAGGAGCCAGGAGTGGGTTCCTTCCCCATTGTGCAAAGATTAGATTAGGATTAATTTGTAGGTTAACAACAATGATAATGCACAAGCCTGAAAAAAGTCACACCATGACTCAAAGCCGCTGAATTCTGTGTTCTCACACTTCTTTCCTGCTTTTTTTTTTTTTTTTTTTTCAGGTAGGGAGATATGCCAGTATGAATCAGCCTTTTATTTAGAGCAGATAACTTTACATGACTACTAAGCCCATGTACTGGAGAACTGAATACCTTTTATGGCCAACTTTCTAGCTGACTGTTCTCCATACACTTGTAAAGAGAGTAAATCAATGGTCGTGTAGAACCTCCTTGCTTCTAATCTTGATAGTGCTTATATAGGCAGCAAAGGTAGGCAGCATGAATGCTGAACAGCCTCATAATTCCTAGTGTGGGCACAAAGCCAGGATCACAATCTGGCTCTTCAAGACTCGACAAATTCACAGAACACGGTAATACAGTATTGTTTATTTATAGAAATTAGGCCCTGTTTGAACTTTCTTGTTTTTATTTCAGAGGATAAAAGCTGAAGATATCTTCTATAAGCTATAAGACATGGTGTGTCTTCTTCTGAACTCTGGCAATAATTAGTGTCCAAATGACTCAAGATCTTTAAGGTACCGGTGTTAAAGCAATGTCATTTTATCCTATGTATTTTGCTTGTTCTCAACACTAAAGGAAACCTTTCTGATTATTATCTTGCCTTCCCCCCCCCCGATATCTTTTTATTACAGAGAACCAATATGTCCCTGAATTTATATATATAACACAGAAAGTGGGCAGAAAGTGGGGTAAAATCGGACATAAAAAAATGCTAAAATAGTATTTGTGCCTATTTGACTGTGGAATTGGTTCTTGGGAATTCAAGGATGAATTTCCAATATGTGACAAAAGTTTGATTGGAAAAATTATCCTGATATTTTTTAGAATCTGTATTGTCTCAGTGTTGCACAGGACTTTAAAAGCCATATTTTACACAAGCATGTTGTTTTTTTAAATACGGTTAAATAGCCATTTGAAAATATTCTGAAGAAAACTTGCATGGATGTCCATCTTGGTAAAGTTTGTAGGTCGTGTGTACTGTTTCTATTATTCTATGTTACCATGTTTTTGTGTCTGTAATATGTGTAATGTGTGTAACCATAAATGTTACCATTATCATTCTATGTAGTATGTTATTATAATGTACCATTACCAAACATAATTCTATGTTACCAAGAATCAAATATATTTCTAAAACAAGCTTGCTATCTTTCATTACTGAAATAAACATGCTGCGTTAGGAAACATGGCTCTAAACCTGTCTTGCTTGACTTGGATTAAATTTGACAAGATGTTCAAGCATTGGGGCAAGCAGACAGCAGAGAAAAGAAGGGCATAAGCTGTGACTGACTGTCCCTTTGTCACCAGTCTCAGGAGGAGTCATTGTAATGTTTAGTGGAACCACAGCAGAAAGGACAATTCTACCTGGAAGGCACCATCTAGCAATTAATATTTGCGATACCACAGTATAACTTTAACGGGGATAAGTGACTTTGAAACTTTCACATATTACTGTGTTGAGTGCAGCAGCAGAAACAGGGTGCAGGGAAGAAACCCTTCACATCTTTTACTCCCTAACTGGCAATTCAGGGAAAGCTGCTTCAGTGCTTATTTATCTCTGAAGGAAGGCTTTTGTGCACAAAAAATTTCTTTTTCTTTGCCAACTTTATCAGTTGGTTTAATGAACAAAATTACTTTTCTCCATAACTTTTGCCCTCTTGTTCCACTAGTTTGAGATACTGCAGAGACCAGAGAAAGAAAGGGGAGAAAGGTTATCTCCCTTACTTTCTTTTCCTTCATTCATACAGGTAAGCAGCATATAACCTCAGTTTATTACAAGTATTCTCAGCTATTTCCATAAATCCTTTTTCTAAAGTGTGAAAGACATATTTATACCTTTTCATACTAACAGATGTTAATGAAGAACTATAACGTGTAAATACTAATGTCATCACTCACAGAAAAGCCAAACCCTTAAATTAGCACACTTAATTAGGTTCTTAACTAAATTAGAACTTAAATTAGGTTCACTTTATTGTGTGCCAATGCAGGAAACAAAGGGACACATGAAACCTTTTCCCTCTAAGCAGACTACTTATCTTGCTCACTTGCCCAGGAGGAAGCAGAGACAGAAAGATACCCTTATTAGCACAAAGCAAAATAAACTGTAAAGCAGAAGTGGGGAAGAAGCTGATCATGATGGAGTCAGCCTGATCCCATTTCCCCATTGGAATGGTGCTGTGTACACACAGGTTGGATTTTAAACTTGTGCTATAATTCATTACAAAATGCCTATGTCTTACAGAGTCCATCCAAAACTATCTCTTAAAAAGCTGTTACATTGACTTTTTGTCACCTTTACATATTTTGGGGACAACAACGATGATGACAACTTGTGCTAACAAATAATGAAGATTTATACCTTAGCTAGCAATGGGCTAGATTCCATTATTTTTCATTTTCTGACGTTCTAGCATTTGGGGTTTTTTAAACAGGTAATTTTTGCAAAGGGGGAATACTATCGATAATCAGAACTGGGTGAGGTCCATCAAAACAACATTTTCAACCCTGCATTGATTTAAGAAAGTTTGTGCTTAAGGAATATTAGGATATGCATGTGCTTGGTGACTTTGGGGAATGTGTTCATTTATTGGAGCAGTAACCCCTCAGACACACTCAGAAATGGCGTAAAATTGTGGCAGTTTTCAAAATTATTACTCGGAAAGGTATATATATTGAATAACACTTCTCTTTGGTAGATTTAATAATGTATGTTTTATACCTTTAAAATTTTGTCATTCATTTGGTTAACTAACTCATTGAAATGTGATTGAGGACTGTGACCCATTTTCTTATGCATTAGTGCTGTTTTTTAATCAAATGAAAGATGAAATAATTAGAAAAATTCAGTCATAGTAGAGTCATAGGCAGATGAAAAAGTAGCTACCCAAAATCCATTAACATATGCATAAAATTATTCTCCTGTTTTCTATGGCTGCATTACTCCTCCTTTCCTTCTGTCCCTGTGTGCCTAACTTTCCACTATATGGTATGATTTAGATATACTTGATATAAAAGATAAATGAAACTCCCGCTTCAGGTTACTTGTTTGGTTCTAAAAATGCCTTTGAAACAAATCAGTGAGTTTCTGAATGGTGTTGGTTCTGCTGAAATCTTACCAAGGGGACCTGAAGTCCTACCTAATTTCTAAACAGCTGTTTCATGTGTGTTTCCTTTTACAGCCATGCGTAAGCTTATAGGCATCTAAAGGATTAGCTGACAACTTGAATGCTTTCACACATTTTTAGAGGTATTTATTTTGGGGACATGATTATCTATTTCATACTTATGTCTCTACTAAAGTAAGGCACAGCTGAACAGGCACCCAGATCTACGAGCGCATTATGAAAAAATAGCCACAGTTCTTATCATTTAGCTTGTATTACTGTGCAGCTACTTCACAATCATTTGCTGCTTGTAGGACTTGTCAGAGAAATCTGAAAGTTTCATTTTTAGATTTTAATCATCTTTGGACAGAAAAAAAATTTTGCTTTCTAAATTCTGGAAAGCCACCTTTGTATTTCTACTAAACTGTAAAGAAACATGGTACTAAAACAGAGGCTATTTGACTCCAAATGGTTAAATAATCTCATATAAAGGGTCTAGCCTCAGCAAATAGCTCTTTTTTTTTTCAGTGGTGGGCTAATGCAATAAAAATATGTATTACAATGAATAGTATACAAGCTTCAATTTTTTCAGTTTTAATCCTTCCCAGGCAAGAGTCCAGCTCTCTCTTATTATACTCTGTCGTCAGGGATTTCACATTTCTGGTTACATAACAAATAAAGTAAAATACATTGTAAAAAGAAAAAAAAAGAAAAGAAAAAAAAAAAAGGAAAAATAGGAGGGAAAAAAACTGTAATTGGCAGACTTTCCCTTTCAGCCCTTTCAGTATTTTCCTAAGATATGTTTAATTCCCTTGCAGCTGAAGCAGGCACAGAACCCACCGCTTAAGATTCCTAGGGAAGTGTTCTAACATGAAGCATTAAGCAAAAGATAAAACCCCCCACTGCTACATCTCCTTTAAAAGAACTACCCTTACACATCCATCTCAGAAGGAGCTGAGACGAATTATGTCCTAAGCAGAAAGAATTGCCTAATGGCAAAAGGTAGCCACCTAACTTAGATACAGTGATCACACCACTGAGATTTTTTTTGAACTTAATATAGGTTTGATGGGGATTTTCAGAAATGCCACCCCTTGTTCATTGATGAAGTAGGGAATTTAAACCCTGTTTTCCCTGAGAACTGGATTTTTTTCTTACCTCTCCTACAGAGATAGCTGCCTAGAATTTACTTCTATCAATTTAAAGCAACCACCCTGGCCTCCAGGCTCTTTTTTTTTAATTTTCTTTGTTCTTCCTTTATTTCCTTTTGACAGTCTTTTGAGCTTGAACTTTGAGAACAATGATCCTTTCAACTTTCAGAGCCATAGGATAAAGCCTTTAATGATAGCATAACAGTTAATTTCTTTATTTTCTTTAAAAAGGCAGGAAATGTGTCAGTATTCTGTAAGGGTCATACCAGACACTTTTCTGATGTTAATATGAGACATCTCTGTTTTTCTTAAAACAGAGTAGTAAGTGCAGCTATCTGTCTTTCATTTGAAAATCAAAACTAGCTCTTTTCTAGGAGAAGGATAAAGTAGCATTTTCTAAAACTTATCTGTATCCATGCTTAAAATATCTTAAAGATTAGAAAAAATCACTTAGCTTTTTGAAGAAATAACATAGTCTATTTAAGTCATTTTAATAGACAGAAGTACCATTGACTAGGTCAAATGTTGGTAACAACTCCATGAAATTTGGGTCATTTTCCCCTCAGCAGTGAGTATTTCACTCAGCACTAATCTGTGGTGTGCAAAAGAAAATAGCTCCAACATTTCTGATTATCAGTTCTCAGAAGAACAAGAAAGAAAAGGGATGTAATTTGTGCCATTACTTTCTTCTTAGCATAAGAAAAAAACCCATGGTGTTTGTTAAAGCTGAAGTCTGGGCTTTCCTTCTCTGTTTTACATCCTCTAGTGACTTTTTGCTATTATGCTTCATGTATAAGTGTAAAGAAACATCTTATATTCAGGTACACTCACCTACACAGATGATATACACACACTGAACAATTTCATAGGGAATTTACTTTAGTTTTTTTCCTTTGTTTTTCTTCTTTAAATATTAATAAGTTCATATTTTATAAATAAAGTATATAACTGCTCTCTAAGTATTGAAAAGGATTATATTTGCTGTCTGAAGGTATAGACTTTCAAAACCAGTGTGTCCCTTGAACCAGTTATAGATGGCTGTTTTCTTCAAAGTAGCTGACTACCTTTTTTCTTTGTTATGAACAAATTACTTTCAATAAATTGTACATTTGTCCTATTTTCTGCTGTTTCAGCATTGACAACCCTAGGCAATTTCTTTCTTCTTTCAGTCATCTTAAAACTCAATGAGACCTATATTTATGGCTTGAGTTTTGAATCTCAAATCTCATGCTAACATGCTTGTAGTGTGAGAAAGCTCACTGTTTGACTTTTTAAAAAGACAAAAGGAATTTATTGTGTTCAATAGGTTTTCAGCAGACTCAGAAGATAGCATCTTGTTTATCTGATTCTGTGCATGAAAAGCTTTCCAAAAGAAGTGAATATTACCTGAGCAGTATTCTTCATAATCTTAAATCAAGAAATAATAGCACATTTCTTTACAAATGGCAGAACAGACAATTGAATGGCACTGTCTGATTCTACTATGATGTTATCCCTTTTTAGGTCATTATCTTCAGCAAGAGCTTTGCTGTTTATCAGCTGCAATTTAAAATACAGGTGCTTCTAATGTTCTTTCAAAGGCTTAGCTGATAATATCAGGTAAAGTGAATTCGGGGTTTATTACAGCTAATTCTTGTTACTTGAACGACCTTCTTCAGGAGATGCAAATCAAAGTGAGAGAGGTAAAAATGATGTTCACAATGCACCAAATTTTTGGTGTAATAATAATAATAATATAACTCCAGGATAAAACTGGTGTTTTTCTGTTAATACCATGCAGAATTTCACTGATGGTACCATTAGTAACGTAAGAAAACCTGATGCTGACTAGAGAAGAAAGATGCTAATTCAGGGATGCACATTTTCTTTGAATGTGTGTGTGGGGGAAAGTAGTGTCGTGCCTTTGGTACAAGGCAGCTATATATGTGTCTAATATGTTTGGCAGCACTTCATAGCCTTCATGGGAATATCTTGACCGGGCCATCTGTCCTATATTCCTGCCACCATCATTCAGCAGGGCAGCTTTTACTCTTTTCAGCTCCAATAGGTCTTGTACCATGTGATCTCTGTGTCTTTCTACTTAGAAAAGACAAACTATTGCAACATCCCTCATGCTTTGGGGTTGAGTGATCATCTATGGGGCTTTGAGTGATTTCCACATTTTTTTTTAAACAGATGTCAGACACCATTCCATTTATTCCTCACTGAATACAATGTAGATTAGTTTAGTTCATAAGATTTTACCTTCAGATGCCTCATGTTTCATATTTTTTAAAAAAGCTGTGTGATCTTGTTTCAAGATCAAACATATCAAAAATGAAGGAAAAAAAGCAGATATTTCCTTAGACTACTGGAATTATACCTTTTGTTTCTGACATGGGATATTTTTTGTTGTCCTAAGAAAATAATTTAAACTAAATTTTTTAGTAACAGCATATCTGGAGATCTTGAAATTTAAACTGACGACTCAGCTGCAATCGAAATGAGATCTGTTTTGAACATGTTAAGCATTGGATAATACAAAGCAGTCTGAAATTCATGTGATGAATATAGATTTGATTACTCTAAATTTATAGATGCTTCTTGATTGTTGTGTTTCTTTTCTCTACCTGACAACTGTCCCTGACCTATTGCCTCACATAGGTTTATGAAATTACACCAAAATTCAATTAATTCAGAAAATGACACTACGTAAATAAATAATTCTCCCTTCAGAAAAAAAAAAAAAAAAAAAAAAAGAAGATTGGTTCGCTGTAAATACATCTTTAAGTCATTCAACTGAGATACAGTAGTGACCTCTATTTTGAAGAACCTTCCTGTTCAACCTGTTCCAGTCTCTGTTCCCTGCTCTTTCTGGTTTTCCTCTGTGGCAGTCAGACTGCTACAATTCTGTACTAGGTCTGGTTGGGATGGAGTCAATTTTCTTCATAGCATCCCATATGGTGCTGTGTTTTAGATTTGTGACCAAAACTGTGTTGATAATACACCAATGATTCAGCAATTGCTGAGCAGTGCTTGCACAATGCCAAGGACTTCTCTGTTTCTTACTCTGCTCCCCCAGGCAGTGGGCTGGGACTGGGCAAGAGGCTGGGAGAGGACAAAACCAAGACAGCTGACCCCAACTGACCAAAGGAATATTCCATGCCATATGACGCTGTGTTCAGCAATAAAACTAGTGGGCAGGGAAGTAATTTTTCCAAGGTAGCTGTTGCCTGGAGACTGGCTGGGCATTGGTCTGCTGGTGGGAGGTGGTAAGTGACTGCCTTTGCACCACTTGTTAGTTTTTCTTCTACTTTCTTTTCTTCACTTATTAAATTTTCTTTATCATGGCCCACAAGTTCTTTTTCTCATTTTTTCCCTTTCTGATTCTCTCCCCCATCCTGGTGGGGTGGGAGATTAAGTGGGCAACTGGCTGGGGGCTCTGCTGTTGGTCAGGGTCAACCCACCTCAAATTCTCAGTCAGTTGTTCCTGTCTCCACTTCCATTAATAGTTCTGGAAGACTTTGTAGGAGTCCAATGTCTTCTCCAGGCCAAATCCCCTACATACTTGAGTTGGAGGGGTTAATCTTTCATAGTTTCTTTTTATCAGTGATGTGCATGGTAACTCATGTACAGGAGAAGCAGATTCTCATCTTTTAATTCAAGCATTGAGGCTTAATCCAGAGCAACAGAGAGCAGGAAAAATCCTTCTGTTCTCTCCCACCTCTGAGCTGGATGTTAATTTCCTGCATATTTTGGTGTATGCCCAGTCTGAGCACTCTTGGAGCTGTGATAAGAGCATATTTATTGAGGGAAAAAATAATCAGAAACTTATTAGATAAACACTATCAAATACTGAGCAGCATGAATAGTGATCCTTGTGCGCTTATGACTTTTCCAGGCTTGACAGCACTTTTGTCAGATCTATATCTCTGCCACAAAGCCCCATTCCTCCTGCCAAAACCCAAGACCCTGTTCCAAAATAGGCAGGTGCTAGAACATTTCAAAGGAAAGGTGTCAAGTGTATTTTAACACTAGCAAAATAATATACATAATTACTATTTTCCAGAAAAATAAAATGGGCTTTTGCTATTCTATTTCCAAAGAAAATTGTGGATTGAAAAGTCATAATAATAAGTGTATGTAGAAAATATCTTAGGCCAGAAAGTATCTGAAAACATTAATGCTGGAAAATGTTACAAATGCTGTCAGTTTTGAAAAAGAACTTCTTATGAAACATACTCAATGGATATTGCAATAACTAGCATTCCAGAGACCCTTCTGAAGGCACTGAGCTTCACTAATTCAAGCATAATAGTGAAGACTTATGCCTGACAATTTGCATCTTTCATATTTAATTTAAATTTTTCTGCATCACCTGCTTTTACAAGCTTAGATTTGTATCTAATTTTCTATTAAGTAAAACCCCCAAATCAGTATTCAGTTCAAGACTCAAGGATATCTTCCTTATCTGACATATGTGTTGAGGTATCAAAGATCATACATCCTCTTAAGATTGAGCACAAACCTTCACCTATCAATAATTTTCAGTCTCCTTATACTTTTTATTGCACAGATAGGTAAACATAAAGTATGGATTTTAAAATGTTCAACATTAATTTAAATCTGTTCCTCATGAGTAATGGATTTCAGTGCTAGATTCATGAAGAAACAGCAGTCTAGCAATGCTAAATTTTGCTAAGTCTAATATCCAGATATACAGCTTCAAGGATTAATTTATTATGATTCCTTAAATGCTACTGTCTTATTAGTGCCAATAACAGTCACAGAATATTTCCAACGTAATTTAATATTATATCATGGATAGAAAAAGTAATTTCTACAAATGCATAATAATCTTAGGATTTAGTCTTGTAGAGAAAGCCACTAGTGTGTATGCCAATTACCACAAAAAAAAAAAAAATCAATAAAAAAATGTGAAAAGTGTGAGAAATTGTTCTTCCATCTATTTATTATTTCAACACAGTACAAACATCTTCTTCATAGTCTTATTACATAGCAATTAAAGGGTGAAAATAGAATTTCATTTGCAAAGTATTAGTTTACAATGAAAGTTTTGTGGTTGCCAGGGTAAAACTGTAATTACATAGAAATTAAGGTTTTTCTTCAGGATATTAAGTAACAATGTATACCTTTGGTATGAAATAATGGGAATAAGTTCTAAAACCAATACTCTGAACAACAAGCAGCTGCAATTTAATATATACATATAAAGTAATGAAACCAAACTGAATAGAGTAAACTTCAGTGGAAAAGTCATCTCTTGAGATGCAGTCTTTTTGCAAAGCTCTTGAATGATTAATGCAAATGGTATTTCACTTGTGGTTGTTTTTTGAAGTGGGTCAAGAACACATATGTTTATATCACACATAGAAATTACGTTAAATATTAAAGCTCTAATAAACTCACAAGAGCCAGACATATTTAGGATTAAAACTTTGACTATGTCCACAGTACATTCCCCCTGTGCCTTCATAATTGCAACATTGTTAAAGCTTGAAATTAGTGCTTTTATGTTACAAGTTAAAGATTAATTGGAAGCTTTATCTTTGAATTTTTGTACTTTCTTGGGTTAAAGGCAAATCATTAAAACAACATTAATGCATTTCCTTTTCCTATATTAATTTCCATTTGTTAAGGTAGTTAAAATGGAAAAGAAAAGAAAAAAGGCTTGGAGGCAGAACTTTTAAACAAATGTATCCTGTATGTTTTCATTTGGGACATATTCTTATTTTCTCATTCAGAAGAATTTTATTTTATAATTTGCAAAAAGGCAGTGCTATTGAAATGTGGCTAGGAAAAGTCACTCTCTCGTTACACAAGTAAATAAAACCATTCTTGAGGCATGTTTGTGAAACCTTCTGGAGAAGATTGAAATGTCTCCATACATCTACTTTAAATGTGTAGAGATGCAAACTAAATCTGTGCTAAAAGCTGCAGAAGTATGGCTGTGGTCTTGACGGGCTAATGCAATTATGCAGTGAGTGAGCCTTTAAAGTTATTCGTAGCTACTCCTGTGAACTAGCACAACACCGTAGTCAGGCAAAGATCACTGAAGTCATGCTTGCAAGCATCCTTTTCCACAAACATCGCGTGATTCAGTCCAGGGTTTAGTCACTTTGATTTTAACAGCACACGGACAACTGCTTAGCCTACATTTGAACGCAACAGAAATAGTTTTAATCTTTATCTCACCCTTGCTTTTGACTTTGCTGGGGGTGCCAGTAATTACTGGTCAATTACAGTGGCGTTTATTGCCAACTAACAAAAAACCTAAGACTGTGGTAGACTAAGATCTTTCTGAACTACTTCAATATTATGGGTAGTTTACTTTTAAACATGAAATATGTGTATCCTCTGCTGATGACTGAATATTTTAAGTCCTTTTTTCAAGTCAGATAGCAGTAAAATCTTTTAAAAGAGTACTTTCCTTTAAGAGGGATACACATTGTTTGGATCCCGATGTTATCTTGTTGGTAAGCCAATAGTCTATACTTACAGATCCTCAAAGTAACATTTATTCCCACCATACCGGTTAACTATTTTTTATTGTGTTATATTAATCTGTACATGTAATTATCTTCTGGTTATATCGGATTGTCACTGTTTAACACTGAGATTAATTGATTACTCTGACATTATATTACTTTTTCTTGAGAAAAACTTTTGAACAAAATAGAATAAATTGCTTAATATTTTAGCTCAGGAATGCTACTCCCAGTTGTTAATTATAATGGCAATTAGCACACACTTGTTGATGTTAAAATATTTTATTATATCATCACTTGTTTGTCCTATGGCATTTCACACATACTGTAGAAAATCTGGAAACATGTAAAGCATTACAAGGATTGACTGAGGAGCAGATTGACAACCATCTGAACACAAAAGCCACTATAACAGCTGTGGAAAGCTGACTCTGTGACTTCATCGTTTTATAACAGTTAAAAATACAGCCCAAAACAAAAGGCTTACTAAGATAACAGATTTATTCTGCAGGATGGGATGTGGGGGAGTTGTCAATGACTATCTTTTGTATCAGTCGGATGGCAAATAAAGCTGAGAAACACAGCAGGAAAATGGGTCTAATGGCATGCTGAAATGGAGACAGGGCTAGTTGTGTCTTCATCTAGATGTGAAGGAAATGACAGGAATAGGCAGGAGAGTATGCATATGCATTTTTTTTGTCAGAGAATACCCTTTCTGAGTGCAAATAAATCACATTTTGTTTTCAGAGAGATGCATTTTAATCTTTGGATAGTCATACTGCTTGCAGACTTACAAGGGGAAATTTTTACAGGTGCCAAGTCCTGAGGCTGGCTGATTCTGTGTTTGGAAGTCTTAAGAGGTGTATATTGGAACCTTAATTAAAGTTTGCACTATGGCCTTCTGACTCAAAGATAACAAGTGGAGGCCCAGTCCTCTGAAAAGGATGCCTTCACAAAAATCTGAATGAAGGGCTTTTGGGTAGTTTTGCCGCAGACCATAACAAAGATTAAATTTATCTCTTCATGAACTTGTTAGAAGGACCTGATGAAAAACAGATGATGTTTGCTGTTCTGGCATGTGCAAACCAATGCACATCCTTCTCTGGTCAAAGAAAACTTATCTAGCTTTCTGTACTGAGCACCTTCTATCAGATCAATTTCTGCATCTGCCTGCTGCAGAGGAAGAGAAAATACTTTTCATATATTGCAGCTGAACACCCTCGAGCTATTTTCTGACTGAAGATGCTGCTCTTTCCTCAGGACTTTTTCAGGACTTTCCAAAAGACAAGTTTTTGAATTTTTTTTTTCTATAGACTGGAGGTCGACAGGAGAAAGGCAGAAAATTCATGTTTAAAGAGAAAAGCAACAAAGACTCTTCAGACCTAGGAGAGGCTTAGACATTGCAGAGCTCTGCCTAGGCTGTGAGATGGTCAATGTCTAAAATTCTTCATAATTAAGCAGCAGGTCAGACCAGATCATGTATATAATAAATACTGGGGATGTATGTTTCGCTACAGGAATAAGGACCAGAATCATCAAAGCCACTTCGCCACTTTTGCAGGTGGCCATGGAATAGATATTTTAATTATTGTGCAATATTTAAAATGCATCTTAAAAGTAATTAGATATGATTAACCCTGAAATAAAATAATAAATTACTAAATAAGAACTTGCACTGTAGATTTTCCTCACATATCACTTTTCCTATTCTAAAAATAGACATGCTCTCCATAAGTCCTGTGAAGCCAGTGAGATTTATGAGTGTTCAACAGCCTTAAAATTAGTCTACTTAGCTTAACATTTTTGTTCACCTGTATATTTCAGAATAGGCCTAAAAATCATGTTGACTAGTATTTTTTAACCTTTTCCTTTTTTTGTCCTTTCAAAATTTAAATTTGGAATATTATATAACAGCTTCAGCTGATGTTGGAGCAAACCCCAGTATATTTTTTTGCTTTGCATTTAATATTAACTGGAATCTTAGAAGCTTCCTTCAGTGTGAACCTCCAACTGATTCATAATCAGCAAATAAATATTAAAAAAAACCCTCCCACAGCCTCAAAATTATCAACTTGCTTGACACTAGGTGGCAGACAAGGTAACCGGGAAGATCCTTAAGCAAACCATCCTCTGTGTGTTCTGGTGGGGTTGTGTGGATCCTTATAGTTTAATTATCTCTTGACAGATAGGCAACAAAATCAAGGAGTTACTACTGTAAACATGCTACTTGCAGTACTGGCTTCCTCCACACACTGCTTACTCACTATAACTTTGAGTGTTCACGCTCGGAATGAATAACACTTTGAGAAGCTGTTGTCTGTGAAGCCATGAAAAAATACGCATTAATTGAAAAAATGGTATTCTGTTAGCAGTGTAGTTTTGAATATATATGTATATATATGTAAAAGAATATCTATTCCCTAATACATGAGAAACAAAGCTCAACTAAAACTTATTGAGATATAAATATATCTCTATCGTATCTATCATATCTATCTATCTATCAAAACTTTAAAAAGTAGATTGTATTCTTGACTTTACTGCAGATTTGCTCTATGGCTTGTAGAAGGTCAGTAATTTTCTCTGCTTCAGTCTTACATTCTGTGAAATAGAATATTAGTTTCTTCCTTTCTTCCAGATCTGTAGACAAGTACACTCATCATGAAATATATATATGTTTAAAAATGGATATATGGATATACATACAGAGGGGAAGTTTAGCTGGGCTTTAACCCATGTTTTCATTGAATGAGTATATATTATTTTTCATCAATGGCAGAGAAAATGTCTGCTTATTGCTCCATTTTTTTTTCTTTGCCAAATTCCTAATCATCTGTTAAATGCTGTGAAAGACCTGTTATTCTACAAAAATATACTGAAACTTTGTAATCAAGTCCTACTAAATTAAGAACTTTGCTATAAGCTTGAGAGAAATAATGACTTTGCTTAATATGAGTAAAAATCTATCATGAACATGATCTTAGTTAGACATATTATCTGATCAGTTTATAAAGGATAAATCTAAAAGAAATATTAATTTAATCCTTCCAGATTATTTTGGATTTCATACCAGGTGTGCAATGTTGAAAGTCACAGATTTAGGGGATTAAGTCTATAATGTAATTTCCAGTTCTTTAAAAACTGTTGGGTGGTGAACTTGTAATGAGAAAACAAAGAAACAAATGAAACTCTCTAAAAGGCCTGATCCTTCGACAGATTTTATTTTTTTTTAAATGAGAAAAAATCTGTAGGGTAAAACTTGAATTTTGTTATCCTCTTAACTGTGAAGATAAATTTTCAATGTAAACACACACAATGTCACATCCTTCTTAGCTGCCAGCAAAACCTGCTGAAACAGCAGCAATGATAACTGAATTTATATAGAAGTTATCTATCCCCATGATCTAAGACCTTTGCAAAAAGGTGCATTAAAAAATAGAGAACAATTTGAGTGTGGGCTTTTTTTCCAGACAGCTAAAACTGAAGATAGTTGGAAGTTATCTAAAAAAATAATGTCTTCAATTTTCACTTCTAATTAACTGTTAAATATCAGTAATATTGTGAATGACAGTCCATAGATAAAATCACTGTGAAGTCTGGGTGAAACATAAAACAAAGAAGAGGTTTTCTCATTGTTTAGTGTTACCTATTTCTGGATTGATCTCATTAGCAGAGGCATCAATCAAGCAAAGGTATTTATACATTCAAGCTGAATGTATTTGTTGCATCCTGACATTCATTCATTTGAAAATATGTTGCGTGAGGAAAAGAGTAGAAGCTCAAAACATACAGTCTTGAGTACTGGGCTCCTGCTGTGCAGGTTGCAGAATTCAGTGCCTCTGTGCATGTGCATTTGCAAAACTCAATCCAGCCACAGATGCAGTTCATTTTAGCACTACTGAATTAGTTACCTTCACACCCAGGACAGCTTTTCTCAGTTTCCTTCTTTATTCTGCAGGTGCCAAAAATGTCATTTTCTGCCATAGGCTTGCTTTACAAACAGACTGTGCTCTTATGTTGCATTCATTTTGGCTTCCAAGTGGAAGTGGTACTAATGGGTTTCTTGGGCACTTACTATAAAAACAATTTGTCTTGTTGGCAGTTTCAGATACTCAGGAATTCTACATACTTGTCTTCACTTTGCAGATCATCTTTTTTTGGCACTTAAAAATCACAAGAGGGACTTCCTGACTGGAGATAACACTTACCATATTACACGAGCTGTGCATTCTTTTTAGCTCTAGGGCTACACATAGCGACAAGCGTTTGGCTCTAGCAGGCAAAACATAAAAGAATAAATTACATCAGCAGAAAAAATCAGGTCAATATAGTTTGGAGCTGCAAGAATTCTCATGATTTTTACTACACTGATGAGATCTGTAGATCCCATATTTTGCCTGGGGTTTATTTTATTTTTTTAGTTTAGTCTTCTATAATTCATTACGATTTTAGCATTAGAAGGATGTATTTCTTTTAATGACAAATAAGTGCATGTTTAGTTCCTCTTATGTTTATACTTCTGCTTCTAGTTCTGTCCTATATGATTTTTAACTATCACCATCCTTTTGCTAAAAAGAACAGATTTTAAAAATAAGGCAGTTTCTTTCAGATGTCATATTTCTGGTGAATACAAAGCTGAAAGGAAGGAATAATGCTGACTTTTACAATTAAAGTTTTCAGTGCAGGCAATTCCGATTTGATAGCACATCATCTGAAACTAAGGCCCCCTGCTGCCCCCCCCCCCCCCCAATAAATAAATAAATAAGTGGGTTATGATGATTGTTTCAACAAGAAAATTAAGCATTTCCCTTATACTGGATATATAGATGTCTTTCAGATCTCTTGACTTGAAAGCACTCCTCAGTTTAAGTGATCATGAGCAAAGGTAATAAAAATGGTCTCAAAGTGATACAAGGCATAGTAAAGCTTTCAACTTTTCTAAGTACCAGGCCCTTCTTGAGTAGCTGAATGTCCAATAATTAAGGAAATAGATTTTTCAAAGTGAATGGCAGTGATTACAACTCATAACCCTCCCCTTAAAAGAACAAGCAAAAACTAGAGCTAGAGAATGTGTAAAATCAAGGACTGGGAGAAGAAAAGCAACAACTTCCCAAGGGAATGTAACGACAGAATCCTGGATGTGAAGTACAAATGAAGAATAAAACAGTACATATTAATAAAGGGTAAAATAAATTCATACAGAATCAAATGAATCATTGAAATCAGACTTGGAGGAAGAGGTATTAAATGGTTTCTTTCACCTCTCTGTAAGTAAAACAATATAACAAGTTAGAGGTAGGAAATAACATCACTATCAGTAATAATAATGAAAAATACATGTATGCTGTCATCCAAGTAGGATATCCCAGTAGCTACAGAGGGACACAGTACTGGAATGATATGCAGACATGTTGCAACAAAGAGATGAAGCTGAATTTGTCTGACCTAGTACAAACACGGTGCTCTCCATAGGCTAAGATTTTGCTCCTTACTAAACCCAACAATTTGCTAGGAAAGGAATGGAAGGCGAAGGAGACACCTTATAAATTACTTATTACGTACTCCCAGGGGGTAATTTCATAACACATCGCTTGGTATATACTTCAGGTTGGTATATACTTAAAATGTTAAGCCACAAATTATTGTCACAAATTATTGCTGCAGGAGTGCAGTGAATTTCACATAGGTGAAACTTCTTCAGCTACTATAATATTTTAAATTTTGAGTCAAGCTAATAAATCAGTATACTGATATTTCAGTTTCCTGGAAACTCTTTGCTATGCTTGTGAAGGTTCCTGTTTTCTTTCTGTTCATTCATTCCCTCTGTCCCTTAAAGGAGTGTAAAATGGATTGTCCATTCAGTGAAGCTGTGTGAACTCAGCTACTCGTTGAATCTTTAAAACAAGAGTAAGTTCAGCACTTCACTTTCAAGGGGCATGCAGTCTTCATGCCTAGGATTATGTCATAGCCAAAAAACTTGAAAAAAATTGGAAACCCTGGAAACCCTCTATTCTGTTAGTACATCTTACTACTGAACGATAACCAAACTTCTCAAAGTTAGGTTTGCCTTTCATTATCCTTTTGCTTGGCATTATAGTTAAATGGTTATTTTGTGGAACATGTTTACTCAGATCTGGCAGCAGATTTTTGTTTTCAGTACACAGAATATGTGAATGTGACAACATAAACAACACACCAACATCAGCCACAAATAGCAGTGTGTTCAAAAGTAAGGCTTCATAGTATTTTTTTTTTAATAAACTGTGAGTGAGGTGCAAATAAAAATAAGTACTTGACAGTGGAGCCTGCAAGTCCATTGCCTTTGTAGCTGTACTAGTCTCATTCACAGATTTAGTCAGGGAACTGCTAATTTCAGTTTTCAGTTGACTGAGGCAGAAAATTTGAATGTATGAACTTCAGAAAGAAGAGAGAAGTAAAAAATATAAATAAAAATTCAACAGTTTCTTAGAGATTATGTTAGAGTTAGAATGCCTTACAAATAACTGCTTTATTATTTGCTGATACTATGTCATGGTGGCTACCAGTTCCTCCAAAAAAAACCAAAAACAGAATAAATGAAAGACAGAGTCATTATGGTTTTAATGGTTTGTTTGTTTGAGTTTGGGTTTTGGATTTTATTTTTTTTTTCTTTTTCACATGAGAACTACCATTAAAAAGTTATTTTATAACTACAGACTCATTAACTCCCATTAAGTTCCCTACTTGTCCTGGTTTCATCTGGGATAGAGTTAATTTTCTTAGAAAAGCTGGTACAGTGCTGTATTTTGGATTTGGTGTGAGAACAATGTTGGTAACACACTGATGGTTTGGTTATTGCTGGGTGATGTTATACTAAGTCAAGGACTTTTCAGTTTCTCAGGCCCTGCCAGTGAGAGGGCTGGGGGGGCACTGGAAACTGGGAGGGGGCACAGCCAGGACAGCTGACCTGAACTGGCCAAAGGTATATTGCATACCATGGGACATCATGCTGAGTGTATATAAGCTGGAGGAAGAAGAATGAGAATGGGACATTCTGCATTATGTCATTTCTTCCCAAGTAACTGTTACATGTGGTGGAGCCCTGCTCTCCTGGAGAGGGCTGAACCCTTGCCTGCTGGTCGGAAGTGGTGAATTAATTCCTTGCTTTGTTTTGCTTTGCCTGCCTGCACAGCTTTTTCTTTACTTATTGTTCTTATCTCAACCCCTGAGTTTTACATTCCATTCCATCCCTCTGGGTGAGTGGGGAGCGAGTGAGCAGCTGTGTGGTGCTTAGTTACCGGCTGGTGTTAAATTACAAAACTACTAAAAATATTTGTTTATATATTTCTATTATGTTATGCCCCTTCTAAAATTTTCTAAGCACGTTAGACATAAAAAATCTTTTAGAACATAAAATTTATTCATATTACTCAAATGAACTGTTCCTGTCAGCTCTGCCTCTGTGCATCTCCCATGGAGTGATGGATACATGAAATATTAAATGACTAGATATATTCTGACTTGATGTTTTATAGCTGTAAAGTGGAGATTTAAAGAAACTAGTTGTCTTGAACAGGATCACAGACAAAATCCTCACAGGCCAAGGAACAATGTTCAGAACGTATTTTGGTAAATCAACACATTATTTATGTGTGTTTGAATGTCATGTGCCCTTTACAGCATTTGTCAATTATTATTGTTGCTATTTTACCTGCAGAATCCCTGTGTTATATGAAATAATAAAGGACCACACCCTTTTTTTTTTGTTCCAGATTCCTACATTTAACCACATTCTCCAAAAGGATCTGACTGAATTAAAGAATTCATCTGTTTCTCAATTAAGTGTTGAGTCCAAGCATTAGGATATTCTTATTCATTAATTAATTCCTTATTTACTCATAGAAAGCACTTTTTTTTTGTTTGAATAATTTATTATTTTTGTTTGGTTTGTCTTTGTTAGAAGACATCCACTTCTGCTTTTCTTTAACTTTCTCCTTTTCTGAAATCTCTCCATCTCACCATGTTAGTCTTGCAAAACAGAAGACATTCGCTCTCCAACTCTTCATTTGTCAATCAATCCTTTTTCAGTTCCATAGCTTTAATCCTAAGAATTTATATTATTCTGTTATTTCGTTCTAATCTATTCAATTAACTCTAATGATAAAACAACATGTGAAAATATGTAAAAGGAAAATTTAGCATCACAGTTTTTAGTGGTCTTGTTGAATACATTGTGTTTTTTAAGTCAGCTGTAGTTATTGCCTAGAATGTTTCAGTGAAGGTTATTGGAGCAAAATACTGAAAGAAAATTACAAGGTACACAATACAAATCATTAGTATTAGCATATACTGAGTTCTACCTCTGCTCTCCCTATAAAAAAAGTATTTTATACTACAGCCTAAAATAACTAAAAGCAATGAAACAGCACAAGTAATCTCTAGATTGGTTCTGAATTTTCTTTTAATGTATTTAAGTTAGCCTGAAGATAGAGCTTTGTTTATGTGATTTAATATTTATAAGGGCAAATTTATAAACTCACAAAGTAGTACATATTTACATCTCTAAGTAATTGCTCCCAGTAATTAGCTAATTGCATTACTAGAGATTGTAAAAGTGTTCATCAAAAAATATTTTCTGTACATTCAGGGATTTAGAAACTGAGCCTGGACTTCATATAGACATAGTGTAGCTACTCTAAGATAATTGTACATAATTTATATGTATGTATTCTTTGTGCAGAAAACCTTTCTGATATCAAGCAGCTAAAACTAAATAGTTACCAAGACATCTCTGTAGATTTTTTTTCTATGCCTGTAAAGTTAATACTAGTATAACAATATTGTTTACACTTCTAGTTGCATTTTATTATTATTAGAAATAATGTCAAACAAAATTTTATAGCAACCTGCAGGCCAGAAGCACAGAAAAAGATATTTCTTCTATGAAGAAGATACATAGAGAATCTAATAACTCACGTTTTTCTGAGGCTTCCACAAACAGGACAAAAAGATTGAAAATGAAAATGCTTTCTAAATTTTCTAATTGTTAATCCCACAGAGTTAGTTTGATATTGTCTTTAAAAACACTGATTATCATTCAGTATAGACAGCAGTTTAAGATGCTATGAAATGTTTGATTATATCAATATTGATTATATCAATAGTACAATGACCTCTATTTAAAAGTCTATAGCTCTACAACTTGTGAGTGATTATTGCAATTAATTAATTAAAACCACATCTATTACCATGTAATAGAGTCTGGTTTAGCTTTGCAACTATTTTGTTTGTTTCAGTGCAATCACTATGGAGAGATGCTTAACCAACCCTGGATGTTTAATTTTATGCCAAGAGGGAAAGAGTTGTTTAAAATTTATGGTCACGGAGAAGACTGTACAGTAGTTGAGGAGGCCATTGTATAGGTAACTAAGAAACAAACTTGGACTCTCCATATATTGGTAGTAAATTAAGGTTCAGTGATCAGTCAGCTGTAACTATACAGTTGGCTATTGTTTGAGACCCCTTAGAAGACTCCAAGATACCTGTTAAGGAGTTTGCGTGACAATTAATTGACATAGTACTGCCTATTGAATGAGCATGTATGATTTTTCCATGAAATGTGATACATAAACACGTGTGGACTATATAACTTTATTAGAATGAGACAAACTGCATGCGTGTTAGGTGCAGCAAACTCCCATGTGTCCAGTGCTGCAATAAAGGAATGCCTGCTTCTTAATGCTGTTGGTGTTTTCTTATTCCTGATTTACGTGACAATAATGGGTACAAGAAGTATACATGTCAGTATGAAGGAAAAGATGTTATCGTATATTCAGAAAGTAGGAGGATTAAAATTTTTCTAAGGTAATTTTTTCTAAGGAAGTCTCTGATGCTGCATGTTCTGCCACAGTACTAAAAATTATGCTTATTACTGATGACAGGAGAGTCAGGTTGTTTAGTGAGTATACAGATCCAGATTCTAATCATGTGTAGAGTTGTTTATACATATCTTCCACACTGATATGTATACTTCCTACAAGCTTCTTTCAGGGATCAAAGCAGCTTTCAGTATTACATATATCACAACTGTTTGAGAAAGAACATTGTAACTATGAGCGAGGTATGAAAAGAGTGACAAAGAACTTTTTGAAAGCTGTATTAGAGTATTGCTTAACATTCAGATAAAAATTTACAAAGATCTGCCTAGGGGAAATCAAACTGAAATTAAAGTAAGGAACCACTGCAAAAAGAATATCTTTTGTCCAAAGTATATAATGTCTTGAATAAATAAAAAACCTCTAAAGCTGCCTTGAAAATGGAATGCAAACAGGAAAGGTAGGTATCACCCTTAACCTTGTTTTTAACAAAAATACAAAGATTTTATTTTACTAAGTTATACTGCTAGGAAACTAACTTAGTATAACTAAGTTATTCTGATAGGAAAAGAAATCATAGATGTCATGTATAATTTTGTTTTGTCTCACATGGCCCTAAAATTTGCTACCTGTCACAATTTACTGTAGGTAGAAATACACAGTTGTTGCTGACATCATTCCACTCCCTCCATCCCATTCAACAGTGACATTTGATTCTTACTTGGACCCATTCTAGACAGCTTCTCTGTTTGAGACCAGGTCGATATGTAATGTTAGCTGAACAGTACAGAATGCACGTTTTTGTTTTCCTTAACATTCTGAAATATGTTAATGGCACAATATATTTCCAGTAATGAAAATAATAGTGAGCAGGATAGCATCAGAGCTGCAACTCGATAGCAAACACTGGTAACCATGGAGTTTAGATTGAGTATTAGCAGTGCCCTGCATGACAGAAATACCGCAATGCTCATTTTGGCTGTTTTGAAAACAGAAGGAAATCTGCTTAAGCTTTTGGAATTTTACAATGGTCCTAAATAGTTACTTTTTAGGCACAGGCTTGTGAACTGAATTATGTCCTATACTTAACCTAATTGTAGGTAATATCTCCTCAGCAAAAGACATTACTCTGCTCTGTTTCTAGGATTAAAATACAGCAATGGAAAATTATGATGGCTCTGGTTCTGCACACTGGTTAAGATCCAAAGGTATCTTTCTAAAAGCATGTTGACAGTAGATCTAAAATGGAAGCAGGCTGCCTCACTGGTGTATGTAATTTTTGGGTAGCTGGAACCTGAGACTATACCTTGAATGGAAAACGTGAGCCTGTTTTTGCTACCTTGTGACAAAAATTTTCAGTTAGAAAGAATGAGACCTGGGTTCTTGTCCTTGTTCCTTCCTGTGTTTCTCTCTTCTTCATTGAACAGTTCAAACAATGTTCTGTGCTAAGCTTCCTCCACATTAAGTATTAGGTTTACTGGTAAGGTGTTGGCAGCAGGGAGGGCTGCAGAGGTGGCCTCTGTGAGGACACAGCTGGTTCCAGCTGGTTCCAATGGACCCACCGCAGGACACAGCTGAGCCTGTCAGCCAAACTGCTGGCTCCTCTGTGAAAACGTGCTTAAGAAAGGGCATAAAACGCTGAGCAGGGAGAAGAGGAAGGAAGAAGATTGAGAAACAGCAGTGCAAACACCAAGGTCAGTAGAAGAGGAAGGAGTGGTGCTCCATGGCAGAGCTGATATTCCCCTTCAGTCCATGGAGGGTCTGCGCCAGCAGAGATGATGTTCCTAAAGGACTGCAACTCATGGTGGATCTGCACTGGTGCAGAGAAACATGAGGAGGAAGGAGCAGCAGGGAAAGATGCTGACCATAACCCCCACCCATTGACCCTGTGCTGTTTTGGGTGGAGAGAAGAGCTGGGAATGGAGAGAAGTCAAGCCTGGAAGAGGGGTAAGAAAAGATGTTTTAATGTCTTTTTGTTGTTCATCTCAAAATCTATTTTTGCATAAGTATTGTGAATATAACAAATGGAAATAAATAGTAAATGGAAATTATTCTATTTATTAAAAAAAAATATTCAGCCATTCACAGATTAAAATTGCTAACATTCAGGACAATTTTACCTGATTTAAACTACAGGGGAAAATAAATTTATCCAGGCTGAATGAAGTCAGCACAGGCTTTCTCAACTTTAAAACACCTAAACTGCAGTTGACTACTACTTTACACCTGCATGTATCAAATAAAGAAGACAAAGCAAAAAGAAAAATGTATATTTTTGTTTTTTTCACCTGGATATTTTGAGTCCTTCAGTTCTGTCCTCAGTAACGGGAGGTGAGAGGAAACAATTACATGTTAAGTGACAAGGGACTAAAAGAATATTCATTCTTTTACCATTGTATACTGTCACATACTGCAAGGCATGAAATCCCACCTCAAAGATTCTTAATAACTTTTATACTTTCAGTATAAAAATTCAAAACACTCAAACCCCTGGTTTTCTTAGGTATTCACAATACTAGGGATCTGGATATATTCACCTAGAAGGCAGACATTCATCAGTAGCAGGCTTTGCTCTGCTTCTGCTTTTCCAAAGTCTTCAAACTCAGAAGTTTCTGTTAATCTTATATGGCTAAACTTATTCCTTTTCCATCGTTTGGCTTAGAGAATAGTGTGGACAAAAGAAGCCTCTTGTTTCTAACTGTCATCTATATTCGATGCTTTAGAGAAAGGTGAAACTCTATCATCCTTCATGATGCCAAATGATGGCAAAGGGCAAAACCCATACTTCTACACTGGCCAGCAGAAACTTTGAAGAAATTATTTAACTAAAAATTGCACTAAAACACTTATTAACAAATCAGACACATGAAGAACTATTTCACAAGCTTTAATTTCTAGGATTGCTTTTCTTTTTCTGCTTCATAATCCATACCACTCCAGACTACTCTACATATAAGTGGAATGTTTCAGGATTCCTCCTGGAACAATCTAGGATTCTTATCTCCAAGATCCTTATCTGCATTATTCTTTTCTGACATTTAAAGGTTTTTTTGGGATATTATTCAGCACTTTGGAAATGTTCTTTTATATTCTGCGTGGGTTTTGACTGTCAGTTTATATTGATGGTAAATTTGATACTGGATGACAATCACCCTTTAAAATATCTCCTGGCTTCCTGTTTTTGCTAAACACAATTATAAAGGATTGTTTTATTCCTCTTAAAGATTTTTTTTTCTTTTTGTTAGGATTTCTTATTCTTCATTTTCTTCAAGTTCCCTCAGCAATCTTCCTCTGGACTTTGCCAATTTGAATTTTTGTAGTTATTGGTCACAAAATTCCAGGTGAGGTCAAGTGACTTGTTAGCAGTAATGGTAGTATTACTGTTTTCCTCTACTAGAAAAAGTTGTCCATCACATTTCCATATAATGTTTTTTCCTAACTTCTGAGTCATATAAATAACTTATACCAATGAAGTGACTGAACAATGCTTCCAGAACTTCTTCCTTCTGTCATTTCTAAATTATGGCATATGATCTTGTAGCAGAATTTAATAAATTATTCACTAAGTTTATGATCTCATACCCTTCACTATCATTTTTCTGATACCTAAAATCACTCAGATTCAGAAATTTTCTTAGAACGACTCAATTCAACAGTACAAGCATAATCAATGCACACTGATCTTTTCAGGCACCTCAGAAAATGCCAGTTCATTGCTGTCTTCTTTACAATGTGTACATAATATGAGGACACATCCTTCTGAATCCTTTATATTTTACATCACCCTTCATTAACAATCCATCCTAAGTAATAGCCTTTAGATGTTTATGTGTATCTTTCAGGTTTAAACTATTATTTCTTACCTGGACTTAAAAACCCCTGTAGTTTCATTAAAAAGTTAAGAGCAGACTAATAGCTTTGTAATAAAAAGAAATCTGCAAATCCTATGAGACAGAATACATCTACAGTCTGCCACTATCTTTCCCTTTTAGTGATCCCTAGTTCAGAATAAATCCTATTCTTTGCTTAGATAATTTCTTAAGAAATTAAAAACATTTTCTTTCTTGATTTTAAAACATTATCGTATTTAACCTTTACAGATTCTGAAATACTCTTTACAAATTGCTGTAAACTATATTTGAAAAATAATTGGTAGAATTACACAAAGCTACCAATACTGAAAAAAAGTTAGGATGCAAGTGTTGTTGATAATACACTTTCCAGCTGACATGTAGCAATTCAAGTATTATGACAGCTGCAGCTTTCCTAAACAATTTTTTTTTATGCATAGCACTTAACCCTTAAGCTAGGGCCTAGGTCCTTAAGTCCTTGAGGTGAATAAATCCTTGCTTTTGTAAAAGGTCTGTCCACAAGTTTCATAGTTAAACCTCACTGGTAACTAAGTGCCATGCAGAGGCTCACTCACTCCCCCCTCACCCAGACGGATGGGAAGGAGAATTGAAAACAAATGTAAAACTTGAGGGTTGAGATAAGAGCAATGTAATAATTGAAATAAAATAAAACAAAAAATCCAATAACGGTGATAATAATAATAATAAAAAAAACCAAGTTATGATGAAAAGGAGGGAGAAGGGGAGAGGAATGAAATCCAGAGGGAAGGGAGAAAAGAAAACAAATGATACAAAGTACAGCTGCTCACTACCTGCTGATGCCCAGCCAGTTCCCGAGCAGTAATCGGCCGACCCTGGCACACACACACACACACACGCGCACGCGCACGCACCCACCTACCCAATTAATTTTATATAGTCAGCATGACGTCCCATGGTATGGAATACCTCTTTGGCTACTTTGGATCAGCTGTCCTGGCTGTGTCCCCTCCCAATTTCTTGTGTCCCTCCAGCCTTCTTGCTGGCAAGGCCTGAGAAACCGAAAAGTCCTTGACTTGTATAAACATCACCCAGCAACACCTAAAACCTTCAGTGTTCTGTCAGCACTGTTCTCACACCAAATCCAAAACACAGCACTGCACCATCTACCAAGAAGAAAATTAACTCTATCCCAGCTGGAACCAGGACAAGTTACACTGAATTTCTTAAGCAAATGATTTAATTCTGGGACACTGAGGCCTAGGCCTTTAAAGGTAGTTGTCTAGGATTAGATTTCAGTGGAGGGTAATGTTATTGAGGAACTGGATTTAAATGCAGCAAAAGTGACTCTAATAATATCTGGAAACTAGATCCAGAGTTAAAAGTGTCAAAAAAAAGTGGCACTTAATAAAAAAGTGATTAAATAAGTAAAAATGAGGTATTAGTTCCAACACTTGTGAACATCTTATTACTTTTAATAGCTGAGTACTAATTACATTAATAGCCTTGATGCTGATATTATGGTTGGTTTTTTTTTCTGGAAGGGCAATCTTTTAAAAAGAAAGATATTTTAAAAAGAAAGATTTTAAAAAGAAAGATATTTAAAAAGAAAGATTTTATAAGATTAAATATATAGTACAAAATTTTTATCTAGCTCCTTTATAGTAATTATAAATCCAAAGGTATTCTATTTTTTATAACTATTCAATTGTAGCCAAGCTTCTTTTTTTGTTTTACCTGACTCTACACATTTGTTAATATCCACTCTCATGATACTGTTTTCAACAATATGAACACTGGCTATATTTTTCAAAGGACTCCTGGTCTTGTTCATTGCAGAGCATTCTTCAGTGGTCACACTCAAAAGAGGTGCAGCCAATGGCTCAATACCCAAGTGGACACTCGTGATCAGTGGCATTCCTCAGGGGTCCATACTGGGACCAGAGCTGTTTAATATCTTTGTCAGCGACATGGACAGTGGGATCAAGTGCACCCTCAGCAAATTTGCTGATGATATCAAGCTGTGTAGTACTGTCAACATGCTGGAAGGAAAGGATGCCATCCAGAGGGACCTTGACAG
>JAVJGJ010000001.1:29860606-29870849 GCA_035590215.1 Microhierax caerulescens
CCAGGAGAATAGAAGGCTCTGCGGACAACTTATAGCAACCTTCCAGTACCTAAAGGGGGCCTGTAATAAAGCTGTAGAGGTACTTTTTACAAGGGCATGTAGTGAACGGACAAGGGGTAATGGTTTTAAACTGAAATAATGTAGATTTAGATTAGATATTAGGAAGAAATTCTTTATTGTGAGAGTGGTGAGACACCAGAACAGGTTGCTTAGAGAAGTTGTGTATGTCCCATCCCTGGAAGTGTTGGGTCTGATGGGGCTTTGAGCAACTTGGTCTTTTGGAATGTCTCCCTGGCCATGGCGGTGTGTTGGAATTAGATGATCTTGAAGGTCCCTTTTGACCCAAATCATTCTATGGTTCTATGAATATATGGCTCATGTTTTATTCAATTCACACTAGTGAAAACCTGCCTTGAACATGTTTGTTAACAAGCTTGTTAAGTTTAGTATAATCTTTTACAGCAGTTGTTAACTTTATGGTATTTCAGTGCCTCACAACATACCAAATTATTTTTCAAAACACGTTGGAGAGGTAAAGATACAGAACTATCCTAATTTTATGACTGGGCCACTGAGATGCATTATCTGATAAATTTAAGGCTGGTTTGATAACCTAGAAGCTTATTTTTTGAGTAGTTAGTCCTTCAGTTTGGAGTACTGGTCCCAGCATCTTCAACTGCAGCTGCAGGCAGCCTGTGTTTCAGTAATTTAGCCATTCATGGTACTAAAGGTACATCCAGAAAAGGAGGAACTCACATCTCACTGCATGAAAAAAGGTTGGTGTAAATGGTGTGATTTACTTGTTCTACCTGTATTGCAAGGTTTTTGCATGGCTGGACTGTGACAAACCCAAGTAGAGGAGAACCTTGAGGGAAGTAGTTCTCTGTGTTCCTTTCTTTAAAATGAGCACACCAAATGACATTAATGGCTCTCAATCCTTAAAGTTGGATTATTTAGAATATAAAAATACATAAACTGAAACAAGCTAATCCTTTTTATAAAAAAACAAAGAAACCTCCCCAATAAACCCCAGACACAGTCTGTTTACCTGAGAAGGTTTGAAACAATTCTCCCTTACTCCCACTATATCTTTTTTCTCTCTTGTTTTTTTAATCACATAACTCCACATAGTCTGGGTGGACAAACTCCATGGATTCCCTCCAGGCCTTTAAGAAATGTATTCCCTCCAAGGCTTGGCTTTATTTGCTACTAACAACAGGCCCTTTGGTTCTCATAAGGCCTCAGTCTCCCTCATCCTCAGTGCCAGCCTGTCTCAGCCAGTATTTTTCAAGCTGATCGGGTGCTTACCCTAAGAGAGGAGTCTTCCCTTCCCTATAAACATTCCTTTTAACTAGGAAGGCAGCAACCTGGACAAGCAACCATTTTCCCTGTCACTCAGCCATCCCCTATAAACAGAACATGGAATGAGTTACACATGCAATAAATTATGACATGCTTCAGTTCATCATACAAGTGTAGAAATCACAGTCTTCTCAAACTCAGAGTAAGTGTTTTATCATTATAACATGAATAAAATCTCTTTGGCTTACACTGATCATGTGAAGAGTAGAATCCCAGTTTGTCCCATTATAATTTGGTCATTAACTAAATTGCCATTCTGCTGCTCCCAGTTTTCTCCAGCTCATTTTTTTTTTTTTCAATAATCTCCTTTATTATTTCATCTAGGCTCTCTGTGCTGTCAGTTAGGGTTCACCCAAATACATTGTGCCTCACCAGTCATCTCTGTTTCTTTTGTTCTGCTTATTCTGAGATCTTTCCCTGTCATTTCTGTTTACCATCACAAGTTCAATGTTTTAGCTTTCTGTCCACCCACTGACCTCTTCCCTTTCAGCCTTTTAGTCACTTACCCCTTATGAAAAAGTGAGCTCTGAGCCCAAAATTCCTTGTCTGTCACGTTCCTTGCTCCCGTTCTCATGCCTTTTCTATCTTATTGCAGGTCTATTTCTGTCTCTGCATTGAAAAATGCTACTTTTCTATTAAAATAGCCTAAGAAAGTGAACTTCCTGAATTTAGTGCCAGTAAGGCTGTCAGGAGTTCCAGGCAATAGTAGTTATCTGAGGAAAGATTCAGCCAATTCCACATAGCTTTTATTGTTAGCAGTTCTGTAATGATGAGCATGTGAAAGCTTTTCAGAGGCTTATGTCTTGAGCAAATGTGAAGATTTTAATGGGATAACCAAAGACAAATTCTTGACAGCCTTTAAAAATATCTTTTTTTTTTTCCAAAATGTCTAGCATTGCAGATTTTTTGATACAAGGAAACTGTATTTTATTTGACTTTGTATTCTTTAGACTCTTTTTCAGGAATAGCAGATCTGTTTGATTGAACAGTTATGGTGGAAAAACAGTGCAAATGAATTCATCCTGAGTTGTTCGCTCAGCATGGAAAATTTCACTTCAGACTATTGAACCTAAGCAAAGTTATAATCAACTGAAAATATGAACCACTGGCCAACCTTAATAATAGGTGGTGCCAGCAGTCCTACTTAAAATCTTTGTGATGTTCTTGTTGTCATGGAAGCAACTGTTCCAACACAAATTCCCATAAGACTTCCTTCTTTGATAATAAGAATAATATACTGCATTTAAATGTACTTGTATATGACTCAGTTTCTCAGGGTGAGAACATAAGTGCTTTAATTCTCACATTATCAGTGTAAAATGCCATGACTAGATGTATTTTCTAGAGATAGACATACTATGGAGTAAGATTTGAAGCATGGAGAAGTTGTGAATTCTCAGCGTAGGGTGACTGTGAAATCTGTAATACATGCATATACATGCATTATATTTTGGTAACACAGTGTAGTTTTACAAAATTAAGAAGAAATACAACTTCACGTGTATAGTTGCATTTACTCCTACTTTACTCTTCTGGGTAAAGAATATTGATTACAGTTAGTTTTTATGTAGAGATTGTTACAGGTTGCAATCAGCTTGTTTCCCTTACTTGTGTATCTGTGCAAAGGCACATTATGTTTTCTGGCACTTGGAAAAAAAGCCATCTGTTTGATTTTGAGGACTTAGGTGTTCCTGACACTCCTCCAAACAGTCATTGCATCAGAACTCTGGGAAAAGAGAGAAAGTTTGTCTAATAGGTAAGTAAAGAATATAGGAAAACATTTGAAGGGTAAGTGAAACTGAATTTGAATAGAATAATACTTAAGATTTTTATTTAACTATTATTGCTTTAAAAAAACCTTATTTGATTTATAAACCCACCTTTTTTTACCTTTAAATATAAATTCACTGTCACATAACTCTATGCAATCATAAAACCAGTAAATACAGCAGTGATGCAATTCAGGTTTTTATTCAGCTCTAATGTTTACAATTCCTTACACCAAGTTGCTGACAGTAGAATTTACCTTTACTTGGCAGCAAAGAGAAATACAGTATACACTGAATCCCTTAGCTCCAAATTTTCATTTGGTTTCCAGAAGTGGTACATTGCTAGAACAGATTTGTTTTCACATAAGGTACTTGTTGCAATGTTTAGTATTACTCTTCCTCTGGAAGAAAAAAACAAAACCCACCCCTCCCTCATCATATATTCAGTCATGCCTTCTTTAAATGTCTGCTCCTATTTTTTTGGTATTGAAATTTCTGTTACTGAGATTTACTGTGGTTATGAGACATATCTTGTTCTTTCTATAGAAAAAATTGCTGCTATAATTTTAAAATTATGCAATTTTAGATTTAAGAACCTTCAAGAGGTGGTTTCTGAACTCTTGTTCGCTTTTCCTCACCAGGCTGCTAAGAGCACATTCCTGAGCAAATGTCTACTGGGTTTCATATCTTTACTAAATTCAATTTTAAAAAATAAAATTCTAACGCATGGAAGAGGAGCTTCTATCTGTAGTACTCAAGGATATTTCCATGCTATTTGTACAGAAAGACAAAGCCAGTCCACACTTAGATATATACTGGAATGTAGTCACCAATCTGATGACTAATTGAACCTCTCTAAAAAATCTTGGGAGCTACTTGGAACCCCAAACTACATGCAAAGTTGACTGTTCTAAAGATGTCATAAAGGAGTTCCTCAAAGATCCATACATTTAAATCCCAAATGTCTTAGAACTTTCAACATGATGCTTGTTGAGGGTGTCCAAAAAGGTTGCTCCATCAGTGAGTAGGCTGGGGGCAGTAGGCCAGGGGTGGGCAAGAAGTTAGGAGAAGGGACAGTGAGGACAGCTGACCCCAAATGACCAAAGGGATATCTCATACTATCTGATGTCATTCTCAGCAGTAAAAACTTGGGAGAAAACTTGCTAGGGCTGCTGTTGCTTGGGGACTGGCTGGTCATTGGTTGGGTGGTGCACAACTGTAAGTTTTTCTGCATCACTTGTTTTTTCTGGTTTTGTTTTTCTTTGTTATCATTAGCATGTCTCATTTTGGTTTAAGTTATTAATTTAGTTATTAATTAGTTATTAACCTGTGTTTATCTCAACCCACAAGTTTTCTCGCTCACAAGTGTGACTTTTGACTCTCTCCCCCATCCTGATGCAAGGGGGAGTGAGAGAGTGGCTGTGTGAGGCTGAGCTGCCTACTGTGGTTAACCTGCGACAGCTTAGTCAGATAATAGCTTGCGAAAGTCTGCATTAGATAATATTTTCACTACAGAGTGTCTGGAAGTTCCTGTGAAGTTTGAGATCTCATAGGCTGGATGATAACAGAAGAACATGAGGGAAAAAGGATTTCCTGCAGGTATGCAGTGTATTATAGTACAATTGTCAAACTTCACATTCCCATCACAGAATCACAGAATGGTTGAGGTTGGAAGGGATCTCTGAAAGTCATCTAGTTCAACCCCTCCTGCTCAAACCACGTCACTAAGAGCTGGTTGCCCAGGACCATATCCAGACTGCTTTTGAAAATCTCCAAGGCTGGAGACTCCACAACCTCCTTAGGCAACCTGTGCCAGAGATAAGTCATAGCATCAAATATGATACGCGGTATCAAATATAATCATATATTATATGGTATGTATCATATATGTGCTGGTTTTGGCTGGGAGAGAGTTAATTTTCTTTATAGTTGCTAGTTTTGGGCTATGTTTTGGATTTGTGCTGAAACCAGCGTTGATAACACGGGGATCTTTTAGTTATTGCCGAGCAGGGCTGACACAGTCAAGGCCTTTTCTGCTTCTCGCACCACCTCACCCGTGAGCAAGCCAGGGGTGCACCCAGGCCTTAGGAAGTGATACAGCAGGGACAGCTGACCCTAACTGACCAAAGGGATAGTCTGTGCCATAGGGTTCATGCACAGCATATAAAGCTGGAGGAAGAAGAAGGAAGTGGGGGACCATTTGGAGAGATGGCATTTGCCTTCCCAAGTAACTGTTACGTATGTTGAAGCCCTACTCCCCTGGGGATGGCTGAGCACCCGCCTGCCCATGGGAAGTGGTGAATGAATTCCTTGCTTTGCTTTGCTTGTGTGTGTGTCTTTTGCTTTACCTATTATCTCAATAGTACATCTTAACTCACGACTTTTACTCTTCCAATTCTCTCCCCCATTCTGACGCAGGGGGAGTGAGCGAGTGGCTTGTAGTGCTTAGTTACTGTCAGGGGTTAAACCAAGACATTTTATTGTCAGATGATATCACATTACATATATTTAAATGTAAATCATTTACTTTCAACCTATCACATAGACGCAGTCACTTTCCTTCCATTTATTCAGCGCTAATGTTTCATACTCAATTGCTCTTTTTGGATTATGGTTTGCTCTCAGACCTTCCAGGGCCATTAACTCTTTACTTGTCTCATTCTAAATACCTTCCTCTATCCTCTGTGCATGCGCTGCACCTTCACTGACACATCATTTGCCTTCAGTTCTGCATACAAATGGTTATGCATGATTGTGTTTATGAGTAAATAAATACAGGAACAGGGGGAGTAAACACATACAATTAAATACAAGTAAATAAATGTATAAAATTTGCTGAAACAGAATAAAAATTAAGCATGCTCAGAAATTGGAGGGTTACGGTAGAGGGGCAGTGAGATCACTGTCTTCAGTATCTTCAGCCTTTGTCTGTGGCAGTGGCCCTCCTCATTCTCTCTCACATCTCCTGCTTGCTTCTTGAGGTCTTTCTGCATCAAGTAACCACAAACAGAAGAACAAAGGGAGTCCCATATGAAAGATCCCTCAGGAAAAATCTTTTCTCTGAACTCGGCAGGAGTTGAGGAGAGCAAAAATAAATCTTCCTAACCCCTAATCCTCTCTTCCTGTCCCTTTAACCCTTGTACTGATGCTGCAGAACCAGGCAGCTTCACTTAACCTTTTCAGTTATGCTGCAGTACTCCCAGACTCTTGTATTTTTTAAAACCTTGTTCCCAGACTAGTCTTCTGTATCCCAAATGTACATTCCTACCTTTCCCAAAATAATGTGAGTATGGCAGAAGGTGAATTCTCCATGCAGAGAAATGATGTCTTACAAAGTATCACAATATTGTTAGCTTTTATACATAAAACATGTCTCACATAGCCCAATGGTTATAGAGATTTTCTCTTTTTGACTTCTCCATGCATAATTGCAAACTCCAGCATGGTGTGATTAGCAGCTGGTTCAGTCTCCAAGCTCACTTAGCCCTTGGCATTTTTGTTCAAGCTGCAAGAGCAAAATCCATTAATGTCAACTGCAATGCTGTTCTTGTGGTATGGTATATGCATATACTAAGACTGTAACAACCCATAGCTTTCACAGAAATCAATGAATTATACTGGCTTTGATCATGAAGTAAAAGGTTATATAGTACCACGGAGCTGTCTTGTAACTCACTGCCATTTCATTCTACTTTTCTATGTTTTCCTTCTAATCCAAGGTCTTCTTAGAAAATAATATTCTATTGATGTGTGGGTTTGGCTTTTGCTTTCTAATGAGATCTACTGTTTTCCTTATATTTCTCTTTCCCTGTCAGGAGGTTAATAAAACACATCACAAAAAAAAAAAAAAAAAGAAGTCCAAACACACCAGCTAAGAAGCTATTAATGTAACAAGTGCTCAAATAAAATTCATTATCATAACAAGCTTCAGTTCTGTTTCCAGTTCCCCAAAAATTCTCCCAAGGTCTGCAGAAAGGAAACTAAGGTAGGGGACTTAGTTTATCTGCAGACAGGAACTTCTGCTGAGTCTGGAGTTCTTTATGTCTCTCAAAGGTTCTCTTGTAGGAATGGATTATGGTAGACATGCAAGCTGAGTACTAGTTGATTCCTGTTATAAAAGAGGATTAAAAATGAGGGTGGCTTCAAAAGCTAGTGCCACCAGCAAAGTAAAACTGAAAAAGGAACAATGAAACTGCTGTACAAATTGAAAAATCCATTGGATAATATTACGTTTGATACTAGAGCTTGGGTATCACACTTCACAAATTGCTCATTATCACTGACTTATAGAGACTTTTATGTGCACAGTCTCTGGCCACTTCATGCACTCTTAACAAAGCTAGGAAAAAACTTAAATAAGCTGCTTTTGCAACTGAAGAACAATTTGCCACAATATCAGCTGAAAAAAAAAAAAAAAAGAAGATTCAATTTGTTGGTACTGCAGTTATATGTTTGAACAATTTTTGGGACAGGGGAGTGCTGTGCATGAGTTCAGAAACAAGTAGAAAATAGACAGGGCAGGTGTTACACTGACCTCTGCCCATTAGAATCTGATAGGTAGTTTGGATTATCCCTTTTTTGACCAGATAATATTGCCTCTAGGGAAATAATTATCAACAGTGCATCATTAAGCCAGGTATTGTCACACATTGGATATCTATATTTTGGGAAAAAAAATATTTCAGTTGAAAACCAAAATGGAATTTTGATACTGCTGCTGGTGTGTAACAATAAATAGAAGTTTATGAATAAATGTACATACATAAATATGCATTCACATATAAATATAAATATGGTCCAGCTGTAAGAAATTACTTAGTAGTTGTTTGAATTGTTATTTTTCAAATGTATTTTTCTTCTTTTCATAATACTTTTACTGACAGATCTTACTCCATATCATACTTCTAACACTAAAACTGGAACAGAAAAGTAAGTGGATTGCTGTTCTAATGAAAAAAATATTCTATGGATTCTTACTGCAGAACCTCCCTGGACTTGTGAATTAGCATCTGAATTGAATTCTTATTGGTGGTTTCTCTACAATTTTTGACCCTGAAATAAAGTAGTGATGAGAGGTTTTATGAACCTTATTTGTATGGCTGGTGTTAAAGCAATGTTTGTTGCATTTAGAACACACAATAATGAAGCACTCGTGAAGACACATTTCCTCAGCCTTGTGCAACCATTGAAAAAAAATATTGTTCTGCTGTGTTCTTCACAAACTGAATTTCACCTTTCCTATATTTATTTGTGGTATATGAGAGGAGTGGAAGAGTTTTATTTTTTCTTACCATTACAGGTCTTGGGAATCAGGAACACCACTTTGTGCAAAGGTAATGACAAATTATTCTACAATTTAGGTGAAAAGAGGAAGCAATGAATGCTATTGTATTCTCTGACTCTTCTGAGTTCAAGAAAGCTTCTGGGGAAGGAGAGAAGAAATATCTGAATATTTTTCTCTTTGTATAACTATGTTTATTGTTTTAGTCACACAGTATCTGTGTAAATTTGGGCATGTGTATCTGTCTTAAGATGTACCTCTGGAAGGAAGAATTTTCAAAAAAAAAAGAAAGAGTACCTACAGGTTGGAGGTCCTGGAATTTACAGAACGTGAATGGAATTAGAGATCAGTTCTAAAGGCAACAAATACTTAGACCTGGAAGCACCGTTCCTTCAAAAATGGAAGGTTTTGGGACTTTTTTTCACCCCAGGGGGGGAAATTTAATTGGAGCTATAACCTGGATATAAAATATTTAGTTGTCTTTATGAATAAAAGCCACAATATTGGAACAAATGCTAAATCTGTATTTACCAATTCTTATTATCAGAATTGAAGATTACTTCCAATATGTAGAATAGGTTTCTCCCTTGCTCCTTTATTGGAGATTTACTTTTCTATACTAGCCACTGACAGGAAATGCAGCCTATATAAGCTTCCAGCATGATGCAGCCTAACTGTTTCTATATTATTCTCTCTCCTTAAGAGTTTCCTTCTTTGATGATACACACTTTATTATACTTTTATTTTATGGTCTTCACTTGTGATGGAATTCCAGGGAAAGAAAAGGCACCTGGGATTCAAAGAAACATTAAGCTAATGGACCATTTTTAATGTTGTCCTGATATTTATGTAGTTTCCCCAATGAAATTCAACAATATTACTACTTCTCCATTAAGAGTGGTTTTATAGTTTTCCCAGGATCTATGCACACTGAGAAAGGGCTTGCATTTGTGCCTTGAAATCTAGTAGTTACTGAACTATCTAGAAACTTATTTGGTATTTCAGCTCCCAGTTGAAAGAAGATTCTCCTTTAAATTAAGCAGAATGCAAGAATTTTGTGTGTGTCTCAGCACTTTCAGGGTGCAGGCTAACTTTCTATTACTTTGATGCATGTCACAGGATTTTCCTTGCTAATAAAGTAAGGTCACTCAAAGAAATTCTGTTAAATTGGAGGCAAGGGACATTTCCAGGCTCTGAAACTCTGCTGTTCATACTTTGTTAGAATGATCCCTGAAATACTTTTGCTCTGTGACATGTAGCACTCGCCCAAACAGTTCCTGTGCACAGTTCTGAAGCTAATGTAGGTCAGAGAAAAATCCCTGAATGGCAGTCACCTGTTTTGGAGAGTAACAAAGTTAAAAGTATGAATGTGAGATATTTCTGTAGTTGTTCTCAGTGTCAGAAAATGGTCCCAGCCATGTTTATCTTGGTAACATAGACTTAATAACACCTCTGTGTCTTTTGAATACCAACAAACACCCTACATTTCTGGCTGTCAAAAATGTTTAATGTAACTTAATTTTAGGACTGTATACTCAGAGGAAAGGAAAAGAATGCTTAAGATTTAGCCAACTAACACTTAGCCACATAAGACAGCTGAATTAATATGAATGCAAAATATTTGTTTCCTCTTAAGATTCATGTGACAAACTGGTATGCATTTCATTGGACTTGGAAAAGAAGACTATATCAGCCATACAGTCCTTCAACCTTCATAAAAGTTTCCACATCTTAATTCTAATTAATTTCTCACTCTGGATGTTACTTGGGTTAATAAGAATTTTCTCTCCCTTTCCTCTTAATTTGTCATTGTTTAATGCAAGTAAGAAGA
>JAVJGJ010000001.1:29881775-29915421 GCA_035590215.1 Microhierax caerulescens
GTTACATATATATAATATATAATATATATATAATATATATAAAATATATAATATAAATATAAAAATATAAAACTAAAATACTTAGGTATGTGCATATTATAGGGCATATATATGCCTATATTTGACAATATTTTCATATTCGGACTGAAATTTTGTCTCAAATTATGTCAAAATCTTGCTATTGTGTTCAAAATGCTAGGAATTATTTTTCATGCTTTATATTGTTGTCTTAATCTGTTTAAATAATGTCACTGCAGCCATTTTGTAAGGAATTTGTGTAGGGTCCAGAAATTATGTGAGTTAGATGCTTTACAGTCATGCAAGAAGGTGAGTTGCTATTTGGAAGCACTTTCAGATTAATTACAAAATTTACATAAGGAAGGGAAAGGGGGTAAAAAAGCATAGGACAAAATTATTTTCCTTTTTTCTCATTTTTTTAATATTAGACTCTTGCTTATTTACTTTCACTTAGCTATCTTAGAATAATATAATAGTGCAGGGTGTTTTTCTTCAGTTAACAAAATAACAATATATTCTGACCCCATTGCATTGCAGAGTTTCAGGAGTCTTAAAGTCCATTAAAGTAACTTTATCTTCAGCTGATTATCATTCTTTCTACATTATTATTTCCCCAACCTATGCTCCTTACCTCAGCATGCTTCAATTTAAAGTTGCTCTCATTATATCTGCCAGTATGCCTTGTCAGGAACTGTTCTGTCAGGCCACCTGATTAGGATTTTTTATAGATTAGACCAAAAAGAGATTCCATTTTTAACCCACTTGATGAAGAAATTGAGATTTTTCTCACATGGACATCCCCTGAGTGAAGTGCCAATGCATTAAGCGAGAATTTAGGATATTGTGAACAAAAGACTATCCTAATTTGCCCTACTCTTATAATCTCTGTAAATTCTTAGTTCTTTTCACCATAGTATCTATCCTTGTGCCAAAATCCTGCTTGAATTCTTGCACATATGACTCTTAAGTCAACAGCAAGAGAACTGCAGACAATTGCATTTGCCCAGGTCATTCGTTCTAACTCTGCTAAAAAAGCAAAGAGGGCACAGCTTTTTTTAATTCTTAATAAACAATTGGAAGTTATTTACTAGGAGGAAAAAAAGGTTTTTGCTACATAAATACATGTCTGATTTGAACTGTTTGAAAGATTTTATTTCTTGGAAGGTACTCAGAGGCTTAACACAGCCACATTCATATACCTGATATTCCTGTATTATGACATAATTTATTTTGTTAACTACTTAACACTGAAGCATTGTTCCTGTAAGTTTAGCCAGGGTGGTTTGAGCACTGATCATAAATTCTGGAGGACCTACTGTGGAATGACACTTTTTTAATGATGTGTAAAAATATGGTAAGTGGCTGAAATTCTGGCCAGTTCAATATTTACAAAGACATGCTCAGGAAATTTTCAGTTGTATGGCTTTAATTCCACAATATGGGAAATCACAGCTAAAGACCATCTGCTGTAGCAGATAACAATGTACCTATGCTGTCAAATCTCACACCAAAACCAGGACTGCTACCCTGTAGAACACTAGAGGAAAGCAGACCTAGTGAATCTATCTGTAGCATTTACAACCACTTGCCCGATGAAAGGAATTGAACTCGTTTCTTTCTTTACAAGCCACAAAAGTTGAATCTTCTGATGTTAAATCACCATGTGATCTAGCGAGCATGGTCTTTTAATTTAAGAAACCTGTTGTAAACGTGGTAAGTAGACACTACTAATGATTATTAAAAATACACTTTCCTGAAGCCCTGTTCTGGTCTCCTCTTCCCAGTTGTACACTTGTTTATAAGATGTTCATTAATCAATTCAAATTATTCACAAGCTGCAATTCCAAGTTTCATTAATGTTACCAACAAATCCTTACTTACAGAAAGGACAGCTCCTACTTACCCTGGCAAAGCATATCTTTATCTCTTGGCCTGTGATAAACATCTGGAAGGGTTTGGCCACAGCAGTACTACCAGTAATTCTTTATCATTTAAAACCCTCATAGGTAATTATTTGTAAGGGTTGTCTTTTCCATTTTTTTCCATGAGGTATAATGATTGGACTGTAGCAGTTTTGTTTCTGTATTGTAGCAGATTCAGCTTTCAAATTCTTTATATCAGGAAAGTGGATAGCCTTCTTTCATAGTGAAATACAACTATTTTTCAGAAAAATCAAGACTGGGAAGCTTTATCTTTACATATTTGCTCTAATAAGTGTGAAATTCCACATGTGCAAATATATAAACTGTGAAGATTATTAACAATATTTTAAGAATCAGTATTTATTTAGGAGAAAAGTCAACTGAAATATAAAGGGACAACTTTGTGAGAAAAAAATAGAGCAGTATTTTCATTTCCCTTCATATTTTACTTACCTGGCTTTGTTTTGGAATTAAGTTCTGTGGTCCTAAAAGGTTGGGCAGTGCCATGGTTTAACCCCAGCTAGCAACTAAGCACCGCACAGCCACTCACTTGCTCCCACTTGGTGGGATGGGGGAGAGAATCAGAAGGATAAAAGTGAGAAAACTTTTGGGTTGAGGTAAAGACAGTTTAATAGGTAAGGCAAAACCTGTATGCACAAGCAAAGAAACCCAAGAAATTAATTCACCACTTCCTATCAGCAGGCAGGTGTTCGGCCATCTCTAGGAAAGCAGGGCTCCATCACATGTAATGGTTACTTTAGAAGACAAACACCATCACTCCTAATGTCCTCCCCTTTCTTCTTCTTCCCCCAGTTTATGGCTGAGCACAATGTCATATGGTATGGACTATCCCTTTGGTCAGCTGGGCTCAGCCACCCCAGCTGTGTTGCCTCCCAAGTTCTTGGTGGTGGTCTAATGGCTGATGAGGTGGTGTGAGAAACAGAAAAGGCCTTGACTGTCAGCGCTGCTCAGCAGCAACTAAAAGGTCCCTGTGTCATCAATGCTGTTTTCAGCACAAATCCAAACCATAGTCACTATATGCTAGCTACTATGAAGAAAATTAACTCTGTCTGAGCCAAAACAAACATACTTAGCAACAAATGGAATAAATATAATATTGACAGGCTGCAACAGAACCGATGGCACCAACAGACCATTCCGTATTTCGTCACAGTTTAGTGCACTTTCTTTTACCATTCCCCTTAGAAATGCCAAAAACTATTGTACAGGAAAGTTAGGAAATCATATCGAGAAGTTCTTCACTAGCTTTTCTACCTCTTTGTTTAGATTTGTTAAATTGAACTGTGAAAAGTAAATGGCTTTCATAAATAAATAATTTTTCACAGGACTGAACTCACCAAAAGAGCATATATAATGTGTTTAATCCCATCTGCCTTTTCACTGTTTTCTGTTGGTTACAATCAGCTATGGTGAGTCATTTGTGATGACTTAGACTATCTCAGTGCTTCAGGAATTAATTTTTGAATAATGCCAGTCTTGTGAAAAATGCCAATCTATTTATGCACTGCTGTGAAACTTGTGATGTCTGCAATTCTGAGATGTAAAATTGTGAAATTCTCTTTAGACCCAGCAAAATATATAATATTGGGGTAAAGCACAAGGACTTTCTCCTGAAGAAGTCTGATCAGCATGTATGCATTGAAATCCAATTTTCCAGAAAATCTTTGGTAAATTAAATTTCTGTCACATAATAAGCCAAATGTTCACATAAGACAGATCTATAGTGCTCTTAAATAAAATACATGGTTTTACAGGAAAAGGTCTCTTTTGCTCTTCTTTTCTCTTGCATACTTCAATTAGTGTCATGTTATTTGTTTTAGATTAACATTAATGATTTAAATGGCAGGAAAAGTACAACTAACAATGGGGGAAAATGAATTAGAGACTCACTGAAAAGAGTTGGCTGATTCTACTGTGAGGCTGCTCTTAATATGTGAAAAATCATGGTGACAGGGAAAGAGAGGGTTTCTGGCAACTGGAAAACATTTTCTAAACATCTTTAAGACAACAGCAAAGATCTGGAAGTTGTACACAGGTCTGTATAACCTCAGTCCCTGGAAAGATCATGGACAATTTCCTCTTAAAAACCATTTCCAAGCATGTAAAATAAAAGAAAGTAACCACTAACAGTTAACGTGTTTTTAACAAGGCAAAACATGGCAACTAACCTGATTGCTTTCAATAGTGCATTGAGTGGCAATGGGTAGAATGGAAGAGCAATGAATGAAATACACCTTGAAGTAGGATTTTTGATTTTTTCTCTTACAGCATGCTTATCTAAAAACAGAGGAATTATAGGCTGAACAACTGGCTGGGTAGGGATTTGGATGGACCACAAGGGTCTAAGGATAGTAATCAATGCCTTGATATCCATTTGGTGGCCGGTAACAAGTAGATTATCTTTGTGTTGATGCTGTGTTAATATCATTCTGTATCTTCAGCAACAACCTTGATGACAGGTCAACATACATCTTCAGCGAATTTGTGGGTGGTACTAACATGGGAACAGCTAACACTTCAGACTCTAGAGCTTCAATCCTTAAGGATCTTGACAAACTTGCAGACAGATCTAGAGAGCCCTGCAGGGACAGACAAAGGGAACAGGGTTTGTTTAGTACATTAAGAGGAAGACTGACGTGCAATATAAATGGCAGCCCACATTTTCTTGACAGAGAATTAAATATGTGATAGAGGTAAAGGGGAAGATGGTATAACAAAAGGCAGCAGCTTGAAGCTGCTGCATGAAGCTCAGACTAAACTTTAGAACAAACCTTTTCACTAAGAATGTAGTATGACACTAGAACTTTAGGTAACCCAAAAAGTTTGTTGAATCCACTTTCTTGGAATAGCTTTGCAGACCAGCTTAGAAATCAGATTTCTGAAACAAATGAACAGCAACAAAAAGAACCAAAATTTTGGTGTCATTGGTAGAGCAATATATTAGTAGAAGACTGATATGATACAACATAGAAAGCATAAGTAAAAAGGAGTGGAAATATGTAGAAAATAAAGGTATATCCTAAGAAATCCAGCTTGATGCAGTTAAATATATTTGGGGAAATGCAGAGAGAGTGATATCAAAATGATGAACAAAATGATCTCAGTGATTGTGTGAACTAGAGTGGGCTTAGCATGTCACAGGCTCTGTAGGAGTTGAAAATACCCTACACATGCAGGACAAATAAAGAAAAGCAAACAGAAGGCAATGACAACCCTAGAGTTATGACAGGGATTATGGTTTTATCATCCTAGCTGATAAATGAAGAAAATAGAAGCTTCTGGAGAGAAAGAAATGGCAAGTTCACTTTTGACATAATAAAACAGCCTTTTGATGGGCTACGGCTGATTGAAAAAGATGGAAAAACAATCACAAACCTTTTACAGAGGAAAAAGAACATTTTCATAGTTTATATTTTGAAGTTTCTATTCAGACTAAAAACAAAAGAGTATTCTTAGAGTTTCAGAGTTTGGCAAAAAAATTGCAATTGTTTTGTTGTTTTGGGTTTTTTTGGTGAGTGTAAGTACAGGAAAAAGCAAATTTATTAACTATGACATAACATTTAATTCTTTTTCCTGACAGCAGGTCTGTGGTACTGCTAGGTATACAGATTAATTATAATTGCTCTACAGACTTTCTTCTTTACATTAACTTCAAAGACAGAAGAAATTGAAGTTAAGGATAACTGCTTCACATTATATATTCTGACTGCATGGGTATACAGACTCTTCTAATCTGATTTAGTAAACAGCTAAAGGAATACCTCTTATTATCATTGTGCAAGTCTAATGAGAGTAGTTTTAACCAAAAAAACATACAATTTCTTTGTAGTTTGAAGCTTGTGTTCATTTACAATATGTATTTTTAAATAAGTGGTGTTGGAAAATAAGAACAACATGGTTAATTATTTATTTATGTTACTTTTTATTAATTTATTTTTTGTATAGCAAATCTAGCACTGACAACCTAGTCAATTGTAGTTCTATACCTCAGAGTTGGCAATCTATTGTGTTTGTGTCCAGCAGAAAATCTCTTAGACCCTGTACATTTAATTTCTTTTTTTGCAAAACAGTTGTAGCAGTTTTTATCCCTGTCTTATGGTTATGGGTAATTTACAATGTAGGACAGGAAAACTGAACACTTTTAAGATGGAGCTTGATAAACTCATGAAGGTATTACACTACAATTTAATTTATGTCAGCAACGGAAATAAACTGATACCCTATTGGGTCCTTAATGGTCTTATGCTACTGACAACTTCAAGAAACTTATGTCATTTTGATGAAAACAACAAAGCCTACAATATCTGATAATATAAACTTTGAATGTAAAGATAGCACAAGAGAGGCAATGTGTTTACAAGAGCTGTTTCTGTTGTGCTTTGCCTTTATTACTGGAGGTGTGATTTCTGAGAGATTCCTTCATTGGCATTCCAAGTAAAAAAATATGAGTCTGGTCAGATAGGGGTAAAGAACAGAGACACACATCTGTTATGAAGGACCTTGGAGGTTTATTATGGTTTCGCAGATGCATAATGAGCACAAAGTGACCTGAAGGTAGCAAAGTATTTAGTACTGTTTCAACAATCAGAGAAGCAACTCTTTCTTTGTGGTGTTCCAGAGTGATGATATTTTGAATATTGCATTTCATATTAGACCCTACATTCCAAAATAGATATTGACAAACTGAATGAAGTTCAGAGGACAGCAAAAAAAAAAAAAAAAGAAAAAAAAAACCAACACCCCTTCCCCCCCAAAAAAAAAACAACAAAACAGGTCAAGGAGATGGAGGGATTGATTTCTGAGGAAAGATAAAAAGAAGAAAGTATGTAAAACTTGACTCAGCAACGATAAAGGGCAGGGATTATTAACAGGCTACAAATAGCCAATGGATTTAAATATTAAGTCAGAGAGAAATAATTTAGTGCAGGACAAGATGATGTAGCTAAAATATTAACATGGAATTAAGCAAAATAAACTAAACGGAATGCCAAAGCAACCATTGCAGTATAGATGTGTTGACCTTCTGATTGGACTGGAATTACAATGCAATAACAGTCGTGACACTAACATGGTTGATCATTGACCAGTCATACTAAAAATATCATAGAGTTACAGGAAAACATTGAGGCAGAAACTAATATGCTTTTATTTTATAATCAAATAAGTTATCCTGGGTTGTGTTAGGAGGAGTGTTGCCAACAGATGGAGGGAAGCGACCCTTTCCCTCTAAGCTTTTTCATCTGTTAGTTCCTTTGTTTTCCTTAGTAAAAGGAAAACTTTTGCATAATGTTTTCCCTATGAAATTCTTTAATTTACCAACTTTAAATAATATTTTCTATCAAATTCCTAAGTGCTTCCTATTTTTTATTGAATAATTAGAATGTCCACTAGATAGTGAAATTATTTTCATTTACATCAAACTTACACAATCGCTTATGGTATTACTTGAGCAATATTGATCAAATACCTGAAGTTGTATGTTGTGTGTTAAACCCAGCAGGCAGCTCAGCCTCACACAGTCACTTGCTCACTCTCCCACAGTAGGATGAGGGAGAGAAATGGAAAGGTAAAAAGGAGAAAACTCATGGGCTGAAATAGACAGATTAATAAGTAAGGCAAAAACTGTCTGCACAAGCAAAGCAAAATAAGGAATTCACTCACTACTTCCCACAGGCAGGCAGGTGTTAGGGCATTTCCAGGAAAGCAAGGCATGTAATTGTGTGCAGTCTTTGCTTGGGAATACAAACATTGTAACTCTAAATGTCCTCTTTTATTGCTGAACATGATGACATATGGTATGGAATATCCTTTTGGTTAGTTGGGGTCAGCTGTCCTGACTGTGTCCCTCTGCAACTTCTTGTGCACCTGCAGCCAGCTGGCTGGTAGAACACCATGAGAAATAAAAAAAAGCCTTGATGGTGTGTAAGCACTGTTCAGCAATAGCTAAAACATTGGTGTGTTATCAATACTGCTTTGATCACAGCTCCAAAACTGAGCATGATATGAGCCACTATTAAGAGAATTAACTCTATCCAAGACAAAACCAGTATAGTTGTGTCAACATTCTTGTCCCAGAAAGAGTCAGAAGAATGGACAGGTTTTTATGCACTATCTTGGCATTATCAAGCATGTGGAAGTCTTGGCACTGATTTGTATTTCTGCCTAAAATAAGGACCTCTCAGAGGAGTGTTTGCCAGTTTGAATTGTTTGAATTGCCAGTTTGTTCTGGATTGGATATACTGATGAGGAACTAAGCTGTTCTTGTTAATGCTTTTGGAGGCTAGAGAAAAAGCAAGAGTAAGCAGGGATGAACAAAGCTGCTCCTCAAGAGACTAAAAACTTCAGAATTAGCATGTTTGCAAGTGAAAAGTATTTTTTTTTAAACCATTAAAAGAACTGGAGCATGAATTAGAATCCAGAATTATCGTTGCTTCAGTAAGGACTCCAATAACTAGGCTGAAGAATTGTACTTGCATCATTTCATTTTCTATATTAAGAAATCTATACTTTTACCATGAAACACTGAAAACGGGTGAATTTTGACTTATTTCAACTTTGTCCTTCCTGGTGGAACCCTAAATTCTTCACTTCTCCCTGTGAAATATTTTTAGCTTTGTAGTTTCCATGCCTTTCTTTGAGTTGTCACTGATCTTCCTAGGCAGAAATAAAAACTGGACTGCTACAGCTGCTAGGCAGATGAGATACACCAGCTTTTCTACTGCAGAATAAGAGATGTGGAAAACAGGTCCAGGAGAAAGAAAATGATCAGGAAGGAAAAGGAGACCTCACTAGTGGGCATCTTTTCTTCTATTTTCTTTTAATCAGGAGAATGCTCAAGTCTGTGGCTCAAGTATTTTCTACAGCATAATGGAGGTACTTTCTTGCTTGGTGTTCTGGTCTTTGTTAATTTAATTCTCAGATATTTATCTCTTCCTAGATAATGACACCACTTACCTGATTCAAAGCATTTATTTCTCTTATATGATAGAGACATTAAAAGTTAGATTTCACATATATAGCAGTAGATGAATCTTTATGTCATGTTAGCCCAGAAGCATTGACCTTACTTACAAAACATTAAGTACTGACATCAGAGCTTGTACTTGTTCTGACATCAGTGTTGCTTCCAACTGCAAAAACAAGAATTACTTTTGTGCCTGATTTCACTGTGTATAAAATGGCCACGATGGACCTGTATGCTCTAAGGTATCATGAGGAAAAGGCACAGAAGACAGTCACAAAGGGTAATAAGAATTTTAAAACATGAAAAGAGAGAATAGAAGCTAGGTGAATAGATTATTCAGGTGTAGAATTACAGGTAAATTGACAGGCTCCTGAGGACACCATCAGGCCTTACTGGCCTTGCCCAGCCTCGCTTGGCACCTCTCTGCACCCTTTCTAGGGCTCAGGGTCCCATTTCAGCCTCCCGTGGCCTTCAGTCCCTGCCCAACGACGCTGTAGCAGGGCTGGTCTCCAAGTCCCCACCACCCTGATCAGCCACAGGCCCCGCCGAGTGAGCCCACCTGTGAGGCCATGTCCTGGCCCAGCCTCAGCCCCTCCCCATTGCCAGGGGCAGGTGGGACAGGCCCTGGCTGCCAAGCCTGAGGATTCCCCCCAAAGCTCCCGGTCCCAGCCCCAGGGAACTGCTTGCTCACACTTCTCAATAATAGAGCCCATACTCAGAGAACAACTTGTAAGTGGGTGAGAAAGGATTCTTCTAAATCATCAGTCATTTGCCTCAGGGAAAAGGAAAATACTCTCAGCTGTTATTCAACTCAACCCCACAGACAGCTTTCTGGGTATTTTTAGATAGGTGACACATTGCATGCTATTTTTCTCACACAAGCTACAGTTTTCTGTGCTTCTTTCAGAGCAGCATGGTATATTCTGTTAACGTGTTTTTTATAATCGTGTAAGGACTTCTTGGAACTGCATCGTTTAAAAATAGTGATGTTTTCATTCATATGCATAAGATAGATGGACATAATGATACATATACTTAGCAATAAGATTATGCTAACATTGCATTTACAGTTGCAAAGCCATTGTACAGACAGCCTTTGAAAAAGTTTGCATTGCACTGATAATTCAAATATGTTTTGAAATTTGCTATCAAATGTACAGAAACCTATCAGTGTTCTAATGCTTGAATCTAAAATGGCCAAGATTATTAGAAACAAGTGAACTGTGGTTTAACATTCTATTAGTTCCACTTTTTTCCAGCTCTTTGAGAACTCTTCAATTTATTGCATTGAGTCAGTGTCCTTTGAAAGTGCCCTGATTATGTTGCCCTTGCAATTCCACAAGTCATATTTTAAAAAGGTCAAAATGTTTATCTTCATAACAGGAAAAGTCATAGCTACTTATTGGTCTTGAAGTTTTTTCCTGTTCTGTTCCCCTGATGATAATTTCAGTGCTTCATCTTGCTTATTCTTTTTTACTCTTAAGCCTGAGGTATATACTTTTGATGTATATAATTCAAGACAAATAAAAATCAAACTGAAGAGAAATGAGCCCTTTGATCTTCTAAATACACTGCTAAATTAATCTTAGATTTCCTTACTTCTGTTTCTTGAAAAGCACACTACTACTTTGAGCTACTGACAGGAGAGTTTACCCTTTTGATGCATACCTCATCATTCTTCTGGAACCATCTTTTTGTTCTTCTGTTTTTCACCAAAAAAATCAAAGCTTGGCCTTTTAAGTGATGATCACCTTTCCAATGACCATAAAAGAATCACAGGTTTTTCTTCTATAATTATTTTAATCTATTCTCTGTTTTATTACTGTACACTTCTTTTGATAGCTAAAGGGAGAAATTTTTAAGATCATGGGTAAGATAAAAATGCTTATTGTTGACCTTTTATAAGACCAGAGCATGGTCCCATGAACAGGTGATAAATGTTTCAGGCCAGCTTGTACAGATATGGATGAAGCAGTGACAACAGCAAAACCATAGTGCCTTTTAGAGTAGTTTTGTGTCTCATGGCATTGAAACATACTACTTCACTGAAAGATGCACATCTGGAAATCCTTGGTCCCACTTCAGATGCTTGTTCTCCTCACTAGTGCAAAATGCTGAACTGGTTGATGATTGGTCTTGCTCAAAAAGACATGACTGAGATCTTGCTGGGAAGGTGAGGATGCAGAGATAATTATAGACCATGTGGAAGTTTTGTGATTAAAGAGAGACAGGTTCATGAGACAGCTGTATTGTTGAAAACTTTATATATAGGCATAATAAGAAAAAAGTTGCCTTTAGTGCAAAGTAAGTACTGGTTTTATTAATTAGATGAAAATTAGAACTTTAATTTCTATTAACGAAATAGAAAACACTAAAGAATTGTCCCATGTTAATTTTGGTAACATTTGAGAAGTTGTTCATGAGATTTATTTATATTTTTAAATTATTAGTGAAGTTACTGTAATCCTAAGAACTTGATAAAATATTTATAAGGGTATTTTGTGTTATAATTTTATAGTTTTAAAATTAGTATAAATTACATATAGCTAATGTGATGGAACTCTTGAAATATATGGTGAATATAATAATATAACATATTATTAGAGATTATCTATCTATCTAAAAATAGAATATCATAAATTAACTTATAATTTGTCACAACTAATAATTTTTTATCTAGCAATCATTTTGTTCTCTCAGGTCAGAATTTTATATGTTCCAGTATAAAAGGAATAAAACTTTGATAGGAAAATGTTTGGGGTTTTAAAGATTTTTATTGTCATAATAAAAAATGCTAACTCTTTCTCTTAATTTCTGATCAAGTAAATCCCTTTCTGTTACGTAATATTTTTTCTGTATGACAAGATATAAAGATATAAAGATATAAAGGTCTATTTTAAAAAAAAGAAAAATGACCCTTCTCAGTCTTTTCTGTGTATGAAAGCTCTCTGTCTTAGCTGTCTTAGCTGTGGTGGTTTGGTAACATTTGACATATTTCTGAAACCAGTGTTTAGTCTGATGTCCTAAATATTGAGTGCTAGAGGTCACAATTAGAGCTGGAAGTATGTGATACAGGAATGGACATGCCCTGTGCTGGAAAATTGAGGGCAGATTTTTATTCTTTTTTTCTGTATTCTTTTCAGCATAGAAAGTTTTTTCATGATGGCTTTCTCTGTCACATGATGGATTAAAATAACAAGTAATTCAAAAGGGAATGAACTCCGCACAGTCTATAAACAAAAATGTATCAGCCAGCTGGACATGAGAAGAAGTCAACCTCTTTTTAAAAGAACATTTGTATGGTATTTCTAAGTAGCATCGCATTGCGTCTTATCCATCTTTTACAGGAGGTAAGCTCCTGTTATGGCCCTCTAACAGTTGGCTGTTTAAGCAAATAAAACCCAATTTCACTACTTTCTCTACAGCCTTTCTTTTTGTCTACTGTCCAAGTCGACAGCTGCAACATTTTTGTTAAAAGCCCGCAAATGTATGTATTACTGGTAATTCCTCTCCCAGTTATTTGGCCAAGCTTTGAATGGAAGCCAATATGATAATTTTGCCTGTGAAAATTCCAGCAGAAGTGGAACATAGACCACCTTGTGGACACTGACAAACCTTGGGCCTAAGCTCAGTCCATTGTTGCTTAGCATTCCTTGGACTTGAAGAATTCTCAGTGCTATTAAAAGCAAAATTTTGGCTAGTAAACAAACTATGCATTTGGAGTTTAACAACTGATCTGATAAAAGTCATGTTTGTATCTATACAATGCTATGTTGATGCCTGAACTAAGAAACCTGATAGTACAGTTAGGATAATTGTGTTTCAGAGTCCAGCTTGACTAGAAATGTGTTTGGCTGAATTCCTAAGTTGTGGTAGCATGCGGAAACTTAAAGGCTGTGATTGTCAGAACTCTTTAGACACTCGTAGGTCTTAAAGGCCCTGACCAGCCTCACCTGGGGCTTCCACCCACACCATCTGCCTTGGGTCCCAAGCAGCCTCAATTAAGCTGAGGCCTGATTGTCCAGCCTCCTTGCCTAGGCTCTGGCTTAAGTGTACCTGGCCTGGTTTTGGCCTGGTCTCCTGGGTGGACCTTGGACCTCTACTACAGGTAGCTTGGCTCTTGAATGGACCTCTTATACATGTTACATCTTGCCTCTAGTCTTGTCTTCTAATGCTTCTAACTGGATTCCCTGGTTGAACCCTGTGCTTGGTTCATCTCCTTGTCTTGTATGGGACTGTTGCTGGACTCTGTTATCAGCACGCTGACCAGTCCAATCCAGCTGGCAAGGGCACTGCCTTGCCAGTGTTGTGGACACTCTGTGTTGCTCTTCCTTGAGGAGTGGTCCTGCTGTTTGTGTTGCCCTATACTGACACAATGTGGTGATTGTAAAGGGGATACTAACAGGAGGAAAAAAAACAAAGGTGGGGGGTGGGGGTGGGGGGGGTGGGGGGAAGGGGTGTGTGTGTCAGAAGTGTAGAAGACTAGTGAACCTAACCTCGCCTAGAAATTAAGAGACTGATGGATGGATCAGCTAAGAGCAAAGATGTGTTGTATTCTGTGCTTTTCTAAGTGAAATTGTTCCAGTGTGTAAAAAAATTGGAGTTCAAGATTCATCAGATCACATCAAATCTGTTATTGTAAGGTAAGGGCTTTCAAATGGGGTGTCTGCTGTTATCGCTGTTCCTATGGTTTGTCCAAGAGTCACTAGCTATTCTCCGTTTGGTATTTCTCTTTTTCCTAGTGCAGATGAAATTTTATATGTTTTTGAACACTTTTTAGTGACTTAAGACTTCAAAGCGGAATCATCCAAAATGCATCAGAGTATTTTAACCACTAAAATACAATTATTTAAACCTTGTTTTTTCTTCTTTTGACCACAATTACTATTTATTTTTACAAAAGGACAATATTTTCCCAAAAGAGAGCTTGAGACAACTTTTATGAAGGACTTAATAAGTGTGGTTATTAGATTATTCCTATGTTCCTAAGAGCATTTCTAAATAAGGAAAATTAAAGTTGGGTTTCTTACCTGCTTGCATATTCTTTGAGCACTGGCTGCTCTACTGTATAACAATCTTTTCCTGTTTTTACTTAAAACTCTAGTCTACTTCAGAATAGAACAATTTACACTGCAAAACAGAAGTAGCTAAAATGCTTTCTCTCCCATCAGTTTTTTTAAGAAATGGGCATTTTTCTGATTGAAAAGCCTAATAACTTAAACTACATATTTGAAAAATGAAGTCACTAGAGAATGTTATGGATTTGGAACATTTGTACATTTAGCAAAAGTAGAAAAGAAAACAAGCACTGACCTCCATTTGTTTCAACAAACATTGGCAAGATCCTACCTAAATATCCACAACCAGTAAATATATTGGGATTTTGCCAAGATTTCTCAGTATAAATTGTTGCTTTAATCTGGCAGGAGCTAGGAATAACTTCCTAGACCTGAGCAGCTTCTAAGTTATTGTTCTGTTAGGATCCTAAATATATATTGTCCTGTAAAGGTCCTGGAATATGTTTTGGCAACAATTAAATATAATTTTATGTGCATCATTTATAGTGTTGCTATAAATGCTTGCTATCGATAAAACACTAATAGATATTCTATCAATATAGTAATATTCTCTCAACAGTTTGAAACTGTTTAAAACACAAAATATATATTTTGAAATTTATTGTATGTGTTCATTTTGATGCAACTGTTCATAATTTACATTCCTGACAATCAAGCTTTATTTTACCACAGGTTTAGTTTGCATCTTAATTACATCTGAATGGATATGGTGCTCTGAAACATCCCTTACTCCAATTTTATTTTTATATTATGCTATTATATTGCATTAGGAATTGATTTTACCACTTGCAAGATGTATATGCAGCTACATCAAATTTCATATAAACCAAGATTACTGTATGAAAGTATTTATCACTGCATTTCATAAGTGTTTTGATTATGCATTTATAAACACCATTGACCACCCCCACCCCAAATTCTGGGGCCACCATGAAATAATAAAATCACAGTTTTTACTAGCCCTTAAATAATTGTGTAATTTTACTCCCTTCCACCCCAACCCACCTCACAAAAAAAAAAAAAAAAAATCTTACAGGAATAGGTGATCAGTTGGTGAGTGTTACGATGTTAAAGTGAAGATACTGCTGATTTTGAGACAATAAAAGCAATATAGTTCATGATAGCTATGCAGCTTTACTTAGCGCTTGGAAAGGACAGGTCTAATGCTTCTGCAGCCTTACTTTGAGCCTCCTGTGCATATGCATTAGAATACAATTTTTAATTACATAAATACATATAAATTAATGGGCCATTTCCTTGTTGGTTTTTTTTTCTGATAAGATTGTAATTTATATAATGTGTATAATTTAAAATTCTTAATTAATAACTTAAAAACTATATTTTTTTTCCTTAAGGAAGCCATATAATTATGAATCATTTGTTAACTGTTGACTTAGCTTTTCCTCAGTACTAGCAGTTTTTACAAAGGAAAATCACTTCCAGAATAATCTTAGAGATTTATCTCTAACACCTGTTGCTACCTCCCTAACTGCTTCTCCAAAATTTGGTAGGATTGTATTTAAACTTAATAATATTGTACTCAAATGCCTCTTTCTCATGTAACTAAAAAAGAAAAGGAAATATTTTGAAAGCCACTTTTCAAGTGTCTTACATTTGCTTATGGAAAAGTTTTAATTATTTAGCTTTGTAGCAATAATGGTTGTACTCTATCAATGCTACCAAGCTTCTGAAAGTGTCTGAACTCAGAATATTCTTGTCACATGAACAAAATAGAGTTCATATTAGGGAAAAATTTAAGTGTGAAAACATAAATGAATAAGTAAGGAGTTTAAAGTAAATTAAGTGCATCGTTTCAGTCCTTGTATAGATAGAATTGGTGATACAGAGGCACCAAATGACTACATTATCATTAATAGTTTGTTAAACTTAAACTCACTTATCTTAAATCAATCTTCCTGTAATTTAATTATAGTACAGTTATGCAGTTAGATGTTGAAAAATTCCAAAGAGCTTCCAAGCAGCTAGCTTTAATAATCACAGGAAATGGATGTGCTAAGACAGGTGTTTTGTCCTTTCTTTTTTTGGTGGATATATTCAGTGTCAATTGTTTTCTAATAATTATTAATATTTTATGTAATTTAAAGGCAGTATTCTTTATTTTTTCCAGCATTTTTAGGGACAATTCCTTCAGATTTCTGAAGGGAAAGGCTTTATTCTTTGTCTTTATGCTTTTTGTAAATAAAATAGTTCTGTGTCAGTCTGTATTTGAATTTTTAGGATTCTAATCACAGACCCCACAGAGCCATCCAGAAGATTCAGTCAGGAAGTGTCCTCTGTAGTTGTAGGACTTCTCTAATATTTTGATTATAAAATTTATTGCCTGCCCTATGGTGTAGCAAGTCCCAGTGTACAGCACTGTAAAATAAAACAACTAAGTAAATGTTCTGTTTCTACTTTGTGCTACTTTCTCCTATTTTACTTTGTAGCACTTAAAAGAACTCCTTTGATGTGCTCTTTTAAACAAATCAGTATAAATGCGAAGTCACGTAATTATGCTGTTCCTTGGCTACGTTTCTGACTCGTAATTCTACATCACACAGAGTTCTCAAAGTAGCAAAAACACCCAAAAGAAAAATTGCTTTATCACTAGTTGTTTCATGTCAGTGAGTTATGAGCAATAATAAAATGATTTGTGTTTTGAAGGCTGCCACCTTTACTAATTCACTTGATACCCGGATCTTTAGCATTAAAGCATTGCTTTAGTTTAATTGAACACTTTGAATTCTTAAGCTGAGTGTTTAGGTAAAGCAGAAAGCTAAAGGAATTTATATTATAAATTATATTATAATTAAATTATATTATAAATGGCTATTAATGGTAGCCCACATAGACCACAAGTTAGGATCCATGTACATATCTCTGTGGTAAACCACATAATATTTGTACCATGGTTTATAATCTAGAATAAAATTAGATGTGATCAAAGAAGGAAATTTAAAATATGGGATGGAGTATAACAATGGCAGTTGTAAGAATAAATCATGGATGCTAGCACTTTTCATACTTATAAAATACATCGTGTTTTTCTAAATTAAGAAAATAAAAAGTGAAACACCTCTTGTGTCTGTTCTGCAAACTTTGTACAGTAAGACAAGTTCCTGAGGCTTGTCTGATGGTTCATTCATAAGGAGACTGAAATACTCTCATTCTTCTACAGCAAATTGTGAAGGAATGCATCTGTCATTCTGGGTACCAGGGGACTGCTAGTTCTAGTTTGATCAAAATAGCCTGTATCATCACTGCCAAGGGCTTGTCCACTATTCCAAAGGAAAACTTGACACACACCTGAATTTATAACATCATCTGAGTAAGCAGCTTCATTCTGAAAGTATCATTCAGTCTCTTCTATTACCTTCCAAAGTGACCAACTTTGCAAAAACAGCAGCCAGTCCTCCCAGCACCCTTGGATGCAGCCTGTTGGGTCCCAGAACAGATTTATATTTTATGTATTTGTCATATTCACATTACTATTACATTGTGATGATATTCAACTAGCAACAGAGCTTATGAGATGTTCTGTCCAAATTCTATTCTGTGATACTTTGATGTGCTGATCAAGTCATACTCAAGCACAAGGCCCAAGGAGCTAAGGTGAAATTGAGACGTATTGAAAGCCTATATGTTTTCAGACTGTCAACATTTTTATCTAATACTTTTACTGATTTGGATCACATCATAAAATCTAGAAGATCTAAGCAATGTGGCATCAATTATTTTTTTCCCTTCAGATGGAAAGCTCTTCCTGGCCATTTTCCAGCAGAAAACTGAAATTTCTTGACACTCAAGAGATGGAATTTATTCATGCTAAAGTGAAATACTTGTAACTATGTAACACTGAGAGCTGTTAGATTTTTTTTATTTGCTCAGATAGACCTTTCTGAAGGACCCTACACACTATGAAGTGAAAGGTTGGAACCCTTCAATCCCCCTCTCCTCCAATCCTGTCAACCTACTTTTTTTTTTTTTTTTTTTTTTTGCATATATAAACATTTTAGTTTATTCATGGGATGATAAGGAAGAGTAAGATCTCTTGATCTTTGTGCCATGGCATCAATTATCTCATATAGTTTTGCATAGAATTAGAAGCTATTGGAAATTTTCTCCTTTTGCAGGTTTTCAAAAAAAATTGAGGAGACTTCTGTTCATAGAACATTCTGGTTTTCTTTGTGGCTACAGCACTTGGGATAAAGGTCTTATCAGCACAGTTCATTTGGAAACGAATGAAACTGAGAGCTCTTTCACCAAGATACATGGCTGACTTCTGCTTAGAGTATGATAAATAGTGCAAATCTGATAGTGAAACTCTAGTAAAGCCCACTATAGGTTTGCTAATGCTGTGGAATTGCCTTATGCAGCTACCAATTCAAAGACCAAATTAATGGCATTTGATACAAAACTATCACTGATATATATTTTTTAAAAAAATTATTTTTATTTACCTAAAACTTTTTCTGTTCCTTTAGACCTCCCTGTGGTTATACTTGCATGGACACTTGATTCCAGGACTTCTGACTTAACAAAATCTTACAATTCATTCTGGTAATTTTTTACAGCTACTGTCAGGGTCCTGAGGGCCTGGGCAGGATCTGCAATTTTTTTCTTCCTCTCCTAGGTGTTTAGCTGCTTGTGCTCAAGACCAGATTGGATATCATGCATCTATGTAACCTTGGATCAGGCTGATGAAGAAAGATCCTTGTGGAAAACCAGCTTTAAGAGGCTTTGTCAGGCCTTCCCTGCTGCACATGGGAACTACATTTAAGCTCACATCCTTGGCCTGGTCCTTGTGTGACCTGTGCTGTATGTGTACATGTGTCTGACCACGTACCTTCCTGATCTGCTGACCTGATTTCCAGGTTGATCTTAGACATCACTATGGGCTTGTCTGGTGAACCTGACTTTTGGCTGAATTTGGTAACCATCCTTGGACCTGCTCTACTCTTTTTGCTTGGGTATTGTGGGACTGTGCATCTTGCTGGTGAGGATACTGTCTTTGCCTGCCCTGCCTTGGCCCCACCTCCTGACTCATAGTCTTTGTGGTGCAGCCCACTCTTGCCTGCTACTTGACAACTGCTGCCATAAACCAGTATTTTAAAAGGACAGTTCTGTCCACCTTTCACATGTGATTTGTTGAGGCATTATGAAATTAATGTCTTCCTCTGAAAAAGCACTCACTGAAATGCAGGCCATGTTCTTGATAGTTCTTTTAGTGTTATCATCTGGTAAATATGACTGCTGAAATCAAGACCTGCTTACTTCTACATTCCGATGATTTGCTGCCCAAGGAACTAATTTTTACAATGTTTTGGACACCTGCTCTTGCTCTCTACTACTTGGCAGCAAAATACTGTCCTCCAAACTCAGTATATTTGTTTTGTATGCAGTGGACTGACTCATAGCCAACCTGGCCATCCAAATCAAATCAGAAATTCTATTACCAACACTTGTGCTATACCTGCAAGCTGAAGAAAATGACATCATGATCATTTTATGTGCATATACATCTCCAAATTGGAGAAAATATTGAACCCTGATTGTCTGTCCAAGAGAAGAATTCAAGCCTTCCTGGTTTCATATGAAATGTCAACATTCTTTATCATGTTCAACTTGCCTTCCCAATAGCATCCTGTAGAATTAAAAAATGGTCCCAGTTATCGATGGCTAAATATCATTATGTTTGAAAGAGCATAGTCTGGCAGTTATGCTTTGTTCTTCTCCCTTGTGTTTCCCCTCTGTCAGGATTTGTGCTCTGTCAGCAGACACAGATAGAAAGCTTTGGAATGATTTGTATTACAGCTATGGGTTCTGATTTATATTTTAAAACACTATTTCTCAGGTCAACCTTTTATTTTTCATTTTATTTATTAGTTGCTTGATCTTCATTCAATAAAGTAATGTGTTAAACTATTCAATGAGCAGGATCTTTAGTAATGAAAAAATATCCCAAGAAATCTCTGTTATGTCCTTGTAAAAGCAGTCAGAAAGCCTAACACTGTTTTGAAAGCAGACAAAAAAGAATTCTTCCTCAGATCCTTCAATTAGATTTTGAAAATCAACAAATCCTTGTTGTTTTGTTCTTTATTTTCCTGTCAAAGTCATGGTCCTAAATTACTTAAGAAGCTGCAACTCTCGCTCGTTCTGAAATACTACACAATCAATATTAATTTAATTGACCAATGAAATCTGGGTGATCTGCATTACAGATCACTGTTGAGGTACAGTGTTACCATATTTATTCTAACAACAAGTGTTTACAGTTCCCAAATCTAATGTGACAATTTTTAGAAATTTTACTTTTCTGTGAAGATTTCTATAAACTGGGGAAAATTTCATATGTTACTGTTATTTTTAAAGCAGGCAGATTTCTATCAAGCACAAAGATGTTGTAAGGGAATTAAAATCAGGTAAATGTCTAGGCTTGAAGAAATTGTTAAAAGCTCTTCCTGGGACACTCCCACCCCTACTGTGAGATCAAATCTGCCAGCAACAGGTACAGCGTTGCCCTCCCAGAGGCTCCTGTCTAGCAGGGCAGGCTGCCAGCTGGAGACATATTGTGGGAAACCCCTGGTGAGCAAGCGCAGTATTTTATAATATCCTTCCAGCTGGCAGCCTGCCTAAGATGGTATTTCTGTGCACTCTTCAAAACACTTTAAGAAGTTTATTAAGATTGCAGGCAGCAACCATGGCAACTACTAGGAACTCTTTTTCTCAAGTGCACAAGAAAAGCATATATACAAATAAACATGTATAATGGGAAGATACAGGTCAATCCAATACACTATTGTAATTTCAATATATATTGAATAAGGTGGCAACTGGAGTCTGAGCACTACAGCCTAATCCAGGTGGGAAGGCTACTGGAACAAAGACTTAACACTAATATTTTGTACTTGTTTGTGCGTATCAGGTGATGTGTTCCCTGGTGCTAAAACATACTATTATGTTCCCAGTCATACATACAAACTGCAGGAGGCTCAGTTAACACACAGTGATGAACCATGCCATAAAGGATTAATGGAGTACTACCAGCTTATTAATAATTTTCTATTTACTAAAAACTAATTAAGAGCTCAGATAAACTGGGTCTGTTGATGGGTCTTATCAGCACCCTGCTCTGCGTGCTGTAGTCAGGCCCTGTACAGCTGCATCCGCTTGGTGAGAGCAATGTCTGTGCTGTGGTCACCTCTGGCTCATGGCTCATCTTTGTGGAACAGCTCTGCTCTTGCTGCGCCCCAACACATAAAAAACCCATGCTAATAGTTCTGTAGGAAAAACTAAGTACATAGCAAAAGCAAACCCCAAAAGTACCCAAAAGACTTGAAGTAAAAAGGAGAAAATGAAGGTATGGCCAAGCCAAAACGAATAAACAAACAAACAAACAAAAGAAAAACAGAGATAAAGAGTGGTAAGGATGTACAAGTTCACTTTTTTAAATTGTTATTTTCAGTGACATTTATAGAAAAAAAAATCTTTAGCAAAATCTAATTCAAACCAAAAATCTAACCAAAACCAAGCAAAAGAAAGAAGAAACAGTCCAGTTTAAGCATTTAGACATAGGACAAAAACTTTTCTCATATAAATCACAACTTTTAAATTAGTATTGTCTACCATTTTTCTACCAGTGATTTTAACCATCACAAAATTAATTAACAGTATATTGAGAAACATCTGAGTACTCTGTAGCCTGACCAATGTTGTTTAATTGCAAACTTTTTCTAGATAAACTAGAAAAAAAGGGAATGAGTTAATCTGAGGTAATGTGACTGTGGTCCCATTCCTAAAGGTGATCCACTTCAAGAATTAAATTCTATTTTTTATAATTTGCATAATATTTGTAGAACACTGTAGTACACTGGGAAATAAGTAGTCCTCATAGAAGCAGAGAAGAATTTTTTTTCTAAGATTTTACCCTTCCCCTCACCACATTTAGAAAATTTCATTCTCATTCACTTTATTGATGATGTAGATTAGAGGGAAGATATGGCAAGGAAGTATAATTTTAACTACAATCAGATGTAATTAGAACAAGAAATTCTAGGACTACCCTTATCCTAGTATAGACTCAGATTAAGTACAAAATATTAGCATTTTCTCTGATTTATTCACTGGCTTATATATCCTTGGAAACAAGGGTACAGTGCTCTACTTCATAGCCACACATTGAGAATTGGGGCAACACCAAATCTAAATATTTTATCCTGGTTGGAAAGTTCAAAGACGAATACTTACCTTTTGTTCTCAAAAAGCCATTTCTGCTTGTGTGGATTTCTTCTGGACTGTTTATGTTCTGTAGACTGTCAGAGTAGGGAAAAACATCTGTATAAGGAGGCTTAGGCTCCAAGCATTGTATACTAGAAACACCGAATGATTTAAATCTATTTTAAACATCTTGCTGCCAAGAAAACAAATGTTCCATCTTCCCCTTTAAGTAATCTCAATGCAGGAAAAAACTCTTCTAAGAACACTCAGAAAATAAGTGGCTGCCCTGTGATAGATAGCTCAGAATTGAAAAAACAATAGCTTTTAACACTTCTTAAGTACAAAGTCTGCTACCTGTTTCCTGCAAATAATAATAATTAGAAACAAAAAAAAAAAAAGGAAAAAAGAAAATCTAAAATGTTTCAGTAACACCATAGCAATGGCTTTGTATTTGAAGTGTGGTTGGGGATATGTTTGTGTTTTAGTTAATAAGTTGTTTATGATATAGAGTTAGCATTAACAAAAGCAAGTGAACTGAAAGCAGGTGAAATTAACTATTAAAAAAAATCAACAAAACCAGTTAAGCAATAAAAGAGCAACTGAGTTTAACAAGTTTCAAGTAGCAAACACATAACATAGGGCAATAGTTTCTAGCCTTTTCCTCGGATTGTTTGCTAAAGCTTACAAACAACAGTCTGTTCTTAGGTATGTCTGTGGAACTCATTGGCTTCTGTCCCTGTGACTCCCACATGAGTTTTAGTTCCATCAGCATTTCTTACAATGATCTTGCAGTCTTGTTGCATCTGAAGCAAATATCACTTGGGGCCGCATTACTCATTACTTTGGCTGGTGTAGTCATTTATAACATTGCAAAATGGGTTAAAGATGTTACCTTTCTCATTTGCTGGGCAGTGATGAAGTGAGTCTCTTACAGTTATTAGAATCAGGGGAAAGGAGGGAAAGGGAGAAAACTCACATAAGGTGTTGTACAGATAAACATTCCAGAAAAATATTTTACCATTTTTATTTTTCTAGTAGGTTTTAATAAGCCATTAAGAAAATAACTTTGCATCTACTTATATGTTTATCAATATTAACCAAGTTTTACAGAAGTTTTGCTACCCTTAATTTAATAACACTGAACCACTGCTTGTAGTTGTGTGATAAAGCCATTCTGAGCTTCTAAACTAAAGTAAGAATATCCATCTATGCAGTAGGAACATGTGCAGGGAGAGCTAATTATTAGAAAACATATCCCTTTTAGTCTTGCATAAAAGTTTTATTTGATATCAGGATTTCTAAAATAACGTTATACTTTGTAAAGCCGAAAAGAGGCAGATGATGACTAACTAATATTAAAGGGAAAAAAAAAGGAATTTAAATTACCAACTCTGGGTTTTAAGTGACACAATAGAAGTGGTATAAAAAGATATTCAGGAATCTTGAAGAGTGGGAATTATTTTAGCTTTGCTAAATTCCTCATCTGTGGACAAATATTCTGTTTCTCGTACAGGTGGAGAAGATGAGGCATGCAGTAGTTGAGTCACTCATGCAAGATAGTACAAGGAAAGTATGATTAGGCAAGAAAAGGAACCAGATTTTCTATGATGTAGGCAATAACCAACCTTCCTGCTTGCTGAAAATGAGGAAAGCTTCATCCAGCAGTTTGTTGCTTCTTTAGACTTTTTCTTTCCACAAGTTTCTCCTACTTATCTGATTAGGGCCTCAATAAAAGCAGTTCTTCTGTGAAAGGAACTTAAAAACAGGAAGGGATTTATATGGAATATATTCCTCTTATCAGATTCTTAAATTAATACCTTGGCCCTTATCTGAGTCAGCACCCAATTTGGCCCTGGCAGAAGCTTGTTATGCATGCTGCAGTGCTGTTGAAACAACTGAGACTTGGCACTTTAGATTTCCTCTCAGAAACTTATGAGACTTGGGGACATCCCCAGCTAAACACTCAGCCAACATTCGATGTTAATTACCAGTCTATATGTCTGTGATTACAGTCAAACAGGTATTCAATACGAGGGGCTGGAATGTGCCAGGTGGGCATTATTAAAACCATTGCTTTGCTCAGAAATGTCATCCTGAGTAAAGTCTTTTAAAACTGGCAATAGTTATCTCTTTCTTTACACTTTTTTGGTTTTATGTGAAATAAATTACAACAGTACCAGATTATCTGCTCTGCAAATTGTGTATGGCCTGTAGCAGAGTATCAGATCATTATATATCTCTAGAAAAAGTGCTTTAAAGTTAAGTATCATTACAGCATCTTGAAGATTATGATTATTGACAACATCTTCCACCCCCCTTATGGTAATATTTTACATAACTTTAATATATTGATGGTTAGATGTAGTCACTGGTTCAAAGAGCAGAGAGACCTCCAGGTAGTTCCTCAGTACAAGAAATATTTCTGGTTCTTGGCAGGATTTTACACAGCAAGCCACTGGAACAGCAGGGTTCCCTTTGCAGCTCCTGTGATCGTGCTGACTTGTTATCAGCCGGCATTTGCTAATAATGGACTCCTATACAGGCTTTGGGGTGAGATACAATCTTCTTAAACTACCCTCATGCCTGAAGGAGCAAGCCATTGCTGAGGCACATCAGCCAGGTAGCTCTGATCATACGCTTGTTAATCATGAGGCTTTCTGTCCAGCTAGGTGCATGACAAGATCCTTTGTGTTTCTCCCATTTTCCCCACATTTACAGAGCAATTAATGTAAAATATTAGACTCTAAATGAGAAACAATTATCATATCAGCAGAGGAGATAATTAACAAGCTTAGCTGAAGTAAAGACTATAAATACTGGAGGAAAAAGCTTTGTACAAAGGGCAGCAGGGCAAGGTGTTAAAAAGCTGAAGTAAGAAAAACAAATGGTGGGATTAATCTAGAGAAAGAAAGTTTACGGGTCTCAAGTATAAGGAAATGTAACTAAAATAATTCCTTACTTTTTGCTCTGTAGTCTGTGAAACAATAAGCTGGCAAAATTCAGTGAACCATTTAAAGCTGCGCTAGCAAAATGTCATTGAAAATGGTGTAAGAAACATGTCTAGCTGTCTACAGGACAAGAAAAACTGGAAGAAATATATTGATGTGTGTGCTCTACTAGCGCAGAGACCAGACAGGATGACACTGACTCCATACATTGTTAATACAATTGCATGAAGAACAGAGGTTCTGTCAGAAGAGTTGACACCAAGCCATGAGCAGAGGGCAAAACAAAAAATTGTTCTCACCCATGCATAGCCTTAGGACCAGTCCAGCACTCTGAATTCCCCTGTGGGAATTCCCAATTTGAGGTCCCTAGAGACATAATTCTAAAGTCAAATCTGCTTTCCAGAGAATAATTTCCTCCTCCTCCTCTTAAACTACTCATATCAGAAAATTAAAAAGTGCCATGTCTATAGATCAGTTAAACCCAGCCTGCTGAGTTCAGAATTAATGTTTTATACTTTTAGGAATAAGATATCCCAAGCTTTCTGAAAGATACAATTATCTAGAAAAAGACTAACATTTAACTTTAAAAAACGTGACTTTTAAAAATACCATAAACATATATTAAGTACATTTATTATACTCCTAGTAGTCATGGCATATGGAGATGGAGTAACACATATTTTGAAGTGTTTTAATGATTCTGCATAACATTTTTTAAATGTTTCCTTACTTCTAGATTGTGATATGAAGTTGCATCAACATGAGTGTGGTGAGCCATGCATACAGAGGATAAAGCTGCTAATGAAGAATGTGCTTCACAGTAAGTAAATGCCAGCTTTTCTCAGAAATTTTTTCATTTATGAAGACATATGTTCTTGAGCACATATAATGTCTGGCTACATCCAATTACACAAATTATTCCTTCTAGTCTTATAATAGATTGCTGATGTTCTAAACCTGTGAAAAGTACGTAGTTACATGAAATTGAAGCTGATCCTTTCTACTGCCCCCATCCCTCCCCCAGCTTTAGAATCAATTTTTCATCTCTGTAATTGTTAGAAGGAAAAAAAAAAAAAAAAAGGTGCAAAGGAATATGTTTCCTAATGAAACTGATAACCCAAACTTCAGACTCTCTCTCTCCTCTTCAAGAGTGTTAAACTCTTGAACATTTTTTCCTGATCTTTTTCGTACTATGATCTGTGATGAGAATAGGATTTGGACAAGATCATGGAAACAATACAGTGCAATGTGTTCCATTCTAACTAACTGCAATTACATTTATATTACTTATATGAAAATCCCATACTTTTTGTTGTTTACTCTCTTATTTTTTCATTATAAGAATAATCAAATATTCATTTGTTTCCTTTTGAAACCATGGCTGGGCTGTAGAAAGCTATGGTGTTGACATTTAGACACTGTTAAGGATTTTTTGAGCCTAGATTTTATTTAGCTAGTATGCTAAAGGCAATCATCAGAGCTGAGTGTTTCCATCTTAATCTCATAAAGACCTTTCTTCACACTTATATGCAGAAAAATGCATTTTATTTAGTCCTATAAACTACATGAGACTTGTGGAAAGGAAAGGGAATTTTTAAAAGTTAAATGTTCAATAAATTCAATTACTCATGCAAAACTTTTTAATGTTTCAAGCATTCTGAAATCACAAGTTATCACTGTAGTCATTCTGCTATTATCTGTGTGGATTTAAAATTCTGTATTTAGGGTAAAACTTTCCTCTTGCCCCTTCCCTTTTTATTTCCCCTCCACTTCACTCCCCTTTTTTGATGGAGTAAGAAAGACCTATGATAAATTAGAAATATAACAGCCTGTAGCATCAATACAATCATGAGCATGAAATAGTATGGCTTCCTAAAATCTGAACAGTTTCATAAAATGGATGGATATATATTTTTAAACCAATCTTTAAAACTTAACCTGACCAATTCTCATTTATGATTCTGTATTCAGTTTCCTAAGTTTAACTTTAAAGTAATTACCTATGTTGATTCTGAATAGTTTAACAAATCAGAATTTGGCCATCTGAATTTGTATATTCTTTATATATATTAGAAGAAGATGGCTGGACCTGCAATTATATCTGCTATTTACTATTATGTTTTCTTTGATTTGGTGACCTTCAGAGACTACTACAAGATTTGATTATCATTAACGAGTAAGGAAAAGAGTTGGAAATGATAGGAATAAACAGGCTGTAGCTTGTTTTACTGGTTCAGAGTCCCTTCTGTGTTCCTTTGTGCTTGGAGGGACTTTTGTACATAATTGTAATTAATTGTTCTGTATCTCATGTACTGGATAAGAATTTCTATAAGAAGATACACAGAATAAAATAAATACCAGGTTAGTAGTTGGTCCCTGGCTAAAATAGTTGGGAAGGTCACCTAAATGGAACATTTACCATACTGTATATTTTATATTTTTCTGAACATCAAGCAGCAACAGCTTATAGTTTTTTAGATATGTTACACTGAATGTTTAAATATGATTTTTTTGTGATAATTAACTATTTTGGGTACTTATCAATGATAACACTTTTAAGGTACTTAATTGGTGTTAGGATAAAAATAGCAATGCTTAAGTTGACCTTTATTTTAACCAAAAAAGTGTTTCCATGAGCTTTATAATGAGCAGTTATGTATGTTACAGCATGAGTTATTCTGATACATGTAATGCAATAATAATGCAAATAATGCAAATAAATGTAATCAAGATCTAAATGCAATTAGAACTTGACATAGTTCAGAATTGCTTGGGGATAACGCATGTATGTTCTTTTAAAATTTTTTCCAGGATAAAATAACAATTAAAAAATTAACAAAAATGTGAAGAATACTTGTATAATTTCACTTTTTTTTTTAAAAAAAAAAAAGTATTGTAATGTTTAAATAAAGATATTCTTATAATTTTGGATTAGAAATCCAAAATTTGATTTACTGATGTCTAAAAATCCAGCAAGAACAATGTGAAATTGAGTCATGTCTTTTGGCAGTGGTGCAGACAAAAATTTTTATTGCAACTTCCTTAATTTTTGATTTTACTGTTCAGCTTATAGCCAGAACGTGAATGAGCTACTCTCTCTCCCTTTTAGAAGGTCTTTATAGTTGAAAGCAATTTGCCTGCTTAGGTTTTTTTTTCCCATAAAACCAGCAAATGGTAATGTAAGTAGATGCCTACCACCAGAATCTGAAAGCAGAAAAAAGACATTCAGCTCCAAAAAAATGCTTTTTTTCCTGTAACTTGAAGTTTTCTTGGACAGCAGTAAAATTCTTTAATATATGTTATAAAATGACAATGTATTTATATATGTAATAATAATAATAATATAATCAGTAAATGCTTACCACTAGACTGTTTCCATTAATTCTTTTTAGACTTCTACTTTTATGACTGCATTATGAAATGTATTTAAATTGTAAAAGCACTGTGATATGCAGATGTCATGCAACTATATATCTTTTACTTTTCAAACAGCATATCCTTTACTATCGGAATGACCTGATACATGGATAGGATAAGGAGGTGACTCAAACTGAGTAAAATACTCAAAGTAATGAAGAATAAAAAAAGGATTCAATTTAAGAAAGTTGTCAATAACACCTCACTATTGATCTAGAACATCTAATCACAGATCATTAAGTTACTGAAACACCTCAGGGTCAACCTTGTCATTCATTATCAACCTACAATTTTCTTTCGTACTGAGGAATTTAATAGGGACATATGAAAGACTAATAGAGCAAGGCAACAGATAACTGGGCTAATCCAAGCAGAAACTGTGAAGGTCTCAGAAGCTAGGGAGTTTTTTAGGTGTACGAGGTATTAACAGGAGACTAACAGCAAGTGGGGCTTTTTCTCACTTTAAAGTTTGGAGATTCATACAGGACCAGCATGCTTAGACTTTCCCTTTTCCAGATATGTTTGTGAGTTTGGGTGGATTTGATGATGAGTATGAATCATACTGTACTTAAGAAACATGAGAGAGCTTAGTTGACATAAATCTTTAATGAAGCGGCAGTTAAATTGGACAGCAGGAGAAAGTGCTGAAGTTTCCAAAAGACTGTAGATACAGTCCTCTTCTTGGAGTTCATTTGCAACTTTCCAGAAAAGTGCTGTGACACAGAAATTCTATTGAAGATAAGAAGTGGAATTTTTCTATTTTGGCATACAGATGGTGATAACACAAGCTCTCCAGAATGTTATTACATGCTGTTTAAGATGATCTGTGTTCTCTGAGAAAATATGGATTTCACCCAACTATACTAGCAAATAATCAGATAAATCCTGGTATCACACAAAAATGTTCCAGAAAAATGTCTGGGACATATTAAATAGGCCAAAAAGTTTAAAGAATACTCAGATCATTTCTGTCTGCTCTGGAGAGTGGTTTTCTGTTTATCATCTGACTAATTTTACTAAGCTGTACACTTGCAGCAAAAGTCTAATTTGCAATAATACATTTTGTTTTCTTCTTCTTGTCAAAGACATTACAGTAATCTGAATATTTCATATTCAGTAAAGAATATTAATTTTCTAAGAAGATACAGTTGACATTTTATATTTTACTGGAGTTTTAGGCTCTTCTGCTCTAGGAACTGACTGAACCAGTGTTGTTTCTGCTGAAACACTGAGACAGGGAAGGGGAAAATGCAAAGATAAACTTTTTAAGTCCCTTATCCAAAAGGACATGTAGACCTTTTGGATAAGCACCAAAAGGAGAGCCATACATTTCCCAGGTTTCTGGGTTGTTTGATGACCCATATACAGCATTACAAGATAGCACAGATTTTCCCTTAAAGACCACCTTCTTGTGGGAAATGGGGTGAGTCAGGACTCACCTATAGCCTCTTCTACCTCAGAAACTGTTAAGTTTCTGGGTAAACCTTTCAATTATAAACCACTAAAATAATGTAGGGTAAGCCTATTTGGTGTAAGAATAGAATCATAGAATCATTTAGGTTGGAAAAGACCTTTGAGATCATCAGATCCAACCATTAACGCAGGACTGCCCAGTCCATCACTAAACCATGTCCCTAAGCACTGCATCTGCATGGTTTTTAAACACCTCCAGGGACGGTGATTCCACCACTTCCCTGGGTAGCCTGTTCCAGTGCTTGCATGACCTTTCTGTGAAGAAATTTTTCCTAATATCCAGTCTAGGCCTGCCCTGGTGTAACTTGAGGCCATTTCCCCTTGCCCTGTCATTTGTTATCTGGGAGAAGAGACTTACCCCCATCTTCCTACAAGGGGTATGTGATAGTTTTACCTTTCAGTGAAGAAATTAGTTCATAGGCAATTTAAGGCTCTTACAGGCTGGTTAACTGCTGCAAAGAAAACACAAGAAAGTCCTGTAGAAGTAATTTTCTGTTACTATCAATATTCTTGCAGGGATGACAGTTACAATGTCCATCAACATATGCCTTAAGGTCTAGAGAACACAGTGAGCTGGAGTGGGATAAAAATACTAAACAAAGGCTCCTCATCTCTCTCAGCTTTCACTGGAGTGAGCATCAGTTTTAATGTAGAAGGTAATAAAATAATTTAAACTTTAAACATAAATCATAAACAAAGCACAGGCAAAGGTTATACTGGAAACAAACAGCATTTAATGAGACAATTTCAAAGTACTAGCAGTCTCTATTAAACTAACAAGGTCAGGGCAGGTTCAGTGCATTCAGAGCTTGTACAAATGTGGAAGTAGCTGTGCTGAACTGGAACATGGCAGATGCTTTCTGGATTTCTGTCAGCTGGACCTAGAAATGAAGTAACCTAAATCTTAATTAAATATGTGAAATCTCTGAAGCTTGTTTGGTAGGATGAGGTAAGATTGCATTCTTTCACAGTCAAGCCATTAAGTTTCATCATCAGACACAACACTTAGAATAGGATATGGGTGTAGGACTCCACAACCTGAAGTAGTTTTGGAGAAAGAAGCAAAGGCAGAATGTGTTAGGAGCCAAAAGAGGAATTTAAAAATAAACTAAGAGCTGATGCAAGTTATGAAATTGCTTCTTCCAGTGCTATGTCAATGAATGGCAATGTGCACATGGATGCCCAGCTCACACCTGCCTATAAAATTCCTTACTATGAAATATTAAATGTGACTGTTTAAGGACTGACATAGAAAATCTGGAATAAACTTTGAAGTGAAATCACTTAAGCCATTCTTTACCCAGTTGGAGGAACAGAAACATGAAAAGATTTGTGTCTGATGAATGACTGATCATACGAGTTGCACAATTGTCAACTGAAGAGACTGAAAAAGTTGTATCATGGATCATTTATGGTTACATTTTGCTAAAAAATCATGTGATTCCTAGGACAGCAAAGACTTAGTAAAGAAAGAGCTTATCTTTTTTTCTTGTTGTATCTGAAACTAGTTCTTGTAAAATTCCACTAACAAAAATAATGAACAATTTGCTTTTCTGAAGTTTTTCCCAGTATAACAACTAGTTATTATTATATAGCTGACTGGAGTTACAATAAAGCTATCTAAAGTTCCCAAAGTCTTTTACTACACATATTTCCTTTAATGCTGCATACGCAGTAATTTTTTGCTGGTCTTGCAATATGACCCGACTTGAGTATTAGTATTCATACAATATGAAAGTGTATGAACCTTTTCTCTCAGAAATGTAATTTCATTAGCAGTTGAGAGAAATTTCAGGTGTAATATTATTCCCAAAAGGATGCTTTCTGACAGTTTATTTTTAGGTACTATGGTATCCAATTGATTTATAGGATTCTGTCATGTTTAAAAGCACCTTCTTTGCCGAGGTCTCCTGACTGATGTATTTTTAATTCACCAGTTCTTGCTTGCAAAAGTCTTGCACTGGCTTGTAAAACATTTTGAGGTTTTTAATTATTTATTTTACATTACTTGAAGTAGTTTAATACTTCAGCCCTTTTTGTAGATCAGGGACTAAATATTCTTATTAAAATATTAACATTGGTTCATTTCAAGGTATTCGTCACTGTATGAATGATATGAACACTATCAGTCCAAAAAATATTCTTTTCAAACATGTTGGACTATTGGAACAAAGCTGATAAAACCTGAAGTGAGAAGAATCAAAGCAGAGAGTGCTAGTTTTGAATGTTATTTGCTTCCATGTGTATATTTCTTTATACTGTTCTTAAAAATTATATGATTTGAATCTCTGATCGTGACAATCAAAGCCTTTATAGGAACAAATCATTATGATGATAAAACTATTGTAGTGGGTTGACCTTGGCTGGACACCAGGTGCCCACCGAGCTACTATACCACTCCCCTCCTCAGCTAAACAGGAGGAGGAGAAAATGAGATGGAGAAAAACTCATGGGTCAAGATAAAAGGAGTTTAATAAAGCAAAGGCAAAAGTCGCGCCAGCAGAAACAAAGGAGAAAAAGATGTTATTGTCTACTTCCCATCAGCAGGCCACGTCCAGCCGCTTCCCGGGAAGCAGGGCTTCACTACACGTAGTGGTTGCTCCGGAAGAGAAATGTCATAAATAACAAATGTCCCCCTTCCTCCTTTCTCTTAGCTTTTATTGCTGGGTAGATGTCATATGGTATGTGTGGTGAAGATTTGTTAGATTGATTACCGCTTATGGATAAGCCTTTGTCTTTAGTTAGGGATTGCTCAACTTGGACAGTGAGCTTAGGGAGCAGGTGGTGTTTGTCTTGAGCCCCCCAAACAAGATCAGAGCAGGAACTTCCACACAATAAACATTGTGTGCAGCTATGGCGTGACAATAACTCTACCACACTCGGGCGCCTGACCAACCTCCCTGGCATGTGTAAACCTTACAAATCATAAGCTAATGCACTTCTGCACTTAGCCTAAGTTTCCATACACTAAGTGTGTAAACTGTTTCTGTTTTTCACTGAATATGAAGGCGGGCAAGCTCCAGGACTGGGCCAGAAGCCTCACTTACGGATGGATGCACTCTGTAGGAATTTTCCCAGTTACCAAAAGACTTCTGGTGCCAGCTGCAACGGGGCTTCCCAGCCAAAGTGTGGGCCTGGATGTTGTTAAGGTGGTATGGTAGTTGGTGATGTAGCCTTTTCTTAGTCTCTGTGATGCTTTGCAGTAATGATCCAATGCATCACTCCTATTTGTTTTTTATCATATTGCGCATAATAACTAGTACTGTTTATTACATGCTATTTTTCCTTTATAGTTTAATATAATAAACTGCATTTATTCTTATATTTGATTTTGAATTCAGTTTTGCTTGGTATCCAGTCAATCAGCAAACCAGTATGGAATATCCCTTTGGGCAGTTTGGGTCAGCTGTCCTGGCTGTGTTCCCTGCCAAGATCTTGCCCACCCCCAGCCTGCTGGTGAGATGGGGGATGCTGGAGAGGCAGCCTGGGTGCCGTGGGAGCGCTGCTCGGTAGTAGCCAAAACCCTGGGGGGTGATCACCGTCTTTCTAGCGACCAACACAAGCTCAGCACTGAGGGCTGCTGTGGGG
>JAVJGJ010000001.1:29915521-29928853 GCA_035590215.1 Microhierax caerulescens
AGTAGCCAAAACCCTGGGGGGTGATCACCGTCTTTCTAGCGACCAACACAAGCTCAGCACTGAGGGCTGCTGTGGGGCTTGGCCAGAGCCAGTGCAACTTTAAAGGACAATTAGCCATCTGAAAAGGTTATACTGATAAAATAGGTAAAATGAAATATCAAATAGTGTTTACAATGAAGCCTGAAGTTAATAGAACAAAAATTTTCAGCAGAGGTACATCAACTAAGACATAGAAATTGATGGAACTAAATCAATTTAATAATTGGGTTGTTCTTATATAACTGTGAAGGGAGTGAAATGCATACATTCCAGTAAGAAATTTGTTAATCTTTATGTGTTACTTTTTGGACACATCTTTTAAAAAACAGCTTGTCTCCTATGTTTCCTTCTAACTAAAGTAATCTTCAAGGCAATTGTTTCTATCATTGATGTAAAAACTTGGTTAGGCCAAAACCAAGTACTTTCAGAAAGTTTTGTCGAACATTAACATAGTAAGTTACTATACAAATGTGTATTTGTAGGATAAAAGCAATTTTATGTTACAATTGCAATTTAATGGTTTTATTTGCTCTCATGTTGCTACCCCTTAAGTACTCAAAACACAATTAAAAGTAGTTAAATATTTATGGTTCTTTCTAATCTATTGTGTTTTAGGAATACATCTACTAAACATAAAAATGAAATTTGTTAAAAGGCAAATGTTTCATTAAATGTTAAAACTTTTTTCCCTCTTAAAAGCATATTTAAATCTTAAATCTATTAAACATTTTCTTGAAATTGTCTATGGAAAACAGAGAACAAATAAAGACTAATCAAGCTGTCATATTTATTAAATGTTTGACAGTGGTTGCTGAGTGCCTGAATTTTAATTAACTGCACATTTTGAAAGCTTTGCTATGTATTTTTTCTCACTCAAGAGCTATTCTTCTGTGATAGAGTAGTGTAGGTTGTAATACCTAATTGAGAAATACAGAATTCAAGCTGTGTGTAGGTGATACATGAATTTTTCACCCCTGCTGACAACTGCATTGGCTTCTGTGTAATTCTTTAAACTGATTCAATCAAACTCATGCTGTTTATGCTTTAAATTGATTGAATTAAAACATCATTTTAAACACTTAATCATTCCATTAGGCAGGATTGTGTTTGCCTATTCTATGCTCAATCCAGCACAAAATAAGGACAGATTTCTTATCCAAAGGGACGGGAAACTTGGTTCCTCAGGCTTTTGATCTCTCAGTCTCACTGGTTTGGTAGCCTCACATAAGCATCTTGAAAAGGCGCTCTTCTTTCTTGCAGAGGAGACTGAAGATGTGCTCTAGAGGAAGTGTATCTGTCAAAGACTATGAAGACTATTTTGTTTTGGAATACTGAGTATAAGCATTGAACCTATGAATTCAGAATGAGCTGGCTAATAGGACTTACTGCTTCATAAAACATGAAGTTCCATTCCTTTAGTTTTCCCTGTGGAAGTCTTCAGAAAAGTGCTGTCAGTCTGGAAGGCATAATATTTTCAAAATGTCATAATTCATTTTTTTTCTTTACTTAACAGAGTAAGAATTACACACAGTCACATTCTTACATCAAGAATTCTTTGAACATGCTATTGAGTCCTAAAGCCTACAAACCATGGTAGCAACTATAAACTTTTTGAAAAAGGTAACAAGATGAAATGTCTAAACCACCGTTTCAAAGCTGTTGAGTTCTCTGACAAATTTCATTTACTTTCACAATTCTTGACTAGAATGCATAGTAAAGTAGGATTTTTCAACCTGTATTTACTGATTAGGTTTACTATTAGTAATATATTTACAAACAATTGAGAAAAAATAGACTGTTCTCTCTCTTCTTTCTTTGTATTTTCACTCTTACTATTTACTTTCTTCCAACTTAACTGCCTTTATCTGTGGCTTCTTCACAAAACTGAGGTTTTGCCATAGTTGTATTTAAAAAAATAACCTGATTATGATTTTATAATGTTGGGGTTTGAATCTTTCTATATATTATAGCATCCATAAAGTTTTTCATTTCTCTAAGGTGGTTCCATGAACATATTTTAAAATACTGACTACGTAGATGATGACAAAAATCTTTTGATAAGTTGCAGAGATATGTAACAAAACCACTATAACACTTTATAGAAGGCAATATGAATGTGTCACAAGCATGGTTCACCTGTATACTTTACTTTAATCCCTCATCAATGCTGCTTATATTCAAACTTATCAGCAGCTTAAAATATTATCCATACACAAATAAGACTATTTATTTTATATATATATATATATATATATATATATATATATATATTTACTCCAAATATGGATACTATTGGTCTAAATGAAAGTTTTATTGGCTTACGAGAACCAATATTCTGTTCTGAGATGTAAGGAACTTTTAATATATCTTTGCTCTAAAAAGCCACTGTCTCATGAGTTTTGTTTGATACCTGTCAATGATAACAAGTGTGCATATTTACAATGTTATTATATTTATTTCTAATTTCACTCCTGAAATCACAACCTGAACTGTCAGGCTCAAGCTGTGTTCTTCTCATTGTATCTGTCATCGCTGCTAATAAGGATTTGCATGCCAAATTAGGCTCTTGGTTACAGATGAAATTCCATTACTTTCAAATTATGTCCTCAGTGATAACTCCATAATTTTATAACCTTCATTTTGGCAGTACACCTGTAGCTAAACAGATTTTAAGCCTGATCCAAAGGCTTTTGAAAACAATGAGTGCATTTATACTGACCTCAATTAACTTTAAATAAAACCTTTATTTAACAGTCCTGTTAATAAAGTGCAAGAAGGATTAATACGCCTCTCATTCTCTCTTAGCTATGTACTTATGTATTAGCTATGTATTAGCTCTCTGTCTAATAACAACAATCAAAAGTGTTACTAATTCTCTTTTAAGAGGGGAAATTTAAAATAATTATCTGAATTCTTACTAGTTTTGTTTCTGAAAGTCCTAGTGTCTTACAAATTTACCCTCAACAGTAATGTAGTAGAGAGGTACACAGAAAGGTCTTTTTGCAAAAAAGCACTGGTTTTCAGTCATCATACTGTGTAATAAAATGGTACTTCAGGTTTCAATAAGACATTTCTTCAGTGTAGGAATGAATTTCTAACACTAAAAAGAGGTAAAATTTCATTATTTTTGAAAGAAAAATGGAGGAAATTATCCATCTGATAAATATATGATGTACATGAATTATTGAAAACAACTTCATATGTATGAATACATATTTGTTATGGTGCACAAAAGTGAATCTCTCAGGGTTTAACCCCAACTGGCACCCAAGTACCACACAGCTGCTCGTTCACTCCCCCCCTGCCTCAGTGGGGTGGGGAGGAGAAACAGGGAAAATGTAAAACTCATGGGCTGAGATAAGAAAAGTTTAATAATTTACAATAAATGATGATGATAATAACAACAACAACAAGAACAACTATTACAACAACAACAAACCCAACAACAATAATTCAAAAAACCCAAACAGTTGTAATTAAAGGGACAAAGAGGGGGAGAGGAATAAAATCCAAAAGGGAAAAAACCCCAAATAATGCATAAATACATCACCACCTGCTGACCAATGCCCAGCCAGTTCTTGAGCAGCGATCTGCCCATCCCAGACAACCCCACCTCCCAGTTTATGTACTCAGCATGATGTTCTATGGTATGGAACATCCCTCTGGCTAATTCGGGTCAGCTCTTGTGGCTCTGCTCCCTCCTGGCTTCTCATGCACCTGCTCAAAGCAGAGCCCGGGGAACTTGAAAAGTCCTGGTTTTAGAGTAAGCACTACTTCACAGCAACAGCATTGTGTTATCAACATTTTTCTCATACTAAACCCAAAACACAGCATTGTACCAGCTACTGAGAAGAAAATTAACTCTATCCCAGCTGAAACCAGGACAATCTTTAACAAACTGAAAGTGTTTTTTTTTGGTATGAGCATTTGTAACGCTGCAATGGGAACAAACTTTCTGGAAATACAGAAAAGAGTAACATAAATTTTAGGTGCTCTTAAGTTGGTGTGTAGCCTATATGTACATAAAATGCTTTGGAATACCTCAGCATGTTCTTAATTTAGGTTTTACCTGGCTTTGGATAAACACATACTTCATAAAAAGAAGATGATTGTGTATTTTTCTAAAGCTTAAGGTCAGGAAAAAACCCCTTACCTCTATGAACTGCTTTTATTCTAAAAATATTGTTGCTATGACTACTTGAGTAGCTTTTAAGGTGATGTCCTTTTTATTTTAAGTATTTTTAGATCTTCAGTTACCCTAACAACAGGATACACTTAAAATGGCAACTTCTAACAACTTAGTTCTTGTTTGCAAAGAAAACCTTTTCCTGATGAAGAATTCCTCATCATTAAATGATGGAAAGGATAAAAGAAACAAAGCTTAAAAAATACGTTTCACATTTATATCCCCTTAGCAGCTTTAGTCCAAGCAGCAGGAGGTAATTTATATTGATAATCTCACTGGATTACTGCTATGAGCACATCAGATGTTCAAGATGGAAGGGAATGACAAACATTTTTGGTTGTCATACTGTAGCGATTTGTTATTGTATTTCAGTAGATAAATATTGTTTAAATAGTCTGTATTTCCTTTGTAATCAGGCTTACTCCTGTTAATAATAGGGAGTAATATATTACCAGGCTCCATTCCTATAAGAAAAAAATGTTTACTTTTTCCTATTCAAATCAATGTATTTATAAGACATGAATAGCAGAGTGCTAGAACAAGCATACAACTCACCATCTAACAGTCAACAGCACATGTCAGTGGAAGAGTAGAAGTGTGTTGGTCATCCTTTTCTGCTACAATTTTCCACTGTACAGTGGTAGGTAGTACCATGCTAAACAAAAATGGTAGCTCTGATTTTGATGATTTTTGCATCCTTTTTAGTTTTAGAATATTTTTATTTATTACAGTGATATATTTTTTTTTAGTATTTTAGTGAAGAGCTGTGAATATTCTCCATTAATTCTGAGAAGTTATTCCTTATATTTGTTCTGAATTTACCACCTGCTCCTTTCAGCTTATGAACTCTAACTTAATCTCTTATGACTACTTGAAGACCTAGTGATAGTTGTTCTCTATTCAATTTCTCTGTGCCAGTCTTGATTTAAAAGACCTCTATCATGTTCATCTTCAGTTATCTCTTCCAGGCTGAAGAATATTATTCTAGGAAATTTATGCTGAATGTATGGACTGTTAGATGGATTTAAGACTGGGCAAATTATCATCTTCAAAGGGTGCTGTTTAATGGCTTGATGTGTGGTGGCTGATAGTAAGCAGAGAATCCCTGGAGTCAACAGAAGCTTTATGAAGCTCATAAATAATAACTGTTTGCATTGTAACAGGCTAGAACGGGACTGACTGAGTAGGAACTTCACAGAAAAAGATCTGCCAAGTTAAGAAAGCCAGTGTGCAGTAAGATGGGAAAGAGGAACATTGAGGGCCAGCTGTTCTTTAAAGGAGAGGGTGCTGGGAGTCAAGCACAGTAGCACATTCATCAGGGCAGGGATCTTGCCAGGCAGAACTCTCCCACAGTATCCAAGTAAGGTGTGCAGGGGAGGCTCAAGTAGGGCAGCCAGGTTCATCCAGGTCCACATCATCAGGCAGGTCCATGGTTGTTGAAGAAGGTTCATGGTAAAGCTAGGAAGTCAGCCTGCAGCAGACTTAGACATGATGATGGTAACTAGGATCAGACATATCCCTGTGACTGCCAGGAAAATCTAGTCACTAGAGGTCTGATGACAAGCCTGGAAGTCCATCCACAGATTAAGGGTCCATGGCCAGACCCAGCACACACATACAGGATACCTCAGGTCAAGACTAAAGGTTCCAACCTGAGCTTAAATGGAGCCCTTGGTCCAGTGGAAGGGGATTCGAGGGGTGAAAGCCACAGGGTTGGCTGTCCAAGGCCATGGAAGTCTATTAATGCCCTCAGGAAACTGACAGAATTCCCCTCTTCTTAGCACTGGGAGGTCATGCCTGGCATATTGTCTCCAGGTTTGGGACAAATAAGAGGAATAAATAAGAGAAATGTAAAGAAAATAGAGACCTTGATAGGTGGCAGGTACAGGGATGGTCAGGAGTCTAAAGCACGTGTCATACAGCGAGTGGATGAAGCAGCTGAACCTGTTCAGTATGTTGAAGAGAATGATTCTTTCATCTCCTGCTATTAGTCTTACTCATTAGTTTGAGGTAACCCACATTTGTGCAGCATGACAAGCTATGTACAGATGAAATGGCAATAGATTGTTTTTTTTTTACTTTTCAGAAATGCTTCCCAGTGGACAAATTGTTATGAATGAAGTGTTCCAGGCAAACAATACCACACTCTTCTAAATATTCTTATCAATCTGCTCCCTTTAAGTGGGGTCCCCTTGTTAATCTTTGTTTGGACTAGTATCAGGATGAACTCTTTAAAGACTGCAGGTTAGGGTAACATATCCCATAACATTCCACAGCATCTTCAGGTAGAGTTAGGTAATTTAATGAAGATTCCATTGAAAATGTTCTCAACAGCAGCAGCTTAGTCACTTTTCATGCCTTTAGACTGTAAAAGCCATAGATCAAAGTCTAGTCTGTACTCCTGATATACACCCATCTCTTCAGGTTTCTGTCCCACATATCATAACTGACCCTTCCCTCAGTGTTTCCACCAGCCATCTTGAACAAAAATCTCAAGACTTTTAAAGTGGATTTATTTCCCCTTCTGTTTTTTCTGCTTGTTCAGGAGCACTTACATTACCTAGATGGACTTGTAAACCTTCCTTCCCTACAACAAGTTCTCTGGCACCAGCAGGACCTTTCTATGGGGCTAAAGCTTCAGTATGTTTTTTCTTCATTACCCAAATAAATGGAGGAGGAACATCCTTCAAGGTTTCTTTCTGCTTTTTCTTCACAACAGCTCTTATCAGGGTGCTTGATCATAGCCAGTTACACTCGTTGAAAGAGTGTGGGAGGGTGGGAGCATGCTCTATGCCCTGAGCTCATGGCTGAAATGTTCATTGTGCAGTCATTTGTAGGATGAAGGGACAAAGTAGCAGCTCACAATTACTCTCTGAGCTACAGAAATAATGAAACCAAACTCCTATGCAGTGGCAGGTAGTATGACAATGTGCAACAATCAAAAGTTTGGGCTTGAAAGGTTGAGACTGGACATGAGGGAGAATACAGCAGCACTAGAACTGTCAGAGCAGGCTACCAAAACAGGCTGTGGAATTTCTGTCCTTGGAAGTTTCAAGATTGTCTAGAAAAAGCCATAGTTGTCCTGATCTAGAATAGGCAATAACACTGCTTTAAGCAGAACGCTGGGCTAGATAACCTTCAGAAGTGTCATCCAACTAACATTTCTATTATTACATGATTTCACTGCCTTTATTATGGAGGCTGTTCCAGATGTTCACTTTCCATATGTGTCACCTTCTCTGAGATTCTTTTAGCTGTACTATTCCTTTTCTACTATATTTAGTCTACTATAGTTTTTTTTTTTTATTTTTTTTTTTCTGGTGAAATTTTAAATTTGCTCCGAGTATGCTATTATCTTTAGGTAATTGAAAACTTAGTTTAGAAATAATGAAGCAGTACCCATCAACTTTAGTATATTTTATATTAGGTCCTTAAGTAAGTATACACAAGTAAAGAAGCTATTATTCCTCATATAATACGTTCTGTATTTCCAAAATTTGCATTATGCATTGATTTAAAGAACAATGTTGCATACATTTTTTCTGCCTGTGTATTTTCTGAGGATATTAAAACAGATACTGTTGTATGTTGCATTACTTCTTTGGCTACAAACTTATGGAGCATTGACTGAAAAATTGATTTATTCATCAGCTGGAAGGACAGCTGTGAAAAATAACCAAATGAAAGAAGAAATACCCAGACAGTTAGGAGGCTCGAGTACAGGTTTCCTCTCAAGTCCACAAATGCCTCTTCTAACATAATACCTAAGGCACTTATTTTAAGCACAAAGAAAATTTCAACTTGAGTGCCTAAGATTCATGCCAAAGCAATATGTAGTTTCTGTAGAACTCATGAACCAATCCAGGGATGAGTGTTGAAGCTATTAATTGAGAGAGCATATAGGGCACTATTGACTATTGTTATTACAAGTGTAATGCTAGTATCCCAAGCTGATGTTTGGGGTAATCTGTAAAATTTAAGGAGGTGTGATCTTTGTCCTGAAAAGTTTTAAGTTTTTGTATAAATTAAGACATAACTGGAGCTAATGGTGCCAATGCATGTTAATGAAGAAAGTTGATTATGAGGGGAAAAAATCCTTTTTGGCTTTAACGAACTGTTGATTTTATTAAATTTTACTATTTTTTTTTTAAATATCATGTGTAGTTATCAAGTGCATCATCTAATCTAGCTACCTGACTTTTTAGTGCTAATATTTCTTAATATTGTAATATTTCTTAATGTGTATTAATAAATGGTCAAATATCAACAAGTAATACTTGTTATTGAAGACTTAATTGATTTTCCACTAGCTCATTTTAATAGTCACTAGCCTAATGAAAAAATACAAAATTGTATATTTCAAAGGATGAAGTTTTTCATGTCTTTCTGAATGACTCACTTTGCCAAAAATGTTCAAGGAAATGAGTTTATATGCAAATTGCAAACTACCAGTTTGCTAAATCTGGGCCTGACCTGTGGGCTGGTGTCTCTGCCTGGCCTTGGCACATCCCAGTCCCCTTGGAGGTGCCCAGTGCCCAGGGCTGGGGCTGCCTCTGGCTCCCCAGACTGCCCTGCTTCCTGGCTGCAACGTCAGGTTTCTCTGACTAATGAGTCCCTCTTCTGCCACCCCCATGGGAAGCCCCTGCAGCTCCCTGTTCCCAAGGGGGCAGCCATCCCCAGCTGTACCTTAACAATATTCTGTTTTAATTTTTTTTTTATATAAATCATTATATGTTATATTTGTCAGTTTTCCTATTGCAATGAACTGTACTGTATGTCAGATGTATACTATATGTAACTGAATAACTGCCTGAATGTAGAAGCTGCTGGCAGGCTGTTTACAGAATGCTAAGCAAAAAAACCAACTGAGTCTGGTAAGACCCTGAAAGCAGATGAAAAGAAACTGTGATAAGTTACCTTGAAATCTCACAACTTTTTTCCGAAAATTAAGTAACTAGAAAACCAATTTACCACTTGATCACAAAACCCTGAAGTCCTAATTTCTCATGCAATTAACCAAATAAAGAGTTTTGACACATCAGTAAACACAGTATCAGTAGAATTTCCATGATCACAGTAACATAGCTTACCAGAAAATATTTTTCAAATTTAATAAAGCACATCATGCTGAATAGCCAAACCAGAAAACTGATGGTTTATCAATCACTCTGTTTCCGTTTGCAGACAGGTGGAAAGGATGGGTAAATACAAGAAAAGGACCCAAACAAAAGTCAGCTGCAATACCTGAAAACAGGTATGTTTTCATGGAAAGGAAAAAAAAAAAAAGAGTAAAAGAAACAACAAATGGAAACATAGATACAGTTTTAGCAATTTGTAAAGAAAACATCTTTGGGACATGACAAATTTAGATATAAAGATGCTTTCAACATAAATGAAAGTACAAGTGTTCATAAAGGTTACAGTCTTATAAGAATGTTAAATGTGAGAAAACAAGGGGATCCTAAAAGAAATAGTGACAAATTGGAAAATGTACTTTTTGAAAGCTAAGTGCAAAGTAGGGCAAAGAAGTGGGACACTGAACAAAGTAACATAATGAAAATGAAACTATATGTCCATAAATCAATATTTTGAGCTAAATTATGGTATATTGAGGCTGTATCTTAATCAAATGAAACACTTCCTTTGAGTATGCTCAGGCAAAGGAATGTGATCATCTTTAGTAGTAATTTGTTAGAATGTGGCTTGAGTTTGTCATATGGCAACTAGTCTTTTCCCCAGTAATTACTGGACAGAGTTCAACACACAGGCAGATCCAGGAGCTATTCTCAGCAGGCAGTTTGAATGAAACCATTCTGTTTTGGGAGCTGAGAGAACTTAAGAGCATATGCTGAGATTCTTTCTTGTCAACTATCCTCAGTGCCAGAGAACATTTTCAAAATGTTTAATGTAGTATTGGAGTTAAAGTGTGTGGCTCAACAGCAATGTCCAATAAAGACCTCCTGACACTGAGTACCCATATCTCTGACAAGATGTGAAGACAGCGTAAAAGTTAGAGAAAGACAACAAACAAATTTTAATAGTGTGTTATTGCTGAAGACTTTAGAATAAAATTTTCAGACTTGTGGGATCCAGTCTATTTCCATTAGAATCTTGACATGGAAAAAAGAAAGAGCTTAATATATAGTCAAATAGCAGGTGGCTAAGGCATTGCTTTAAAGAGAGGGAACTTCTAGAGAGTTTGAGCTTATGGTTTGCAAACATTTTGAAAGAAAATGTGCTTTATTCATTAAAATGAAAATGGTGATAATGAACCATCAGTGGAGGGACCTAACACACAGAAATACAAAAGCATGAAACCTTAACTTTGTTCTTCCATTGTCTAGTTTAATATGAATCTGTGCTTCTAACATTGCCTTTTCTGTCTTCCTTTATAGGTGTCTAATTTTACTATGCATTTACAGGTATTCAACTTTGCATCCTTCTTGTCCTCACACTTAGTTTCTATTCTTTTTTCTTCCTTACCAAAAATAAATTTGAGAAAATTGCAGATAATAACGAATAGTGGAGAACTAGATGACATGACATATTCTCATATTTTTCAGATATTTTTGGAAAAATCTTCACAAATAGCTATTTATGAAGTTAAAATATTGCTATGTAGAAAACAAGTGTTATCATAAATCAAAAACTGACTAAAATAAAGCAAAACAAAACATGAGAACAATTATTTTGTTCTTAATGGGAAGAGGATGACTGCGGCTTAGAGAAAAAGCCAATATTAAATAGTGTGGTATTCACTGATGATCTGAAAAAGGAGGAAGCACTGATACTGGAAAAGCAAATAATTTAAAATGGTGATTGGGAAAAGATACAGCTGAGGAGTTTCAAGAAGACCTAAAAGAGATTAATGAATAAGAACCATGAAGAAAATTCAAAGCTAATAGAGAAAAAGTAGCGCAAAGGAAATTATTTGAATATTGGTGCACAGGATTGATATTTTAGTTGCATCAGCTCAGGATATGGATGTTGGCATTATATTGAACATAGTCCAATAGCTATGATAATAGCAAAAAAAAAAAAAAGTCCAAGTTAAATCAAAGAATACTATGGAAAAGTTGTATGTTCATATGCTTTCATCTGCAATACATGATCATTTTTGACCTCTTCGTAAACAAGTTTTAAAGGGCATTCAGTGTTAATGTCTAAGAATTATTAAATCTGAAAAAGTTGTTCATTTCAAGAAACTGAAATAATTGTGCTACCCACTGATTTAAAGCAAACAAAGATGATGTGTAGGGAAAATATGTAGACTGCACTAAGTGCCTTTTTTCCATGTCTTTTACATTATCCTTCTCTCTCTTTCCTCCTCATTGTATAGACATTACTAATGTACTTTCATATTTGCCAGAAAGAATATGGAGTTGGTGAAGGTTTCTAAACACTCATGATCAAATTTTATATCAGGTTGCCCAAAGTACCCTGTTTTGGCCTGTGGAATGTAAGTATAATCTTAACTTTATTTAAGAAGAAAGTTTTTAAGAGATGATGCACAAGGACAAGGTTACATAAACGGAGAACATGAGAAAACAGGTGGAAGTATTTCATCTGAAGATCTAATTCTACCTGCTTTCCTTGTAGTGAACATTGATTAAACAGAATGGCAATCAGCAGTGAAAGTACCAAAAAGTAAAAAAAAAAAGGCTAGATAAATGTGTAGACATTTTACATATGTAATCTGTATTAAATGCATGTAGACACATGAGTATATTTGTCAACATTACTATAGCTAAACATTGACATGTAATTGCTTGTAGATACATAAGAACTTAAAGATGTGTGAAACTTAGAAACACATAGTAATACCATTAAACGCAGCAGTTCTAACAGAAAATTGTATCTCCTATATTTCTATAACCACTTCTATAATTACATAATCTAGCTATATTTATCTGTCATAGTTTAGCTAAAAATGTAATCAATGATGCTAAATCTACTATTTTGCAAATTGCACGTGGATAGATCTCATATGTTTCTTTTGACTAAAATAAAAGCAATATTGTTAAAAGAAAGAAATGTTTCTAACATCATCTACTTTTTATAAGCTCATCCTGTATTTCATTCAATTTCACCTTGAGACATATATTTCACATCTTTCATTATTTTGAGTTTAGAAACATTACTTAGCCTGGTATTCTTCAGTATATTCACAACCAACTTTAAGCATAATTTTTTTCCACTTAGCTATTGGCTGATGACATTTTTATGTTTATTTGCTAAACCCTTACACATCTGTGGAATTTTTTTTTTACTAAGCTGTGGCACATATTCTGTTCTGATTTAAACTTGAAGTCCATGATCCAGAATGATCCTGTAATAAATGATTGATTAGCCCTAATTTTCATACAGTTTTATTGCTGCAATATCATATGTAGCTGTCTATTATCAGGAAATATTAATTTCCATGTCAGTCAAATGAACAGGTTGTTCAATTTTGCCATAATCTCTCTGTTTTTTCTGGTGTGAACTTTTTCTGAAGCCCCTGTGATACTGGTAGCTTTTATACTTTTGTACAGTTTCCCCTATTAGGGTTTTTAAAAACTTTTTCTTCCTAGTCTATGTCAGAATATCAATTTCCTTTCCTGCTGTTAACATTTTCCTATTTATAAGTGTCATTTCTGTATTTGATATCTCATTCCCAGTTCCGTTGTCTGTGGTACTACTGTTTTCTCTATGTGGAGCACGAAACTATACATTTCACAGAACTCATTTTTGGATTGAGTATAACCATGTCCAAGTTGACACTTCCTACCTTTCACAGGCTACCCTCATCTTACCTTCCTTACAGGTTGTAATCTTCCATCTTTCCTAGTCTCCTATTGAATTTATGATTTCGCTTTGCTGAGAGATAGACACTCTACCCTTAGTCAAGTCAATTAATGTTTATCTTTTTTCCTTTGTGTTACTATTCTGTATCCTCAAACCTTTTTCTTTCTGAAATGCCCCACACATATTTAGAGCATATCCTTTCTTGTTCTGCATGGTACCTGACTTTTATTCTGTATACCTGTGGTTTTAGGAGAGGCCACTTATTTCTTTATGCTTTAAAAGTCAGTATTTAATGAATATGTCTTTTATGTTTCCATATT
>JAVJGJ010000001.1:29928868-29942804 GCA_035590215.1 Microhierax caerulescens
TGTTCTTTGTGAGGCACTTTCAGACAAGTAAAGAAAAATTTTCTTGCCCAAATAACACAAAATATTGCTGCCTCTTTTATTCTGCCTACTAACAACATTCCAATATAGTATGAATCCAAATACCACCTAAATTTAGAATTGTAAACCCAGTGTAGTATAATAAGTGTATGCAGACAAGGGGCAATTTCAGTTTTTGAAATAGATACATGAAAAGTCAAAGATTCTTAAATAAGAAGAGGAAAAAGAGAGTAAGGAGGTACAGGAATATAACCAAATTAATTATGAACTTATTTTTTGGTAGTTTGTATGTGATTCACAGCACAGCACCTTGCACTTTAAAGTGCCTTTTTTGTGTGGAATGTTTCTAAGTGTTGCTGACACCTGATAAAAACCTTCCCATTCCTTTTACAAGGAGGGAATTGATAAGGAGGATAAGGATAAAGAAGACAAAGGAAATTAATGGAACAGATTATAAGGGAAAATGATCAGAGTATTAAGATGTAAACTCTAGCATGTAAGAGAGGAAGGGAGATGAAAATATGAGAATGACTGTTATTTTCCAAAGTAATGTACCTCATGTGGATTAAAGAGGGATCTTCAGTGTTCAGGATGCTTGGAAGACTACTGTCTAAACCTTTGAAATGGGAGGATCCTCAAAGTTTATAAAAATGCCCAAATAAGTCAATATACATAAACTAGAGGAGGTAATATTAAAGTAATTCTAAGAATTGTTGGTATTTAAAAATTACGACATTATCAAGCTTGCTGTGCATATTAGTTATGCATACCTCAAGAAGAAATACATAGTTGGTTTATAAGTATATTTCTTACTAAATATTCCCAAGAGAAAGGAGAAACATTGAGAGATTTCTTTGTAGGAAAACTGTTTGCATGTTTTATTTCCAGCTGAGAAAATAACAAACACATCCCATGGTCACTAATTTAATCTTCACTGCAGGTACTGAGAAACATCAACAGTCACTTCAAAGAGATTTTGTATGCATCGTATTTTGTTCTCGGTAAGACCAGCCTCATTGCTGCTTAACACTAGGGTGGCCTTCTCAAAATATGTCAGTAAAAAGATTTACAGATGTCCTGTGGTCCATTAAGCAGGTGTTAGATACAGAGATGCATTGCTATCCTGCAGGGCTGCAAAGTCACTAACATCTTTGTACCGATCAGTCATTTAGCACAGATAGCTATCAGCGTGCTATCTCATACGAGAGTTATTGCAAGGGAGCACTATAACAGAAATTTATCTGCAGTAGAAGTGATTTTTACTCATGTAATAATTAAGGACAGCATTTACATGAGCCTGCATTGTCTCAAGGGTTCTAAAAAATGTGCATTGGGTTGCCAGCAGCTATAAGAACTGAAACCATTTGCAGAAGATGGGTAATATGCTCATCTTCTAAAATAAAGATCCGTGCCACAGTTAAAATGAGAAATAATTTGTCCAAGTCAAGGGCTGAAAGACACACTTATGTGCTGTTGGCTTTACCATGCCAACAGTGTGTTTAAACCTAAATGTGTAATTTAACCCTTATCAATCTACTGGACTTGAAATGCAGTTGTATGAAATGTTAAACTTATGCAAAACAGGCATTTGTCCTTCAAAAATTATTATAATCACTTCTGGAAACCTTTGATAGCAACTTAAAGTCTTAAGAAAAAAGGCTAAGAATGATTCACATACAGAATATGCTTCTTCCCTTGAAATACCTCCCTAACTTCTGGCAACCAGAGGTTTTGCAGTTTTCAGAGCTGAATAATTTCATGAAGACCTTCTGATTTCATAGGTCTTGCTGAAACTCTCTTACATAAATGTGTTTTATTCCACTTAAAGATATTTATATTGGAGGCTCCCACAGTATCCTAAACTCCATGATACAATTAGCTAGCATGTGAAAAATTATTTTTTATTGTTTCATTTTAACTCACTGTTTGATTGTTACATACATTGATACCTACTGCTTGAGTTAAGAGGAGTAACAGTAGACTTTTCCTATTCAGCTTTTTCATATCATGTATATTTTTAGACCTCTATTACAGCTTCTTTTGACTACATCTTTTCCAGATTGACATGCATAAACTATTTAGTATCCCCTAACATGTCATTATTTTCCTTTTTTCATTTTCATTTCAGGGAATCCCAGAAACTGATTTCCACTTCAGTGATCATTTTGCCACTGTCTTCTGTATCTTTTCTAGTCCATTCAGAAACAGAGACTAGACTTGAACACAATTTTAAAGATCCAGGTGCATCAAAGATAACTATAATGGTATAATTATGTTAGGTTTTGCTTTCCATTCCTTTCTTACATTCTAGTACCACTTCCAGCTGTCACTGACAATTTCAGAACATGATCAAAGGTCTTTCTAAGGTTTGTTTCTTGATTTCTTATGACCGATTTAAGAAGCATCACTATGCATGCAGAGTTGCTTTTCTAATATGCTTTATGTTGATTTTATCAATACTGAATTTCCTGTGCTATTCCATTATCTAATTGTTTTTTAAAGCCAGCATTACACTAATTAACTTGAATAATCTGGTAGCAGCGTCAAACTTTGTCAATCCCATTTCTTTTGTGAGATCATAGTATCTTCATGCCAGGGTTCATAGCATAGATGTATGCTGCTGATCTTCTATTAGAAAAAACTAATAGCTTATTCCTATTTTTGTTTCTTACCTTCAGAATATATTAACCATGAAAAGGCCATGTACCTTCTCTTTTGTTTCTATCAAAGTCTTTGGCTAATGGTAGTGTTCGAACTTTTTTTAAATCCATATGCACAACTGCAGCATGATCATCTTCACCTGAATGCTCTTTGACAATTTAAAAGAACTCTGAAGTGCTTATGATGCATTATTTCCTTTATTTCATGTATTAACAGTACCTGAGTATATGGTACATCTCTGTGGGATGCACCTACATTAGCATTTTAGTTCAGACCAGGGCGTACTTTTCAGGTCCATGTCTTGTTATCCATAATTAGAATCACAGAATTATTAAGATGGGAAGGGACCTTAGGAGGTCACTGATCCAACCTCCTGTTCAAAACAGGTTTAGCTGTGAGACTGGACCAGGCTTCTCAGCACTTGATCCAGTCTGATCTTGAAAATAAGGATGGAGACTGCATCATGTCTTTGGGCAATCTTTTCCAGTTCTTGATGGTGAAAAAGTTTCCCTTAACTTCAGGTGGAGCCTCTCTTGTTTCAATTAATGCTTATGTTCTCTAATCCTCCTGTCATGCACCACTGTAAAAAGTATGACTCCATCTTCTTGAAATACTCTGTGTGAGTATTGGAAGGCCCTTTGAAGCCAAATAGGTAAACGATTGCTGCCTCTTCATGTGCAGATCCAGACTCTTGATCAGAGAAGGTAATTGGATTGGTAAGGACTTGTTGAACCCTGGCTGATCCATGCTGTTTCCAATAACCTTTTCTCTTCCATGAATCTTTCCTTGCAAATCAAGGCTTGGGCTCCTGGTGTTATAGGGGTTTTGTGAAGATCTGAAGACCCTGCAGATCTATTAATCTTCCCTGAAAGGATGGAGTCTTCCCACATTCTCTTGCAGCTTCTTCATCTAGTGACTCTGTGTTGCATGCAGGGCGCATTTACTACACATAATAATACTGCTGTCCCCAGACCCAGAAAGAGTCACCAGTCACCGGTCAGTAGTATCTTCAGTCAGGATTTTGGCCTGGGTCAAAGCCTGTGATGCGCTAGGCACAACTGCTCAAGCCCACATTAGAGATCATCATCAAGAGTAATCTTCGCTGGGTAAAAAAATGTCTGGCTGGTTTGGTCCAAAGGGTTGCAGTGAATGGAGTTAAGTCCAGCTGGCAACCAGTCACAAGTGGTGCTCCCCAGGGCACAGTACTGGGGCCAGTCCTGTTTCATATCTTTATTGATGACCTGCATGAGGGGATCAGCTGCACAAACAGTAAGTTGCCAGGCTACACCAAGTCAGGCAGGTGTGCTGATCTGCTTGAAGGCAGAAAGGCTCTACAGAGGGATGTGGACAGGCCGGATGGATGGGCCGAGGCCAGCTGCAGGAGGCTCAACAAGGCGACGTGCCAGGTCCTGCACTTGGGCCATGACAGCCCCGTGCAACACTACAGGCTGGGGAAGAGCAGCTGGAGTGCTGCCCAGCAGAAAAGGACCTGGCGGTGTCGGTCAACAGCTGCCTGCATATAAGCTGGCAGTGTGCCCAGGTGGCCGAGAAGGCCAGCAGCACCCTGGCCTGTATCAGAAATAGCGTGGCCAGCGGGACTAGGGAAAGGATTGTCCCCCTGTCCTGGGCACTGGTGAGGCTGCACCTCAACTACTGTGTTTGGGTTTAGGCCCCTCACTACAAGAAAGACACTGAGGTGCTGGAACGTGTCCAAAGAAGAGCAACAAAGCTGGTGGAAGGTCTAGAGAACAAATCCTATGAGGAGCAGCTGAGGGAACTGAGGTTGTTTAGCCTGGAGAAGAGGAGGCTCGCAGGAGACCTTGTTGTGCTCTCTGCAACTACCTGAAAGGAGGCTGTAGTGAGGTGGGTGTCCTCTTCTCCCAAGTAACAAGTGATAGGATGTGAGGAAATGGCATCAAGTTGTGCCAGGGGACATTTAGACTGGATATCGGGAACATTTTCTTCACTGAAGGGGTTGTGAAGCATTGGAACAGGCTGCCTGAGGAAGTAGTTGAGTCACCACCATCCCTGGAGGTATTTGAAAGACATGTAGATGCGGTGCTTAGGGACATAGGTTAGTGGTGGATATGATAGTGTTAGATTAATGGTTGAACTTGATTTTGAAGGTATTTTCCAACCTAAATGATTATGATTCTATTGTCATCACTGAACAAATCATCACTTCAGCAGAGATTCTGGGCCCATTTTTGCCCTGCTGTGACAGCTGCTGCCACTGTGATAGTGGGCCAGAAGCTGCGCTCTGCTAACTGCTTTGATTAATACCTTAAAATATTCTTGAAGGACACAAACTGAATTCCTTTTGGGTAAACTAAACCATAAACCTTACTCTAGCATGCTCCTAATACACTACAGATGCTAACAGATGTTCTGTTCATGGGGCAAAACTAGAGTTAGTCAGAAGTAAAAACCTCCAAAACACTTAAAATGTTGACTTAGGTATGCAGGATGAACTGCTTCCTCTACAAATCCACTTCTACTGTGCTGTATAGCTCTTCTATACAAATACAGTGTATGTGCCAGGGCAATGTATCATTCGTTAGATACTCCATGATTTATCTGGCAGAAAAATAAAACTTCTGAATCTGTGGTTCTTTAGATCACCTTTCTGCATCTTTTCAGAAATTGCAATTGTATTGGCCACCTTCTGTCCACCCAATACTAAGGGTAATTCAAGCAATACATTCTATACCACAGTTATTAGTTCAGCAGGTCTGTATGTGAGTTCCTTTAGAGCTCTGGGATGAAAACCATCTGATCTTTGCAATGTACTATTCTTTGATTTTGTTAATCTGCTTTAAAATCTCTTCTACTGAGTCATTGGTTTCAGAAAATTCCTCAGATGTATCTGTTGTAAAAAGACTCTGATATCAGTGTATTGTGTCCCCTCAGTGGTAGTCACTGAGACAAAGAATTATGTTTCTCCTGTGGTATGGCTTTGTCTTTTTGGAGTGATCCTTCTAAATCTTTGTCAGCCTCATTGATTCTCTGGAAGGTAATCCCGCTACTGATGGGCTTGAAAACTTTTTATTATATTTTTTTTTAATGTCCTTACCAAGTTGCTCTTCAAAGTAATTTTTTGGTTTGTCTTTTTATGTTGTGGCACATATAAGGATGTCACATGGAAGAATTTATGTTCCTTTCTATTTCTTTTATTTGGGCAAAATCTCCAGTTTTTGAAATAGAGCCTTTTTATTTTGAGTCATTAACTACTGAAACACAGTATGACTTTTTGGCTTGGTTTTGTTTCTATGTAATTTTAGAGACTTTTCAAGAAAAGTAATATATGCTTACATTGAGTTTTAAATATTACAAATTGAAACAATTGCTATGCTGCATGTAAACTTTCTATGTAGTTTTACTTTATGAAGTTCTGTTACTGTAATGGACTTTTTGTTGCTTTTGGCTTTTCATTCATATAAAATAGTCATTTTGGACATTTTTTGATCACTGTTTTAGATTATTTTTTTTTAGTAGTTACTGTATCAAGTGCCAGATACAGTTCAGTATTGAAACAGGAACAAATTCTGTTGTTTCTCAGACTAGTTGCTCCAAGTGAGATCACTTATAGCATGCAATAATTTCCTCTCTTCATTACCTCCTGCAAATTTAATATCCAGAAAGTGTCCAACCTATATGTGGGTAATACTACTTTTTTTCCTTCTTTGTAGTTTCTCTAATCTCCTATAAAATGTCTCTGTCACTGTCACCATTCTGGTATAGTACTATTGTTAGCTGCCCCAGCTGTCTGTTCCTTGATATAGGAGGACTAAACTTAAATCCTGAAGTACTCTGTGTGAAGATTTTAAATAAGTTAATTTATATTATTATACTGTCGTAACATTTCTTTCCACCTTACCTACACAGCAATTGACTTTCTCCTTGATATATTATTCATATTTCCTTAGCTTCTGTCAACAATCTACAGTTTCAAAGTTTCAATTCCTTTAGTAACTCCCTTTAAATCAAGTTATGCTTTCATAGTTTTAGTCTTGCTTGGAAGCACTTACACAGTCAGTCTTATATTAAAACTGTTTTGAAATGTTTGACATTTGACTGAGGTTTATTTTTATTCCTGGCACCAGGAAAACTAGAACATATCCTTATATACTGCTTTTCCCAAATACATGAAATTATATTTCTTCATAAAATAAGAAGAACAAAGGAATATTTTAAAAGGATTATGTTACCATCTGTATGTAAGAAATGGATACTTGAAATAAAAGAATGTCCTCCACTGATAATCAGTCATTTTAGCTAAACTATGGAGTGAAACACTGAAAATGCTCTGTAAAGTTGCAGTGTAGTAAAGTGTAGATGGAAGTATGGATCACTTGATGTCAATGTGAAGAATGTCTCCCCCATTTAATTTTTGTTTATCATGTTTTCTCTGGGTTTTTTTTTTCTCTTCATTCAGATTTTTTAACCAACCTTTTATTTCACTTATTACTATATTTAAATGTAAGAATGTCAACTTGCTACCTTTCATGTAGAAAAAAATAAATTCTTGTTTTTATTACTACTACCAAAAGTATCTACAATTAGCCTGTTGTTGAAATAATAGTGAATAACCTGCCTATTAATTTTAGAGAATGAATATTGAAACTGATAATACTAAGAAATAAATTATTTTCTTTTTACACTTTAAAGGTGGGTGCTTTGCTGGGAATAGAGCACCTGACACCTTTTAGGAGGTTAATAAATTTTATTTTAAATATTATACAATTAATAATTTAAAGTTATGTTTTCTGTATTGCTAAAAAGGACAACAGTTTATCAAGTTAAAATGTTTACAGAATTTGGAGAAATGAGGGTAATTTTTAATTTTAGTTTGACAAATATTTATTGTAAATACTAGAACTTGAACAGAACAGTATAGCACTACTTCGAAATTTGTTTTGGTTTTTTTTGTAAGGGAGCGTATGGTAGCAATTCTCTTTTCAAAGTAATGATGTTGTGTGTTTTCTGAAAAAAGCATTTTAAACACTTCTGAGGGTTTAACATGAGAGGTGTGTTCCTTAAGGCCAAATGAAAAGAAGCAGGCTTATCTGATGAATTTCATGAGGAATAATTCTTGACAGTGGCCCTTGAGCAGAAGCTGTAAGCAGCTGTTTTAAAGAAGCTGGCACAGAATGGACTTGAAGTTAGGTTTTGAAATGTAAAGGAAGAGAAACAGTGATTAAGAAGAGAAATAGGAAATTTTAAAGAAAATAATACAGAAGGCACAACAGTAGAATGACACCACAGGAAAGTCCATTGAGATTCAAATTTTTGCAGTAGATTAGTGAACTTTGGCAACTCTAGAACTAATGTGGCATATTTAAACATACGGGCAAGACATCAAATCACAAATATTTAAAATAATTTTACCCTAAAAATACACTGTTTATTAGCAGCTGAAATAAAGTTTATTGTACAGATAGACAAGACTTTAATATAAATGGGGTTTAAAGCAAAGTCTGGGCTGTCCCCTCTAACTAACTGAAACAAATTTTTAGGGAAAGAGTAGATTCATTGTTTGCTACTTTTAAAATTCAGTCCTACAATGACCTATGCAATATGTCCTGTACTACCTTTAGATCCACACACTCTAGGGAAAAATTCCTATATTTATAAAAGGTGGACTAAAGATTTTGTCAAATCTGCATTATGCCTTTTTTATTTTATTAAAAATCTGTATTCAACTGAAATGACAGAAAACAAGTAATTTTTATTATTATTGGAATCAGGTGACACCATAGGCCAAAAGATAAAAGTAATACCAGAGAAGATATGCTTTCTTCACATGCTGAAATATCATATCAGTAAGAATATTCTCTAGTCCTGCTACAGGCTGAATTTTAATGGATGCCCATGATATGCTGAGAGCTGTAAATATTTGTTCCTTATTTAAAGCATTATTTCTACCCCCATCTGTTGTAAGTAGCATTTTATGGGAATGGGTTCTTGAAGGAGGCAGTTTTACTGCTCGTAGTGTGATGCAAACAGTATCACATTATGCTCTGAATAAAACTGAGTTAAAAGATATAAATATACGCTTACATTGTACACATCTGTCCAGTTTCCATATACTGCTGCAGTAACTCCTCAACATGTGTACAATATAAATGACTATCAGGTCATTTGTATGCATACCATTTTATAAATGTTTTGACCTCATTTGGAGCCAAACAATAATTTATTAAGAATTATTATGTATTGACCAATATTCTTTGCATTTAAGCATTTCCCTTGAAAACAATGCATTAATTAACCAGACAGCATTTTTTTCCCTCTCAGTTTTAAGTGCTGTTTAGTCTCAATCTTTACTCAGAAAAGCACACATTATTTCATAAGTGGGCTGAGTGCATGTGTGTGTACTCATCTCCATTAAGCAAAGCACTGTCATTCACAACCTATTCACCGCAGCCATTAATCACATATATGCAGACAGTGCATTAGTACAAGGCTTTTCCAGAATTGCTCTTAGAGCAGATTTTTTTTTTTTTTTTTCATGTTGGGTGGAGAAGGTGAAGTTGATGCAATTTTATTGTCCTGTAAATAGTTCTTTTAGTGTCTACTTCCTCATCTCTTGAAATGATGAATTCTCACAAATGTACCTGTTTAATTTGTCTCTCAAATTTATTTCTGCTCCCTTTTAGTGGAACCAAATGTTATTAGAGAGAAATTAGGAAATAATAATTTTTATATTTTCTTTTTAAAAGGCAAATGGTGTTATCCCAAATCTGGGTTCTTCACCCGGTGTGCCAATCCACACACCAAGTCGTGATATTTGTGTGACTGAGCAGAGATGGGAGCTAGGGGGTAGTCCACAAAGCTAGCACACCTCTTTACACATAGTAAAACTTTTTCTGCACTTTGAACAATTGTTTACAATTATGTTTAGTCATACTTAATTCGCATTAGTTCTTAAAAGCTAAGTCTCAGTTTAAAGGTAGCGGGGTTTGGGTTTTTTTTCACTTTGCTTGTTCTGTGAGGAGAAGGCTTTGTTAGTAGGGGCTATCTTTGCTCAAGAGTGGGTCTTTTAGTATGCTAATTAGGATAGTTCACCCATAATTCCAGTAATTTTCTATTTAGTCTCATTAAGCATTTGGTTCTCCTTGATTTTACCTAGTTGTGCCCCAACTTGACTGTCCCTTTCCCCAAGGCCATATTTTGTCAACTGTTTGCAAGGATTTAATTAATGTCCTCTGCTTTTCAAATTCTTTCTTGTTTTTCACTATAGATATTTAATTTTTTCTTCTTCTCTTTTTCTTTTTAAAGTAAATAATTCTTATATCAAATCTCCCCTTTGAGACTGTATAAGAGAAGAATTTATATTTTCCCCTTATATTAGCCTCATCTTTCCATTAATTGGTCCACCCAAGATGAACATCTCCATGTACATTGAATTAATACATATATACTTAACAATATTGGAACGCTTACAATCAAAATGCATATTACTTTCTTTATCCATGAACTTAAAGCTGACACCTAAGACATCAGCCATTGTCATGTTTTCGGTAAAGCCAATAGTAATGCCATTATTCTGTATTTCATGTTAGTTATTCTATTGCTTTAGTACACCCCCACCTCCCCTTAGATGCTAACAGCATGCCATTTTTAACTTAGCTGTTCCTTTTGGGGGCTTGCATCTTTGCATACAAGTGCAGTAATTTTCTGGGGGATCGGGGTAGTTACTTCCTCTACCTGTTCTGTTCCTCTGCTTATATTAAAGGACATATTTGTCCATAATTCTCCCCAGGATACATTAGAAATGTATTCCTCTTTCCCAGGTTTCTGGGAAGTGTGTACAGGCCCAACAATCAGTTCTGTTTACCACTAATATTGTTTTCTGTATTAGTTAAAAAATGGATATTTTTCACCCAAAGGTCATTTAATGGCTGCCTCAGAGTTCCAACATTGTTCTATCACTGTAACTAAGCAAAGGATAGCAATTCCTAGTACCATTTCTGTTATAAGGAAATTAATATATTTCCAAAAGCACTCTATTACTACTACTATTCTTTTTACTATTATGAGCATGCAATAATACAAAATTAATTGTTAAGTACAAGCTAATTGAAGATATAGTTTTCCATAATCCTTTATACAATTCATTAAACTTCAGTAAATTTTGATTTACAGTCCCTGGTTTGTTCAGTGCTCCACTGTTTTGCTATAGGTGCTTTTTTCACTTAGGTATAAGGTATCCAGGAGTTGATTCCCAATTTAACTGCTGTGCAGGTAGTCAGTAGAAGAGTATATGGTCCCTTCACCTTTCTTTTAGTGGTTCATCTTTTCAGCTTCTGAGGTAAACCAAATCTCCTGGTTGAAACTGATGTATTGGTGAATACAAAGGCAAAGGAACTCTTGATTTACATATCTATGTAAGGAGGATAATTTTTGTGGCAGATGAAATATCTCCTTAACGTTTCTTCACCTTTAATATGTATTTGGTTCTCTTTTGTGGTTAAGCTATTAATTAGATATGATTTCCTGTATAAAATTTCAAATGGATTTACCCCTTCCTTCATTCTAGGGGCAATCCTAATTCTCATTAAGGCCACTGGTAACACCTCAATCCATTTCATATGGGTTTCCTAGCACAATTTTGTTATTTGTCTCTTAATTGTATAGGGGTACACAAATCTCTAACCCATGATGTTTATTCCCCCTAATTTAGAAAAGTATGTTGAGTTTCTGGAGAGCATTTGGGGGATTTCTTCATAATGGTTCCTTGCAAGCACTTCCTTCCTTACATTCAAGTGCTGGGTGCTTAAGTCCCATTTTGTTGATTTTGTGATCCCTTCCAGTCACATCATCCCGTGCCCTTTGCTCAGCAGTCCTGTCTGTCACTCCCTCAAGGGCTGCTGGTTATTCTTCCTCATTCATAACAAGGAGATTTTCAAAACATATTTGGGAAAACCTTTCTAAATGTTTTTTTAAATGCTTGTTCTTTTTCAGTGAATATAATATTTCACTGGGTCTCAAGGTAGTTATTATCAAAGCTACTGGGATTTTGATAAATATCTTAAAATGAACAAGGTATCAGGCCAGTTTCAGTTATGGGATGAGCAAACCCATGAAGTGGGAGGTTATGACTATTCCCTTGACCCTGTCCTTTAAGATGTGACTTCCAATATGCAGACATTACTCCAAATAAGTGAAGCAGTGATGAGCCACACTTCAAATTTAGCGACCTGGCACTACTGACACAGAGCCCATGAAAAGTCATTGTTTTTAGGAAATTTTGTGGTTTGTGAAAGAACTAGAAACTGCTAAACAGGAGAAAAGTATATAGCCAGCTGATACATTCAACTGATACAGACAAAATAAAGGTGTCCCTCCAATCCCCTTTGGGTTGATGTAAGCTCTGCATTCTTTTCAACAGCTGTGGTCACTCCTTATATTTATCCTTATATTTATGAGCTTTGTAAGTACATTGCGTGTGCCCACCTCCTCTGAGCCTTCTTCCATTCTTGTGGTTTGATGACAGAGAAATGTTCTCCCTTTAGCCATCTTAAGAGACTCTTAAATTAATAAAATATGAAAGAATTTTTTGTTTTAGTGGAGTAATGTGCAAGCAAATTATCTTTGAACCTTCACCTGAAAATCATGCGGTGAAAACTTCAAGCTCCTAGGAATTTTTTTTTAAACAGGTTGGAGATAGAAACTACAACAGATCATTGAGTTCCAAACAACTAGCCACTTCACTTAAGGAGGACATTGTCACGCTAAAGTGATTTCAACATCTTGGGATATTGGAATATAAATAAGAACAGGCTTGTCTTAATTGAAGGATAATGCTATTTTGCTTGCATAATGCTTATCCTATAGGAATAAAATCACTACTAGTATAGAAAGCTGTTGGAATGAGCTGAGAACCAAAAGAACCCACTCTGAAAGGAAAAGAACTTTACTGACAAAAAAAAAAAAAAAAAAAAGAAAAAAAGAATGAGAATAATGTAATAGAAACAGTGCTTGAAATCATTACCTAAATGCTAAATTTTAAAAACCTAAGAGAAGTATTTTCATTTTCAAAGGCTCTGATTTCAATTAATAAAAGCTCTCAGGTGGCTGGTATGTTAGGACTGATTTTTCCCAAGCTATTATGTTGCAATATAATTAATATCTCATTGCAAATGCAGGTGGGAACCTCATCATAAACACACCAAAGGAACAAAACTCCAGGATAGAGTGTATCTTTTAGTATATAATCATTAAAATCAAGCTCTAGGGGATGTGAAGACATATTGACTTCAAGCAGATACAAGCTAACCTTTAGCATAACCTATATAATCTGTGGTTATTTAAATCAGTCTGATCTGTTCTATGGACAGTTGTACATGGACAGGGGAAAAGCTGAGTTTTTGTGGTCTTTTGCCTGATTTCATTTCATAGGATAGTAGAATAGTTTGGGTTAGAAGGGACCTTAAAGATCATCTAGTTCCAACCTCCCTGCCATGGGCAGGGAAACCTTCCACTAGACCAGGATGCTCAAAGCCCCATCCAGCCTGGCCTTGAACACTTCCAGGGATGGGGTATCCACAGCTTCTCTGGGCAACCTGTTTCAGTACCTCACCATTCTCATAGTGAAGAATTTCCTTGTATCACCGAAACTGGGAATCAAACTTCTTAACACCAATGTAGTATTAAGAGGCAGGCACTCCTCTATTGCAGCCCTGGGTGCTCGGTGGCATCTACACAAATCAAGCATTCCTGTGTCGATTTTACTGTTACATTTATACACAAAATTACAGGGTTGTACACTCCCAATTACAATGATTGGTTAGAAACTTGCATATAATTGTATTATTTGCTATGTCACTCTTCTCTGTTACTATGCTTGCGCAGGGGAAGGGTCTTCACCTGGGCAAGGGTCTTCTTGACCTCTGGGCATGATTTTTAGTATTATAATGAAGGTAGTTTATTTCAGGTCACCTTAAAAGTTAGTTTTGTTGCCAAGTTGGAAGGCTGAAAATTGGCCTCACCAAGCAGTCCAATAACTCATCCTATACACAATAGAACCTAGGTGTTCTGGTTATGGTCTAGAGCAGGAGTCCTCAAACTAAGGCCCACGGGTCCAATACGGCCCCCCAGGGTCCTCAATCCGGCCACCCAGTATTTACAGACCCACCCCCATCCCCACTCACCCCCTGCCAGGGGTTGGGGGAGTGGGAAACCAAGCAGCCGCAGATGACTGCCTGACACTTCATCCGTGCGCCAGCCCCCTGGTTAAAAAGTTTGAGCACCC
>JAVJGJ010000001.1:29944254-29957226 GCA_035590215.1 Microhierax caerulescens
GCTGACAGGAGTGATGGAGGGTGGAGCAGAGTGGAGACACCAGGGCCAGGCTCTGCTGTGCTCCCTGCAGGAAGGGGGACCTGATGGTACCACACAGTTGATAAGCTTCATCGCAGTTGTCACATGAAGAATCCATGAGATGTCTGTGGCTGAGTCAACCATTGTGGCAAAATAACTTTCCTCAGATGAAATAATCTCATTGTAATACCAACACACACCTCCATCCCAAAGCTACCTGCTTCCAAGGTACTACCACACCTCACTGGGCACATGATGCCAGTCAGTAACAACTACGTATGACTAGAGTCACTCAAGCTCCATGCAAATGTGATGGAAATGAACTGGTTCTGGACAGAAATAAATCCAGAGGAGGGGAGGAGGTGGGGGGAATTACTGCCTAAACTCCAGGATTACCTAACTCTGATTCAGTGTTCACAAAGTTAGGTCAATCTGACTCACTCTAAAGTTGTTCTGAATGAGGGGACTTCTAACCAAGGGAGTCAGCCTTGGGGAGGATGAGAAACAGAACAGACAGTGAAAAGAACACCATTGTCTAAGTTACAGAGAAAGAAGCCTCCAAGTGAGGAAAGTTCTGGCTATGAGGGGAAACAGGCTGATAAGGTGTTGCAATCCACTGACATCAACCAAAAATCAGTTGAAAATAGGACAAAGATAATTGTGGTAGTGAGAGATTGTGATTCCCAACTCAAATAGTCCCCCTGAAAGAGGGAAAAACCCTATTTGAGAAGTGTGCGTAGTAAGGAGAGAACTTCAGTAGTGCTGTCTGAGGATGCATAATGTATAAGAAGCAAGAAACTTGTAACCAACCCTGTGTATGCTGAATGAATATGCAACGCAGTATGAAGTGTAAAAAGTATGCAAAGGAGGGTAGTTAGGGAAGACTCCATCGTAACTTCTGGGATCAGTTGACAGGCTGAATCTGTCTTCCTTCCTGTAGGGACACCTATTGGGTAAGAACTTTATTTTATGTGCATTAAATAACAAACTTTTAGATCAATGTATGATTTTTGCATAATGCATCTCTAATTAACAGACATCAACTGTCTTTTGCCTATTGGCATACTTCAAACAGCGCTGTAAACATCAGACAGACTTACTTTCATACTACATAACAAACATAGCTGAAAACTGATGCAGTTTACAAATCCACAGGTTAGTATTTATAACTTAATTGCTTTGCCTGTAAAAATAATAACCCCCCCATTTTTAGTGAACACTGATTTAAGAAAGATGAGGAAAGATGACTATTGCCAGTCTTGTATGTTTGAAGCATTTTATGAAGTATTTGCATGAAAAGAGGACCACAGAATAGAAACAAGTGATAGATGCAATTCAGCCATATTTGGAAATCCTTTCACCTATCAAAATGAAAAAGAACCAGTAGGGTAAGGCAGAACATAACAAACTTCAGACCCAGGCTGTAGCTCACTCATAGGAATAAACAGAACCTAAAGAAATTACTGTGAGAGACAAGTCAGGAATTTCCAAGTAGTATTTCTACTCCTTGCAATGTCTTCAACAGTATGTTCCATACAAATGTTACTTATGAACATCAGTTAAATGTTCATAATACATTTTTGAAGAGTGTAAACATCATTAATCCTGCTGAGGTTCAGTTATCACAAAGAACACAGACTCCAAAACTCAATTTGAAAAGTCAGGTCTCCCAGTACTTCTTATCTAGCTATCCCTATTTTAAAGACACAATCTCAACTCCATCTTGTGTTTGCAAAATTATGCAAATGAGAAGTCTCAAATTCAATCAATGATAGAAGTGGGACTAAGACTTAGGCATCAGGTCTCAATCCTGCTGTGTATTCATTGCCATTGTTATCATGTCTTAATTGTAGGCCACATCTCTGGGCCTCTATACTGTTGCAGATGATTCTTCTTGCTGATTTTTGATTTTTTTTTCTTTTTTTTTTCTGACAGTTTAAGGACAACACAGAAAATTATTTCCAGAACTGTAAATGTCTAGATAGTTCCTATATATGTCTATATAGTTCCTATTCTGACAAAGTGTAGTGTGATGTTAGGAAAGACTTAAGGGTCTATTTAATTAATTGTAAAGCACCTGTAGGCTGTGGCTTTTTGCAAGTTGTATATAATGGCTGTTTAGTCAAATATAAAGTATCTGCTGAGCTTTATCTGGAACATTTATTGTCTGCACACAAATAGAAGGATACACAAGTAAGCTAGTTACATTGCATTTCAAAGCTGACAGATTATTTTACAATATATTAACAAAAAGGTCACTGACATGAGAAGCTTGGTGCAGAAATATATGTCCTGTTAGTAAGTCAGAACTTAGCAAAGTCAGATATTTTTTTGCCCTGATTAGGGAGAGCTGGATATTATTTACTTTGCTCCTCTTGATCTGTGCTTTTCCTTTTCTATTGTCAAATTAAATTTGCTGATGTCTGATAATACACTATTGTTGGAGAACGATCATTCAGATTGTTCTTTAATAACAAAACATAATTAATAGAAATTTTTTTTTAGTTGGCTACTGGTATCAATTTAGAGTTAATGTACAATGGATTTCTACTTTTTTTTTTTTAAATCTCTGACCAATAAAAATATTTATATATGAATACATATTTATATATAAAATTTATTTACACATAAATTTCAGACAAATGGAAGCATTAGTTCAGTTCAACTGGAAATTTTCATTTTGGCCTGATACCTTTTTCATCCTTTAACAATCAAAAATTTTTATAGACAAACTGAAATTATTTTCACTCTGCAGCATGAAACTTTTCATTTAAAACTATGCTAAATATTAAGAAAACTTTGATAGTCTCTGAGCTCTTTCCCCATCCCAGCCTTCTAGTATTTAACTTAAAATTTGAGGATAAAGTTAATCAATAACAACAAAAAAGAAACATCTGATAAGAAGTATTGGCAAACGTACAGGAAGAAGTCCTGAGAAAATGTACCCAGATTTTGCTGTCAGTAAGGAGACCTAAGGAAGCTTTCTGCCAAATATAGTAAGCTTTGACATCTGCAGTCTATCTCATCTCAACTCTGTGTCTTAAACACACAACCATCCTCATTTCATTTGGTCACTTCTACTAAATGTTATGCAATTAAAAATAAACTGACATCACTATGAAATTCAAAATCAGAAAAAAAAGTTACATTTCATGTTTTAAAACATATAAAAAATATAAATAGCCCACATCCCCCAAAAAATAAAATTGTTAGGACTTTACAAACAAATTTCAGTAATATTTCCTAATGTTTTATCCTGAACAAGTGAAGTCAATGAAAATTTTTCACTAATTCACTGGGAGGATGATCATGCCTGAAATGAAACTGAATGCACTAAGTGCTTTGTTATAAGTAAAGGAAAATGCAAACCTTTTCTTTACAGTATGTAATGCTGTAGAAGTAGTTTCAAACAGCATGGCAAAAAATTGTTTTCTCTTCACAGTCTCAGTATAGAATGAGTATACTGTTTAGCTATGGAAATGAAGTGTCTGTTCCTTAAGTCCCATGCAATTATAACATGTTCTGAAAGACTAGCTTGCTTAAGCTCCTGGAACTCTTACGTGGAAATGTTTGACATGTAGGCTAAATGCTTAAAACTATCTAAATGACTTAGGCTAACCCAAATCACATACCTAGGCATTTAGGAAAGTCAAGGTATGTAGATCTCATAAAAGACTCTAAAGAACCTATTTTCCAGAGCTACTTAAACTTGCAGAGTTTAAAATGAATGGTGGCCTCCAATATGAACTACTAGCTGAAATTTGTATGCCTGAGCGTTTTCAGAAACGTATCTAAACACACGCAAAATTGTCTGATATTGTGGTATGCTTGGAAAATATCTTGCATCGAAAGTGTTGAATTGCCCTCAGCTCAGTTGAATCCAGGAAAGTAGATTAACAACTGACCATTTCCATTCAATGAAAAGATGTGCATAACATAAAAGTCTGGTTGAAATAGTCAGAAATATGTCAGCAATTTTAAAATTTAAATTTTCCATTATTTTGAAAATGAGTTTTCTTGATATCCACAGAACATTTACTGTTAAGGACCTGAGTAATTGACTCTAATTTTTAAAGTAATCTTTCAGAATAAGATGGTCCCTCAATCAGCTTTTCCTTTTGTTGCTCAGTTCCATCATTGTGTCTGATTGAAGTAGATGACTTACACGTCTGTTTCTCTGTGAACAGATCAGTCTTGCTTTAGCCTTTGAGGTGCACTGCTTTGACTGCTAACTTTAAAGTTAAAATAATGTAATTTTCCTGGTGCCTTAAAGATTTTTCTTTGAAAGCCTTCGAAAGTAACAGCATTATGGAACTGAAGAGCAGATACTTAAAAACAAAGTATGGTCTATTTTGATAAAATCTTTACAGCAGTTAGAGATGGTTTTGAAGAAAAAATACACTTATTAACTGACTGACATTTGACATTCTCTGTAGCCCCTACATAAATACGGTGTATATTGGTGTTTGAGGAGGCAGTAAGTGCTCATCTATTGTAAACCTTGATTCTTAACCAGTCTATGTCAGCCTCAAGAAGCTGACAGCTTCTGCATGACTGTAGGGTCCTCCTCTTAACAAATTGCTGACTTTTGATATTACTTCTCTCAACAGGAGCATAACATCCTCATTGACAAGAACTGAGTAGTGTCTTCCCATATTTAAACTTAGCTATTGTTCTTGAGTGGATTTTTCTCATCAAGGCTGTTTTCCCCCCTTTTTTCTGCTAGCTTCTCCATAATTATGAAAAAATACTTCCATTATTATTCACTCAGGCAAGGCAGTGCCTCACATTTAATTTTGAGAAGCATGGTACTACAGGCAAAACAAACGTATCTATCCTGCACAAAGATTTGAAAAATGTATTTTATTGTCTAACACGGACCTCTAAAAAAGTCTAGCCTGACAAAGAAATTCAATACATTCCACAAAGGATTTATTTTTCCTTATTAGAAACAGCATTTTATTGAAATGAAGCATTTATTGAAAATAATGTCATAGTCCATAAGGATGTATTTATATTTTGTTCTCATATTTTCTTACAGTCAAAATATCTCTTTTTTAAAAAAGAAAAAAAGTTTTAATTTTACACTTTGTAATAGTTTATTTATTTAAAATATTTTCCCCACATAATATTGATATACATGCATACAAATATTATGAACATATTTTAAACATTTTAAAATAAATATTCTCAATTTATTACAAAATAATTTAGAAACTTTCTTTTTTTGTTACAGGAAAAAATTGGAATTGTAATTATGTTTTTTTTCTGAAAAGTGAAGAAAGTGATTCATGCATCAGGTGTAGCCTTAAGTACTATCAGTAATCAAGCAAGACAAGTAGGAACTGTTATTGCATTCCCTGAAAAACAACACGTACACTAAAGTACAATAATATAACATTCTTTGCTGTTGTTTGCCCAAATGTTTAGATTGCCCATATTTCCAGGAGCTGAAACATTCTCCTAAAACTATTAAGCTTTTCTTCTGAAATTTGAATAATGTATCTGAGAAACATTTTTTTTCACATATAAATTCCCCAAAGCTGATCTTATTTTGGGGCAGTCATTCCACAATTGAAAAATAAAAGAAATATGGGAACAAGAAAAACTTTGTTCCACTCTTCTCTGAATAAAGGCCTTTCTGAATTATCAATTTTATAAAATTGAATCTGTAGGAGTACTACAATACGATGTTGCTTCCCTTACAAAATTGCCATAATGACTTAAGTGCTAAATGCAGGCAACCATGCAGCTTCACCTGATGTTTCTCTACAGGGAAAAGGTCAATTAATCCAAAAGCAGATTGTTTATTTTATCACAGCAGAAATATCTGGATTCAGTTGTTGTTAGGTTAATTTTAATATAATGTGCTCTGGAAGACATGCGTCATTTTCATTGTTAGTTTATAATTTATATTTAATCTATTTTTATTTGAAATAGTGTGCTGTAGCAGCTATCCAGTGCAGCAGGAAGACACCCAGGAGGATAGCTGTACCTAGATGGGTTATTGGCACAGGATTGCATTTGTGAATGTGCTGGAGCACACTGTTCTCAATTACAGTTAGGCCATATGCCTTAGTGTCAACTTTACTATGGCTGCAAGATGAGAAATTGTATCTCTGCTGACATAAAGTTTGAGGGGTGAGAAATGATGATGAGCAATTCAAGATAAAGCAGGCTGATTACAAAAACAGCCTGTCAACATCTTGTTAATAATCTCTACAAGCAAAGAGGATTAATTCTAGATTAACACTTTGCATCATGATTGGGTTTCCATGTTAAATTTTGAGTTTAAAGCTCATGTGAATGTATGTTTAATTTGTTTTAGGAACATCTCCACAAGCATGTTTTAGCCTCTTAAGCAGAAGATTTCAATGATCATTTTTCTGTCTAGTTAAGGTCAACCTGCCACAGCCTTTTTTGGCATCCAATGTAAGGCCTGAGGAATTAAAGATAAAGGTAGTAATTGGGAGAGGTAACAGGCAAAACAGGGACCGAACACAGCTGGAGAGCAAAGAGCAGAATGATTGTGGGGAATTTCAGTTGTAATTGTGGTAAAAGGACAAGGGGTGGATTGTGTATAAATTATCCACTTTCATTTGGTGTTGTGATGATGTTATTTTGTTTTTGGTGTAGGGATTTCTTTTTGTTGATCTGAATGAAGGTTTTGAAGATTGTGTCATGAATGTGTATTCTAATGATAATTCTTAAATATGTGGTTCTCAGGGGTGAGGGATGGAATATATATAGTTTGTGTGGTAAGGTTTTGTTAGTGGGGGGACTACAGGGGTGGCTTCTGTGAGAAGGTGTTAGAAGATTCCACCAGGTCTGACAGAGCCAATGCCAGCTGGCTCTGGGACAGACCCACCACTGGCCAAGGCTGAGCCCATCAGTAACAGTGGTAGCACCTCCATGATAACATAATTAGGAAGGGGAAAAATACCCTGCTGCGCAACAGCAGCTGGGAAAGCACATATGCACATACATACACACAATAATGGTAAAGGAAAATAAATTTTTCTGCACTGAATTAATATCTTGCTCTCCTTGTCCTAATCTGTATGCTTTTCAAGTAGTTTCTTCATCCTGATACCAGTATCCTGTAAAAAGTATTTAATAAATAAATAAATAATTAAAAAAGCAGTACATTCCTCACATATACTGCAACCTGATTACAGGGGTTTCAGCTGCTGACCCCTACTGTCAGATACTTTGACTACAAAATCTATTGCTATTAATTCTGTATATTCATTGATTTCAAACTTAAATATCAGGTGCTGTTTAACAGAGCAGTAATATTATAGCTGGTTATATTGAGCAATCTGGTCTAGTGGAAAATGTCCCTGCCCATGGCCAGGGTGCTGGAACCAGATGAAATTTCAAGTCCTTTCCAACCCAAACCATTCTATGATATGATTCTCTGATTCTTTTAACTCTGGGTATTACTTGATCAAGAATAACCTGGTGAGAAATAGATTTTAAGATGTACCTTGCTAAATAAATAGAAACTTATCAGGAAATGATATTTCAAAAATTGTCTGGATGATGTTTTTTGTTGACTTTTGCTGAATCTTTGTGAGTGTCTAGTCATGTAATCACTTGAGAACCTGGAGTGAGCTGAAGAAAAGTGATCTGCAAACTCTGCCCCTGGGCAGAAAAAAATCACTAGAGATGAAAAACTTCAGAGTTGATCATTGAGGCCAATTAAATGAATTACTGTAGAAGAGCAGAAGATAATTCATGAGTGACATTTAATCTATTCTAATTTAATTGTACAAAACCTTTATGTGGGTAGTTTCAGTGTCTGTAGTGTATTGTGTGATACGAGTATCACACTTTTTAAAAAAATTTTCTGGGGACCTGCAGTCAGTTTAGTGTCTCATTATAGGTGTATAATTGTTGCAGCACAAACAAACTAGTAGGCTGCAACAATGCTTTTACCATCAGTCAGATTCTACCATCCATGCTGTATGTCCTTCCTCCAAAGGTCAGATCACACTACTCCTCTTCCATCCAACCCCCTCTCCCACACTCCTCAGGGCTATTTAACCACTTAGCAGGAATGAGCCACAGCTGCACATCATCCATGTCAATCAACCCACTGCCTTGGAGACAAGGCCACAGCTGCATGTTATCAATGACAATCAACCCACTGCCTTCATTCCTCTACATAGAATATATTGTTCTCCATTAGAAATGTTGTTAAAGAAAGCCCACAATGTCATTGTCATCTTTGTATTTTGTACAGGGAAACAAAGGGTCCTTTTGACCTGCGGGCATAAATCATAATTTATTATGAGCAGTACTCTTTTATCACAGATAAATCTGTTAGATTTCGTCAGTTTAAGAAGCTATGTCACAGTCAGAGAAAAAATGTTTGTATTTTAATTCCTTTTCAGTGAAGTATCTTACAGCAAGCCAGACCTTGAAAAAATAAAATGGCAAGAGTGTAAGATGGATGTACAGAATGGACAGAATGGAGGTCTAGCAGAACTTTTACCTTGTTAAAAGCCCAAATGTGTTACATTTGTGCATTTCTGCTTAGTTAAGTGGGACATAAGGTACTACTTATTACTGACATGCCAGTTGTTTGAGCTAGATAGCAAATATGAGATAAAAAAGAACATTTTTGTCATATGCTTCTTTAGTTTTGCCTTCATTATTGGAAATGGGTGGGTAGTCTTTGACTTTTTCTACTATGTCTGTTTCACAGTACCTTAAAAAAGGTCAGTGTGTGTTTTGTTGTAGAGGAAGGGAAATATAGTGCAGCAAATATAGGCATAGTAAAGCTCTGCTCCCTCTTATGCAGCATACCTTGGGAAATATAGTGCAGCAAATATAGGCATAGTAAAGCTCTGCTCCCTCTTATGCAGCATTACCTTGTTCAGCATAAATAATTTTTTTTCCATCTGTGTTCAGTCTGTCCCTTTTTAGATTATTGTTAGACACACATTAATCTTGAATGGCAAGAAATCTATAATTAGTGTGCCTCAGGTGAATGTCACCACTGAGGTCTTATTAATTCTCCTTTTTATGGATCTTCATAAACGACTTAAGATGTCTGCCTTAGTATCCTTTAAAATGTTCATAGAATCATAGAATGGTTTGGGTTGGAAGGAACTTAAAGACCATCTAGTTCCAATCCCCTGCCATGGTCAGGGACACCTTCCACTAGACCAGGTTGCTCAAAGCCCCATCCAGCCTGGCCTTGAACACTTCCAGGGATGGGGCACCCACAACTTCTCTGGACAAGTTGTTCCAGAGCCTTACCACCCTCACAGTAAAAAAATTCTTCCTAACAACTAATCTAAATCTATCTTCTTTCAGTGTAAAGCCATTCTCCTTTGTTCTGTCACTACATACCCTTGTAAAAAGTCCCTCTCCAGCTTTCTTGTAGGCCCTTTTAGGTACTGGAAGGCTGCTATAAAGTTTCCTCGAAGCCTTCGCTTTTCTCAGCTGAACAACCTCAACTGTCTCAGCCTGTCTTCACTGGGGAGGTGCTCCAGCCCACTGATCATCTTCGTGGCTTTCCTCTGGATTTGGTCCTCAGATATGTCTTACATCTTCTCCAAATTGTTACATCTAGAAGATGTGTGGGTGTTGCGAAAGGAGTGGTAGGTCAGGTAGCTTCAAGAATGACCACCAAAGATTTTAAGTGAAATGGGTTTAGTATGAATATGTGGAAATGTGACTACACAAGATTTGATGGCAAGATTCACTCTATTACTTATTACATAGAGTAAATGCACAGAGATAAATCACATTGAAAATAAATTAAAGCAGAGGTAGAAACAGTTTATAAAATCAAAGGTAAAGGAAATCTTTCCATTGAGTCATGAGGTTTAGAGTAGACTCCCTTGCTTTCTAACCTTGCACAGAGTTTAGGTGGAGCTGGATCCGATCTTAGTCTCAGACTTGATCGATGGTTAATATTTAAAAGGGGGAGATGTCAAAAGTGCAGTAAAGCAAAAAGGAGACTCTTCAGCTGAGTCATGAGGTTTGGAATAAACCCTTTGATTTCTAAACTGTCACAGAGTTGAGGTGCAGCTGGATCTATTCCTAGACTCAGACTGGACAATGGACTAGATCTAAAGGGGAGAGAGAGAAAAAAAAATATTATTGGTTTATTCACATTTAATGGGATTTTAGCAGCAAATCAATGTTTCAAATCACAAAATTACATAACCTAACTGCTTCAAGCTTGCAATGTATATGTTACAGCAAAGGTATACCTACTAAAAGTTTGCCCTCAAGTTCAATGAAATACTCATATCTTATGCCTTTGCATTCCTCAGCAGGCAAAGGGTTGAACCTCTAGGAGCACAGGAATCAGCCCAGGCCCTGTCGTTGACTTTCTGTGACAGTCCCCCTTGTATCACAAAATTTGTGAGCTCTGTGCAGTGTCCCACTCAGAGAGAGACACTGGTCACAGCCAGCTGTGGTCCAGGAGAGCTCAAAAGGGTCTCACTTGAGGACCGCTGTTTATAAGGCTGTGAGATGATGACTGGCTTTAGTTATCAGCAAATTTCCACCCCGACTGCAACCTGAGCTGGTAATTTTCTCAGAAGTTCCAGGAACAATATATTGTACCACTTGGTTGCCACTCAGGCTATGATCTGGTGAGAACATTCCACAGTTGTCAGGGAATAACTGATTATATCCCTTCTTCTTCCCCGCTTTGATCAGTCAACAGGAATTCCAGCACGGGCAGTGCCACTCTCTGCGTCAGTCAGGTAGGAGTTCCCAGTACTGCCCAGGGGTGATAACTGCCCAGCTAACGTCACCCAGGGCTCTGAGGCCTAGCTGGCAGTTGCTGGTACAGGCAGTGCTGTTCTCTGCCTTAGCCCAGCAAGAGTTGCTGATGCAGTCAAGAGGTGCTTAACTGCTCAACTCATTGCTTGAGGCACCGAGGCCTAGCCCGAAGCTCCCAAGGTCCTAGGACAGTGAGGAGAAAGGGGAGAAGTGCACCACCACAGCTGGTCTCTCTGGATTGTAACTATGTTTAGCGGAGACTGGAGCTACAGACAAAAAATACATTGACCTAGGTACATACACAGAACTGAAATGTTTTCCTTCACCTGGTGCAACATCTCGGTGAGATTTCCCTCACTAGAGTTCCTTATGTAATTTTTTAATGCCACCATTTCTCCTCCTACTGAATATGATCTATAAAACGTTAGGTCAGGAATATCTCAGGCAACTCAGACAATATAAAAAGGTAGAAAGGTAATATAAAAGAAAATTTCTCATTTTATTTCTAATACAAATGGAAATTACAAATAGAAGTGTTTTCCTTACACTTCATTTGTGAACCATGTTACAAAATTAATAAAGAACAATACTTTTCAAATCCTGTTTTGAAACAGACTATTCTACTGTGTGAAGATCTCATCACATAAAAGCTGTTTGGAAACTTGCTGATTTCATCTGCAAATATAATTTAAGACTTTACCATATAGAAAACAAAGCCACGGTCATCCATGCAAAGCTTTTTTTTTTAAATTTTTTTTTTTTTTTTTTTTTTTTTTTTTAGTTTGTATTGCATTAAAGGTAGAAATCTAGCAAATTGTTTGGCACAGTCACAGAAATCAGTGACTGGAAAAACACAAAAGCATTACATATGCTGATCATACCACAATGCCACTACTATAAGTAGCACTGAAAATAAAATCTGAACATAGAAGTTGCAACATATTTTTATGCAATTAGTCAAATATATCCTGCCATTAACATAAAAAGAACACAAAACTCTGGACTGTGACCATAAGTTAAATATATCCACCACTCAGTATTGCTATTCAATAAAGTCACTAACTTCACCACACACACACACAAACACACACACAAAGTAAATCACCATATAAAATAGTTTCATAACTGTTAACAAATTCAGAACCAATCCTTGTGCCTTGCTGTCTGATGGGGGGGGGGGGAGGTCTGAGTACTGGAGACATGCAGTAAATAGTGAAAAGCCTCTCCTCAAAAACATATCTTGATGCAGGTTAAATTAAATAAAGCACAAAACTACCAGAACTACTCACACCCATTGCCTTTTACCTTGAATTACATTGAAAAGGACAAAAATAGAGGATGTGATTTTCCCCCATTTTTATACCACTATCATATGAGAACAAGATTATTTCCAATATGCATGTCTGAGTTTCTGACAGCTCCACTTTTTCATATTTCATCCTTTGACCTTAAATTGACTTAAAGGGACTTGAATGCCTCTCAAAGGAGGTGACACAAATGAGAAAAATAAATTGTAAATTCTCCTATATATATATTTAAACCACTTAAACATATATACTGTATTAAGAATAAATGTTAAAGGAAATTATCTGCTGTCATTTCCCCCACAAGTATCCAACTGTCGAGGAGTTTCCTATCATAATACTGAAAGCCCACACAATTGAAGAAGATAAAGGAAAAGAAGAATTTCAGTTGACAAAGGTAAAAGTAATATTATTTCAATTCATTTTTGTACTTCATTAAAAGAAAATCATTTAACAATTTCATCTAGCCTTCCAAATGTTCAAAGTTTATGGAATAGCCTTTCCTACAGCTACAGTATTAGTATGTGAAACAATTCTCATCCACTAACAATGACCATCTTGGTCATCAACACCTGGTTAGTTTCTTGAGGAGATTCAGTGTTTGATCATGATGTGTTGGCTGGAGTTAGCACAGAAAATAAAATATTTTGCTTGACAATGTGGCTGAGAGTATGGGGACAGGTCATTTTCTTACTATATTTGCTCATAGAAACTCTGAACCTCTGGAATACGTTAGGACCACAAGAAACTTATTGATGCTTCTACCTTGACTATGAAAGAACATTATGCTGCAAAATAGTTACCAAAGTGTTGTGGGAAACGTGAAATGTTGCACGAAATGTTGTGGTTAGTTAGGGCCTGGCGTTCGGAAGATCTCGTGCTGTACGGAAATTGAGGG
>JAVJGJ010000001.1:29973935-29985622 GCA_035590215.1 Microhierax caerulescens
CTGTGCTGTGTTCCCTGGTTGTGCTCCCTCCCAGTTTCCAGTGCCCCTCCAGCCCTCTGGCTGGCAGGGCCTGAGGAACTGAAAAGGCCTTGATTTACTATAAACATTTCTTAGCAACGACAAAACCCATCAGTGTGTTATCAACATTATTCTCATACTAAATCCAAAATACTTTTGATTCCATTGCTTTTTGGTTGCATTGTACCAGCTACTGAGAAGAAAATTAACTCTATCCCAGCTGAAACCAACACAATGTCTGACTGTGCAGGTGTGCTTTGTTGTGTTTCCTGATTCACTATCACACAGCAGCATTAGATTCTGGTTTGCTATGCATTCCAGTGAGCTCGCTGCCTGCGTTTTTGTTTTTTTGGTTTTGTTTTTTTTTTGGGGGGGGCGAATTATAAGACACAGAAAAGATTCCTGTCCTTGGTGGGTAGGTGTTTGTTGTTTTTTTTTTTTCCCCTTTGTTTTGTTTTTATTGCTATCAGGACACAGTTATCTGAATCTGAGTTAGAGAGTGTTTAACAATACTTCCTGGGTGTCTAACCAATGTATATAAAATTACATCAATCTCCAAATCCTTCACTTTTTCTGCAGAATTGACTTTTCCAGGAGGGCAATTTAGCAGGGGACTGTTCCACACTTGACACCTGCAATTGTTTAGACTTGAGACAATGAACTCTCAATTTGAAGGCAGTGTATTTGTAGTGTTTACTCAGCTCCTATAACAGAGGGGCTATTCCTGCAAAGTTCAGTTGCTTACTTACTTATTTTTAAATTTGGGAATCTTAGTAGGTTTTCTAAGGAAAAATAAATCAAAATATTTATTTTTTATTGGTGTAGGTTTTGTTTCAGTTATAGAATAAGTGATTTGTGCTTGCGTAAACAAGAATACATAGGTATGCTATATACTTACATATGGCTGTGTTCACGTGACTTCTGTAATTATCAGCATGTTACAAGTCTCCACAAATACAGGATTATTCATTTTCCTTGTGATCCTAATTACTTCTGGTTCTCATACAATAAAATAAAATAAATCAGCCTTTTGATTATTTGGTTGAATTTCAAAGTCTATAGGAATGATGAACAGTCACAAGCAAGTTTTAAGGAAGGGTATTATATTTTAATTAAAATTAATTAACATAATTAAATAGTTATAGATATCTCTAGTTATTTTTTATTGGTCTGGTAAACTGTAAACTAGTGAAGTGATATGGAAGCCCATTGTTGATAAGAATTACTATAGCACTATATATGTGGACTTTCAAAGTTTTTGTTACCTTCCATTGGATTATATTCTCAAATTACATTTGGACCTCCGGTTGATTTCTCACACAGTTAATTTTATAGCAACAGAAATGGCTTCATTGAGGTTTGATAGTAAAATTATGGAAGAAAAATTTAAATTTTATTTATTGTTCAATATTTCCAAGGATATTTTCTAGACAGGAAGATTTTTTTTTGCATACACATCTTTATTTTCATAATCTGATATCTAAATATAATTATATAAACCAGATTTTTACAATAATTATCTCCTCAAAAACATTCTTGACACAATACATTTTTTGAAATATTTTTTTTTAAATTGAAAACAAAAAAACAGTTGTAGTGGTCTAGATCACAAATTACTGTGTGAAGAGTTTCCACTTTAGTAAACTGTCTAAGTGCATACAATTTTGCATGTCATTGTCACTGTTATAATACTGAATTGCTTTGGTTCCAGCTATATATAAGTTCAACATACCCACCTAATTCATAGCTTTATTTCCTCTATTTAGTAATTTGCAGTATGTGAGAACTAGGAGTTTTGAACTGTGATGAAGCACCATGAAGCAGCAATAGCAGCTCAACATTTTATTACAATGAGTTTCCCAGTCGATGGAGAGATAAACAGATAAACTCCTGTAGAAGTTAATATTGTAGTCATGTTTCACAAGTTGAACGCTGAGAAAGAATATATGCTTGGAGTCCATGCAAACTTATTTGACTGAATGAGCAGGTGTACAGTTAACACTGACTTACCACAAACTATCAATTGTAAAAGTATTCAATGTCTGAATTTTGCAGTTTACTATAATTTTAAGACTGGCTGATTTACCATTTTGTTTTGTTTTGGGTTTTTTGATAATTTTAGTTGCTAAAAGTTTATTAAGTACTAATCAAAAGCATTTGTGAATTGTGTCAACTTTTCCATATCACCTGAAATTTCCATTTCACTTGAAATGAAAATAAGAAAAAAGAGAAAGGTTTCCAAATGTTGAAATAAACTGTTATTTTCATGTATTTAAAAGGGCAATTTAAAAAGTACCAAAATTTTAGATTTGTACTATGATTCGTGAAGATTAATTTAATATTTCATCCCACCAGCATAAAGTGTCCAAGTAAATGCTCCATCCCAGCCTTAGTACCAGGTGACCAATATTCACAGGCCAGAGCACCTGTTGACTGATTAGCACCAGGAGGACAGCAAAACATACAGTCAGGCTGGGCTAGGAAGCCAAGACCATCTCACAACAGGTGAAACTACTGCAGCCAGTGCCATCCGGCGTCTATAAGAAGTCAGGAGACTGGCAGATGGGCAGAAATCACAACAGATTTAGAGCTTTTTTCAGGATAGGTGAGGTTGAAATTCCTTATGCCAGGATGGTTTTGTGTTGTAGTTTATCCAATAATCAAGTGGTTAGGCTTCTTAGTTAGCATCAAGGTTTTCTTCCCCAAAGGATTTGCAGTTATGTGTTTTACTTCTTAAGTGAGATGTTGCATGATTGTAGTATTTAGTATCTTGTGAGTTTCTCATTTTATACTGTTTGTACTAGTATGTTTTGGATGGCATGTATGAACATACATTAAGCATGGAATCAGAATCCAAGGGCTCTCCCCAAACACACAGACATACATGAAAATACTCTAATTACTGAGATACAGAATTGATTTTTTATTTTTTTTTTCATGGCCTGGTTTAATGAAATGGCTTTTGCATAAAAAAAAAATATGCTTTTGCATTCTTCCTTTTCTAGATGTATGATACAGTTCTTAATTTCCTTTGCTTTTGTTAATGGACTTGAAATAGGAATATTCCATTTGTGTAGAAAGAAAATGTTTTGCTTAGTGAGAACTGGATAGTTTTTCTTTTCAAAAAATTGTATTAGAGAAATAAGTTACCAAATTATTTTGTCTTCAGTATATCTATTCATCAGTTAAATCACACTATGAGTTAATGAAAATCTTTTGGATGATCTATGACTCTCTTAAAGAGTAATATACACAGTCAATGTGGTATATGAAATATGACTGCTCTTGGAAGAAGAAATTATGTGTTTCAGCAACATTTGGTTTAGAGGATATTTGGTTTATTTAATTTAGGAATATTCTACTGATGGGAAGCTAAAAGATTTTTTTTCTACCAATATCTTAACTTGCTCCTAGGAAATTGCAGTATTTCCCAAGAAATATTACAAGACTATAAGAGAAAATTTAAAACTGCTGCAAGCTTATTCTTGTCTTTACTTAATGGAACAATTTATTTTTCAAGCCTTGCTATTTAGAAACATACTAAGAATTAGTATCTATGCTATATTTTAGGGAAAGAATTGATAAAAGTCTGATTTGTGCACCAAATACTTACGTACCCTTTTACTGTGACTGTTTTTAGGGGAAAACAATGAAGAAAAATTCTGATTCTGTTTCCTTCAACCTATGATAATGGGAATTGATATTTTTCATAGGATCTCACTGCACAAACTTAGTGATGTGTGGCTGTTAGTTGCTTTTTCACTGCTTGTCTTTGTGCTGATGATGTTCTTTATGTTCAAAATCTGTCAGCCGTGTGGATAAGCTAAATAATGTTACGCTCATAGACTTTCCAAGTTAGGAAACTCATTATTGTTGGTATGGAATATTGCATTGTACTACATAATTTCAGGGCTGAGACATTTTATTAAGCTATTGCTGCTAAGGTAAGTTCTTGCTGATTTTCAACTTTTGTTTTGTGAATAAATGACATTTTAGAGATTACTGTGATGGGACTATTTAGGTAGTCATAAGCGTTAAGGCCAGTTTTAAACTTTAAAACTAAACTTTATTAAATTCCTCATTAACAATACACTTCATGGTGTTTCTCTTTCCTCTTCATGCCTGATATCCTTATGGTATTTCTTCCACTCTCAAAAGAAGAACCTTAAAATTGGCTTCTGATACTCTTTCTCTTGGTTTTGCTTTGCCAGTACTCCTTCTAGTTTATTAGTCAGGACATACATTTGCAGTCACTTGCATTTCTCTTGTTCTTTGTTTTCCTGTTTTCTGTAACCTGGATGCCTCCTGTGTACAGCATCTTTGCCCTTTTGGTGTTCAACTTGCTCGCATGCATCTGTAAAATAATAGTGTCACAGGACTCTGTTTCTTCTACAAAATAGTAAGCTGATAACATACGTGGATATAATTAAATCTTTCTTATCAATGTATCTATTTTTTTATGAGTACAGAAACATAGATGTTCTTGTTCTGTTAATGTTTTATTTGCCTATTTGGTTATAAATCGTATTCAAACAGGAGAGATTTCTGTGTTAGAAATACCATCACAATAGATAGAGCTTAGTTATTTATATTTACCAAATGCTAGTTACTGGAAAGCTAGTGTAATAGCCAATATTTAGTGGATCACTGAGTAAACAGAGATAAACAATGATCATTTGCTGCAATTAAAAATTGTCACTGTTTTCTGTAGTGGTAATTCAGTGTCTGACAACATGGAATGCATATCAATACTGTTTTTCTAAATATTTTATAAAACATGTTAAATACTTGAACTTTTTTTATCCCCTCATCTTTTACTTGCATTTGCTAATTTTTTATACAAATATGTTTCAGCAGTTTTGTTTATACTTATTTGATGAGGTCCTAATCATTTGAAAGGATTTAGGCTCAGAAAGGATATTTCAGTGAAAACAATTTAAATATGCCATTTTTATAAGGGCAAATAGTGGTAAAACAAGGGGTAATGAAAAGAGGGTAGATTTAGATATTACTAAATTCTTTACTGTGAGGATGGTGAGAAGTTGGAACAAAGAGAAGTTGTGGATTCTCCATCCCTGGAAGTGTTCAAGGCCGGGCTGGATGGGGCTTTGCGTCTGGTCTAGGGGAAGGTGTCCCAGCCTGTGGCAATGGGGTTGTAGCTAGATGAGCTTTAAGATCCCCTCCAATCCAAACCATTCTATGATTCTATTAAATTAAAAACTACTTGTTCATGTATTTTTATGGTTATTATGAAGTCACTAGAACTTCCCTAGTTTGTAGTTCTAAATGGTGCATCTACATTTCCTAATTCATGTAATGCATAATGAAAATGGATACATAAATTATTGAGAAATTATCCAGTAATATCATGCAGTAGCAAGTCAGAAAAATATATCCTTTATTAGCTTGGATTTAAGACCACCAGTAATTTGGAAAAAAAAAGAAAACCAAAACATCAAAAAATCTGTATTCTTTTTACTTTGAAACCATATTGAACAGGCTGAGAAGACACTGGCAAGCTTAATTAATGCCCTGTGTCATGAAGTATCACAAACATTTACAGTATGGAGAACCTATATGACCTTGATAGTCTTTACTATAAGTAGATAACAGTATTTTTTAAAAGTCCTATTAAAAACAATGAAGGCGCCTCAGTGGGGTACAGTGGTATCTGCTTCTTCCAGGTACAGTTGTTCTCTTTCTCAATTCCATTATTTTTGGCTGTGTTCTCTGTCTGTTCCTTAGCTCCTACCATTCTTCCCTTTCTTTCACTTACAGGTGCAATCTGCAGTCTTACACATATCTGTAGTATTGTTCCCTATCTCATACCAGATGAATAGACTGAGTAAAAGATGAAGAATCTCCCTTACATGGAAAGGATCTCTGTTGTCTATTGCAAAGACAGGAAGGAAGCCAAAAGTTTGGATCAGAAACTGCTATGTGCATCATCTTTCCTTCCCTTATTGCATTGACAGTAGGAGTAACAGTATTTAGAAAATCTGTTTTCCCAGGGTGGCAATAATGGCATTTGCCATCACAGAGAGAATGCAGTGATACTTAGAAAAGTGACTTCATGGTGGTTTCCTGGTTGGGAATACCTAATGTTGGCTATGCCATGAGAATTATTTATTTTAAAGGCAGCAGTTTAGACAGTTGGTACAGAGGACCTTGCCTTTGAAATTGTAATTAAGTTTTATGGGGAGGCACTTATGAGATTCCTTCTAAGACAATTTGTGTATATTTAGAGAAAACACAGCCTTTAGAGATTCTGCTAACAGAGCCGCTTTTTGAAATAGTGTGGAACAGCTGGTTATACTACCACAAGTAAAGTGTAATATTCATGTGATTAAATATCTGCAAGTACAGTTTTAAAGGTCAGCTTCCTTTCATATATGGAATTGAGTTCTGAATGCCTCTATGTATTCATTTTAAAGCAAACACATTGACCTCAAGCCTCAGCCTTGTATTTAGCTTCAGATTGAAGTGTTTCATAAAATAAACATTATTTATATGCCCAATATATCAGATATTAATTCAGATGTGTCTTGTGCATCAATTTGCAGGTGTAATCAATAGTCATTTCAACTCAACAGCTCAGCTCTGGTTATTTTCTCCTCCTAACTGTGGACACTGATCTTAACACTCATGTCCATGTTGAAGTTCTTATGAAATTATAAGTGCAATAAAAAGTGATGCTGATAAAAATCCTGTTTCAAAAGCAATCCTTGAATAAGAGATATATTTTGACAATATTATCATCTGCTTCAGGTGGCTCTTTACCTAAATCACTCATGTGGAGTTAATACGTTTTTTACCTAAGCATGGCAAACTGTAAGTCTACTTTTTAACACAAGTTCCTTCAAGACAAATTTTTTTATTTAGTCAACTTTAAAAAACATCTACCTTAATTTAGGTTATTTCTTTCCCCTCTTGATATTCCTTTTCTCCTCTGTGTGAAAACAAGTGTAATAGATTAAGGCAAGATCTGCTGATTCAAGGATTCAGTCTTAAAAGGAGAGAGAGTTGTGACACTTTGGTGTAAAAAGAAAAGGGAAATTGAAAAGTTTCCCCTCAGCAATCTCTGATATGCAATTGAAATGTATGGGGAAGGCAAAGACATTTTACAGGAGAGCAGGAATCCGCAAGGACCTCTAAGCAGCTGTTCTCCAGCTTGTCCTTTAAGGCTTTTGGCTAAAGCATAGCTATTAGATATTACAATCCTCTAGAAAGAGGGAAGACCTGGTTTCCTAATCTGAGATGGTATTTTCCTGTCACTGCAACTTGCATTCATGTCAACGGTAATGGATTGAGCCTGTATGTGATGCACTTTGAAGTGTTCTTAGCTTTTACCCTTTTTTTTTCTGTCATCTGAACAACCTGACTCAAACATGTAAGTATTAGCTAGCTGGTAAACAGGAATCTACTGAATATATTTGCTATCATCTTCATTTTTTTGCTTAGTACATGCTTGGACAATTGTTGAAAATCATAAAAAAGAGACCACGAGGGCTTTTTTTTAATGTAGTACATAAAATGCACGTATGTGTGCATACATGTATGTATGTATGCATGCCTTTGATTTACTATGAAAAAATGCTTGGCTAGTCAGTGTAAAATTTATAACTACAAAATTACCAACAAGTACCTACCAGTAAACATTAGGAGCCTTATTTTGATACCTTAAATCTCAAAACTCCAGAAGTTTTCACTGTTCAAGAAAATCAGTCAGAGCATAAGAACATTAAACTAGACCATTTAGGAAGGCCGCATCTACGTCTTGTGTGAAACTATACATTTGCTAAAGCAGAATATAAGAATTATATATATATTAAAATCATTTTTATGCATTATGCAAAAATAAAGGAGTCATAAAGTGAAAGGTAACTTTTACGTTACCTATTCTATAGGTTAAAACTTCTACATTTTCCTCAACAAGTTATTTATTTCTGCTACACCGAATTGATGGTTCTTTGAAAGATTTGGGGGGGTTATTCTTTTTCTGGAAACACACAAGAAATATATATCATGTGAATTTTTATTTCAGAAAGATTAAAAATACTGTTGTTATTCTTTAGTATAAAACTTCATTTACAAAAGAAAAAAAAAACCAATCCACAAAACAAAACCCAAAACAAAAATACCGACAACCCCCACCAACACAGATAACATTATTTTACAAAAATAACTTTTTCTGGAACTGGAAATTCTATTTAGAAAGATTAACTGCAGCAACATTCTGAGTAATCCTCTTCCCAATTTACCAAGGAATAGTTTTCAAAAATCACAGCTGTCTCTAAAACAGCTTGCTGGTAAAATTTTTTAGTGTAGATGACAATTAACATACAGATTATAACTATGGGGAAATAATTTCAAGCTTCGTACTAATTTTGTTGATGATTTTTATTAAAAGATTTAGGGATGTAAAAAGTTGCCTAGCTCAGTAAAATATTTGTGCTACCAAGTATGTAGAAGTCCTAACTAAACAAATAGCTTATTCAACAAAACTAAGTTAAATAGGAATGAAATGCATTACACTGTTACCTACTTTAGTAATTCCAAGTTGGCTAGTGTGCTTTTCTGAGCTTTGAGAACTGAATTTTTGTAATAGTAAATAATATCACCAATAATGATCCTGCAGGGATCTTTAATATAACTATCTTGATTTGTTAATTTACTCTATTTCCCTTGCATGCTGGGATGTGCAGCTTTCTGAAATCATAGATTATCTGTTTGCTGCCCCATTGTCCTAGAAGGAATGAAGTTGAAAACAAATAGATTGAGCACTTCTAGTAACTTGTGAACAAAACAGGTTTCTGTGTAAGACAAGGAATGACAATACAACTTTTAAATTTGAAAATTTTCCATCAAGAAATATGTAATATTTCCCCTTGTGAAGACCCAATTTAATTGGCAGAGAAGAGACAGTGCACAAAACCAAACCAAGTCCCAATTTACTTAGGGAAAAGACTATAAAATAGACGTCTGCTTCTGGTACTTTCATTTAATCTCGGATTAGTTGTTTTCATACTTTTGTTCATCAGCAGCCATTTTATTCCCTATTTATCAAGGCAAAGACTTCCAGTGACCTCAGGAAAATTTGTTTGAAGGAGGAGCACAGGACTGGAACTCAAGTGTTTGGATTTCTGTTTTAAAATATATCCATGATATGTCTTTTTAGGACCAGCCACAAATAGGATATACATATGTAAACTCAAAGATCTCCATTGATTTCATTTAGCTTTCAGTCTTTGTGAAAACATGCTGACTTGTTAAATGACAAGCCATTTTACTGCACATTATCCTGATCTTTCTGTATTGTATCCCTGTCGATAGTAAGTTGGAGAAGAAGCGATCATTATTTCAGTTCTTCAGTATCTTACCATTTACTTCTAAATTTAGGGGTTTAGTGTAAAAATGTATCCTTTCACTGTGTTCCAATGCACAGGGAGTACAAGAATCAGTAAAGATATTCATGCTGTATCTGTGATGAAATAAGTGTAAGTAGATTTATTTCAATGTTGATTAAGAAATTATTCCAGTATTTACTAAATAACTTAATACAATCAATTACTAAAAATCCAGAAGAATAAAAAGAGAAGGGCTTTTTCTGATTTTATCATGATGAAAATTAAACACTTGGTGGTGAAGAGTGGCTGTTGTTCTTTAGAGAGTTGTTCCATCCTTCTACCACCTAAGGTTCCATTCACAGGTACAGCTGAATCTAGGGCTGTGTTTCTGTTCAGACTGTGCTGTGCAGCTGTAAACTTCTTTACATACGGATGTATTAATTGTGTGTATGTTTGTAGAATGTTATCCTTGTAGTACACAGGGCTAATAAAAAAAAAAAAAGGTTTAAAATTTAAAAGCCTACTTACAGAATGTATTCCCCTCACAAATACAAATTAATTCAGATGCTGTGCATGCTGTAATCCACACTGTCATTCAGGATTATAGGGGCCAATAGACCAACTGTGTCCTGAGGGTGTGAACTGGGAAGATCAATTTACAGAGCTTTGGCAAAGGTTGAACTGCTGGTCCTGAAATTCTTTGTTGGACAGATGACCAACTCACCAGAGATTATAGATTTAAGACAAGACTGATGGTTAAACCTTGCAAATAAAATCCTCTTGAAATGTGTTCTGACTGATTAGAAAGCTAATTTAAAGGCATCACTCACCAGTAGTTCCTCAGAACAAGATAGTCATTAAACTTCTGTTGTTAAACAAATTCTCTTTTAGGCCTGTTGCTAGTAGCAAATGCATTACTGTTATTATTTGCAGATTATTTTTAAAAGGTCTCTGTTGACCAGTTTCTTTTTATTTGAACAGTCACTAGGGTGAACTTAGATTATCAATAATGAATTTCACATGCACAGCACAACAGAGGGTAAGATTTTTTTGCCCTTTGGCACTCAGCAAGAGCTACCATGCAAGCTCTGCAAGTTTCTAAAGGGTTCATGAGAAAGCTTTGATTAGGTAACAAAGAAGGTTCTCTTACAGAAGAGGATGTGATTTTCAGTTCGGTTGAACATGGTTTACCACTGAAATGGGTTTTGAAAAGAAATAGAAACATCAGGAAAGCAGGCCTGAGAGAGTGGAGGTTGTAAATAAGCATGGGACAAGAAAATTTATCCAAAGTAGAGAAAAGAGGGTACTTGAAACAAGGGGTAACCCACAAAGCTGGGTGGTGGGGTTTTTCCCCATATTTTTTTAGGGAATAAGGAAAGGAGATACTTTTGGATGAAAAATCAGCAGGTAGAGATAAGAATAACAGGGGAAAAGGAGGGATTTCTGAAAAGGAAATGTGCTGTGTCACAAGCCAGGAATAAAGTCCTTCAAAAGTGCACAAAATTTTAATCAAAATAAAGAACCATTTATCCTTCTGGGCCAGGAGGCCCGTGAGGTACTAGATGTTCAAGTACCTATATATAGAAGAAAACACAGGCCTCTATAGTCAGTGTATGTCTGTGTTTGTAAGCAAAATTATCTAGTAAGTTCCATCAATAATATTGTATAGCCTAACCTGCATGACATAAGCAGGAAGTTGCATTTATCAGTTTATCACCCCTTTCTCTTTTTCTATTATTTTGTCTTAGTCAGTTGAGTATGAGTGTGGAAGGAGTATTTGCTAATTTATAGATAGCTGTGCTGGGTGGACATATTCTTCCTCATAGTCAAAAGGAACCTGAGGGAATGAAAAGAGAAACCTAGAAAGATTGAAGATTAGGGATGATTGGAAATTTCCCAGTGAGATTAGCAGCTATTTGAAATGTTGAGCTGTAAAATCTTAAACCTAAAGCAGAGTTGATGGTAGCAATACATTGTTCTGGGTAAAAATTAAAAAATAACTTAAACAGTATTTTCCACAGAATATTTTTAAATTTTTGATTTCCATTTCACTTAGATTGAAACTCTGTCAGCAACAGAATTTTCATTAAAAATGCTCAAAAGAAGTCTGACTTGTAAACAGGCTTTCAGAAGACTGGAAGGCAGGATATGGAACCTGAATATTTAGATTCCATGGTCTTTTTAAGCGAGAGAGTAAGAAAGACTTTTAGAGAACAGGCTTCAAAGCCTCAAAGCGTTAAATAAAGTGATTTGTTTATTGCTAAAAAAAATAATACAAGGAAAAAACCACAACCTCTCTTGAAGGTGGCAGGGCAGGGCAGT
>JAVJGJ010000001.1:30011507-30038009 GCA_035590215.1 Microhierax caerulescens
TAAATAACTGCTAAATGTGCTAAAAAATTGTAGATAGTTACTTGTTAAGGGAGTTCACTGAAAGGCACATTAAAAAAGTTTCTATTAGCAGTCTACTGATTGCCATGATTATCAGCTCACATGTTGCCTCAGAACAAATTACAGAGGCCAATCATCAAGCTGAGAACCTTTCTAGGTTAATTTTTTAATAAAATGAAATGGGAGACATCTACCTAAACTGAGGATTTTTGGTGCTTTGGACAACTGATTTTGACTTTCAGCACATTTTATACTGCTATCCTGGGAAACTAACACTTATATGTACAAAGAAGACTTACTTCTCCCAAAATTATGTAGAGTTAACTTAAAATTTTCTAAGATTTTTTCCTAATCTTATTATTCACAGAGACATGAATGCGAGTTAGCAACATTGTCAAAGAATGATGAAGCCTGGCCTGCCTGAAAATGTCATAAATCATCTATACATTCAATTTTACTGAAAACACAGTATATTGTTTATTTATTATTCTTGTCATTACTGTCATATTGTGACTTTTCCTGTTTCACTAGTTCATTTTGGCTTTCTGAAAGCATGTATCTTCTGCTTCATGAGATACTTACAACTTTCATTGGGGAAGTTGAAGCATCATCACAATACTGGTGTATCACATGATTAAAATCTGCTTAAATAAGGTATTAGCTTATTTTGTGAAGGTCTGTAAGTTGTGAAAATTAGCACTGGAGGAAAACGGACTACTTGCATGTATCAAATAAAAAATATAGCATTAATCCTGGCACAAATCAAAATCAAAGGTACATAAAACCTAATTTTCCCTATATTTATTTTCCCTAAAAATACCACTGGCTCCAAGATCTATGAACAATATCTTTATTAGCTGTCAACTGTAGTAGTATCACACCTCATTAAAATGAATGCACATATATAGTACATGTACATATTCGTATGATTCATGGAGATAATCATAGAACTGTTTAGGCTGAAACATTGAGTCCAACTCTTAACCTAAGACTATCCAGTCCCCTGCTGATCCATGTCCCTAAGCACCGCATCTACATGTCTTTTAAGTACCTCCAGGGATGGTGACTCAACCATTTCCTTGGGCAGCCTGTTCCAATGCTTCACAGCCCTTTCAGTGACAAAAATTTTCCTGATTTCCAGTCTAAACATCACTGGCACAACCTGATGCCATTTCCTATAATCCTATTACTTGTTAACTGGGAGAAGAGACTGGCACCTACCTCACTACAACCTCCTTTCAAGTAGTTGTAGAGAGCAGCAAGGTCTCCCCTGAGCCTCCTTTGCTTCAGGCTAAACAACCTCAGTTCCCTCAGTCACTCCATATCAGACTTTTTCTCTAGACCTTTCACCAGCTTTATTGTTTTTCTCTGGATGTATTCCAGCACCTCAGTGTCTTTCTTGTAGTGAGGGGCCCGAAACAGAACACAGGATTCAAGGTGCAGCCTCACCAGTGCCCAGGACAGGGGGACAATCCTTTCCCTAGTCCCGCTGGCCACGCTATTTCTGATACAGGACAGGGTGCTGCTGGCCTTCTCAGCCACCTGGGCACACTGCCAGCTTATATGCAGGAAGCTGTTGACCAACACCCCTAGGACCTTTTATACATTGCATGGGGTTGTTATGGCCCAAGCACAGGGCCTGGCATACCAGCTTGTTGAATCTCATGCAATTGGCCTCAGCCCACAGATCCAGTCTGCCCAGATCCCTCTGCAGAACCTTCTTACCCTCAAGTAGATCGATGCTCCTGTCTAACTTGACATAGTCTGCAAACTTACTAAGGGTGCAGCTGATCTCATCCAGAACATTGATAAATATATTAAATAAAACCATCCCCAGTACTGTGCCCTGGGTAACACCACTTGTGACTGGCCACATTTAACTCTGTTCACAGCTATAAGGGCCTAGCCATCCAGGCAGTTTTTTACCCAGTGTAGATATATACTTTTTTTTTTTAATATTTATTAAGCATCTTTGTGTTGATAGCCACAAAGGTTTAAATTGGAAGTGAGATGTTTTAAATAGGTAAGCTGTTAGACTTAACTTTCTAACAACTTCTCCTAAACTGACCTACAGCTATGATACACTAAAAGTACTGATATGATTACATTTCCACCAGTAAGATCCTCCTGATGACAGCATATCAACTACTGGTCATGTCATGCATATTGAGACTTACATTCTACCAGGCTCTCAAGCTAGATATTCATCCACAATTGCCAGTTTCAGATTATAACAAAATCTGAATAAAGGAGAGATGAGACCAAACCATTGATAGCCTATTTAGTAATCAGTAGCCAAATATTCAGATTACTGATATAGGCAATCTTTTTTCCATTTGAACTTTGGAAAGGACTGTTGACTCTGTGGGTCAAGACAGTGGGTCTATCTGACTCCACATCTACAAAGATATTCTTAGAACTTCGGACCTTTACCTACTCAGCTCTGGGATGTCCTTCTTAATTCCAGATGTTTTCAAGCTGAAAGCTTTCTCTCCTGGCAGTTCAGACCTGCCATTCCTCCTTTTTTTTTTTTTTTTAGCAGGAATCTGGGCATACTTGCTCAAGGACAGATCTATGACAGATGCCTATTCCATCCTGCCTTTTGTTTCAGCTCCAAACTATAGAACATAACTATCTTCTGTCTCTTGACAAAGACAGTTCATTCTATAAGTATTTGTAAGTCATTAACTTTATTGCTAAATTGAATAATTAAGAAGGATTTCACTGGGTAGGAGTTTTAAATGTTAGATATTACAACACTGAATCTACATCTGCTTTCACCACTGAACTCACCATATTTTTCAAGTAATCAATCAAGAAAATGCCTATAAGAAAATAAAATAGGTCATCATGATTTTACAGTCTTAGCAGCCAGAAGAAATATACAGATCCAATACAAATTGCTGTAATGATTTTACTTTTTGTTTTCATTGACATATCCTGATTTATAATCATGAAATTTTGCCATATATTTAACTAAAACCATTCATTTTCCCTTTGCTTTAAAGAAAATATGGAGAGATATTGGAAGGCAAAAAAGAAAAAGAGGTTTTGTTTGAAATGTATATAAGGTTTTTTTTTTCCCCTAGCACTATATTGCTTGCAAAACTTTAATTATATAAAGTATTTAGGTGAAAGATTTGTCACTAATACAATGCATTATGTTTTTTGTAATGTTCTGTACTGCTTTAATCACTTTGGTATCATAATTAGTTTCTTCAATTTATTAAACAATATTACTACTATGTTCCATATGTAGTTCATTTTCTCTTTCATGTTCTTAGGAACAACGTACTGTACCAGGATTATTTTTAAAATGTAATGAACACATCAAACCCCACTACAGTTTTGAGAAGGCAAGAATGAAGAAGTACAACTTGCCTGCAGAATGGTAGGAAACAAGTAGGTTTCTTAGCTCCTCATGGAATTGCTTGCTCCACATTCTGCATATAATCACAAGAAAGCCTGTGGTTAGTTATTTTTCTTTAGCTCTTTTGTTTATTTTTTTTTGGTTGTTGTTCTGTGGTTTTAAAAACAATAATAATCTAAATAAATAACTAAAAATTTATTTGTATCACAGCAACAAACTCAACAACCAGGTGTGATGCATTGACTTTGGCTGGATGCCAGGTGCCCACCCAGCCACTTGATCACTCACCTCCTTAACTGACGGGGGGGGGGGGGAGAAAAACTCATGGGTCAGGATAAAAGCAGTTTAATAAAGCAATAGGAAAGGGCAGGCATGCGGAATCAAAGGAAAACAAAAGAAGCTATTCTTAACTTCCCATCAGCATGTGATGTTTGGCCACTTCCCAGGAACCAGTGCTTCAGTACTCATAGCAGTTTCTCTAGAAGACAAATGTAAATAACAAATGCAGAGCACAAAGGTGAGACTGACCAGCCTACAGTTCCCTAGATCTTCCTTGTTTCCCTTTGTAAAAATGGGGTTTATGTTAACTAACAATTTTAGTTTTCATATCAATAATTACTACAACAATGCTTTTACCATCAGATTCCACTGTCCATGCTGTATCTCCTTCCTCCAGAGGTCAGACCACACTGCTCCTCCTCCATCCAACCCCCTCTCCCACACTCCTTAGGGCTATTTAACCACTTAGTAGGAATGAGCTACAGCTGCACATCATCCATGTCAATCAACCCACTGCCTTCATTCCTCTACAACTAATTTGGTGGTAATTCAGTGACACCTGTTTGTTATTTGAATTGGGGTAAAAAATTTGCAACCAGATTTCCAGAGGAATTCTTTATGAACACCTAAGCAGAAGTTGATCTCCCAATTGTCAACAAATATGGTCCTAAGTTTTAAAGTTGATTACAGGTATTCATTTCTTCTCCTACCTACTTTTGCCCACACTGTCTATGAAGTTGAGCAAGGTGCAAGCTATTTGTAAGTTATATTTAGAGGAAAATAAGCATATTTTAAAAATATTGTTCTATAAAATTGTCTGCATTTTAATTTTATTCACTTTTTAAAAATATTCTTAGTTGCAAATATAACATTTCAACAGCAAAGCTTATTTTTTGCAGAATCAAAGGAATATTTTTATTATAGAACAACTTGATTTTTAGACTAACTCTGTTTTTCTTCATTATCTTGATTACATTGTCTTATACAGTGACCCAAGAAATGTGATTCTTTCTTTCTGTGTTCCCTGATCAAAATAAGCTTTAGGAAACATCTACTATGTCTAATAATTACAGTGAAACAGACAATTGATTCTAAAACATTTTTTTTTTATGTGTGTGTAGGGAATAGGAGTTTGAAAAAAAATTGAGCTTACTCCACAGACTTACAGGAATTCACTCTGTAGTCTATGAAATGTAAGTCTTAATTAGTGATTTTTCATTTCAATACTTTTCTGATCATGAAATGGTACTTTAGAAAAAAAAAAAGTGTTTTCTTTCTGTTTCCATATACCTTCTCCCCCTTATTTTTTTAAAAAAACAATGGCGTGGATAAAATTAAAAAGTTATTTGCTTTTGTATTTGTTTTCCACAGCAGTATGTTCACACTTCTATGTTGTCAGTTGGGTTTTTTTTCCCCATTTCTTGCATTTTCTCCACCAAATTCTCCCTGCTTCTTTTCTCCTTACTAAAACTTGTCAATATTTTGTAAAATCATTTAGATTTTCTTTGTGATACCTCTGGGATGGCAAAAAAAATACTCTTTCAGCACAATTAATGGAACAGAAGGTGAAGCTGATACAGCAGGATGAGCAAAAGCATTTTTCAAAATTAAATTAACAGACCTTTCTTAGTACTTGTAGCACTTTGTTCTATAATTACTGGTAGGAGACCCACCTTTGAGGTTCAGGATCACTACGTGGCTCCCAGGCAGGTAGAATCTGCAGCAGCTGCAAAAGTAGCATTTCCAGCTTTTGGAGGGAGCAAGGAAGTCTCTTGTAGTTTTCAGTCTTTTTGTAACTTCCAGTTTTTGTAGTTTTCTTCCCAGTCAAAACTTGATTAACAGACTCTGGAGGAACAGGTCTTGTACTCTTAGCTGGGGTCATAAATTCAGAAAGAATGAACAAAGTGCAACTCTCTGACACTTACATGGTTCTGTGGAGTGAGATTTCCTGATTTCGTACTGTTGGCCACCATCATCACCGTTCAAATTGGCCTATGTACCTTCTAAAGAAGTATAACCTCTAACATTTTGAATATTCTGAAGTAATATTGAAAACATTTCTAAATTTCATACAATACTACATTAATTTTGCTCATTCACTACACACTGAAATCAGGGTGTGAAAAGTGAGTTGCAACTGAACATACATGTGTGTCCAGGAATCAGAGGCTGCTCAGCCTTTTGAAGACTGACGAATCCATCCAACTTCAAACACTAAAACATTGCTCAATTCATTCACTGCTCGAGCTAATGGCTAGTTCTTATAGATTACTGATCTCTGCCGCTACATACACAATGCAGTCAGTTCTCAACAGTCATGTCCTAACAATCATCCTACATCTGAATATACAATACCAGGAGCTGATGTTAGTGCTCATGGCTGTGGTCCTTGGCGATCTCTGTCCTGGAGATCGAGGTGATGATCTCAAGAGCTCTTCGACATAAGAAGTTGGAAATTATTTTTGTGTGTGGGCCCCTCACATCATGATAGATTCTGTCTTTTTTCATACCCTCTAGTTAACTTTAATTAGGAAGAATTGATTCCTAGTGACCAATGCTAGTCATGACAGCAGATTCTTCCTTGGATTTCCTCTAAGAATTCCATTTGGATTCTTACTCCAATTTTATGATGAAGTTACATGAGATGGCAAAGTTAATGTCACAGATTGACACTACTGGGAGAAGGAATCATGTCCCCTCCCCTCCCACTGCCTGAGCTTTCCAACCATGCAAACTCATTCTTGTCCATCTGATTCCACTTCATCTTATGCCCTGACTTCAGTGTTGTTGGGGACTATGTAGCAAGCTGGTTCTATTCCCTGATTCTGTAGAACTATGGAAAACATATTTTCATAAATTTCATATAAAGCTATAAATCTTTTATAAGCCAATCTCTGTATTCTTGCTTTTTATTAGAGCTGCAGTGTTAATTTCATTGCAGTTCAGTTCTTTCTATGTAGTCTAGCTGATGAGTTAGTGATGGACTTGGCAGTCCTGGGTTCATGGTTGGACTTGGTGATCTCAAAGGTCTTCTCCAACCTAAATGATTCTATGATTCTATGCGAACGTATGATCAGAAACTGCTAGCATATGGGCAGAGCTAATTTGATGAGGATGTAAAAGGCCAGCGACAGCTCTAATGATTACCAAACAGAGAAAGGAGCATCTATAAATGGTGCAACCATAGCTCAAAGCAAAGAGCGAGGTGTCATGACAATGGGTTAAAAAGATGGATGCCGGGTACATTGAGACTGGATTGGGAAATACAAACATATATGTGCATGTAAAATTAACTTTCCCATTACAAAAATCCTTCATACTGTTTCCAGCTGAAATCAGTCATTTTTGTAAGTTCTGAAAAGCCATTTCTACATTACTGCAGGACTTCTCTCTGTTTAAATGAGTGCTGAAGGCTAAAAGCATACAGGACTATATCAAGAGGAGCATAGGCAGTAGACTTTGAAAAGTGATTATTCCTCTTTACTTGGTAGTTATTAGATTGCATCTAAAATACGACATCCAGGTTTTGGCCTTGCAATGCAAGAAAAAAAAATGACAGACTGCAGTAAGTTCAGCAAAGGGCCACCAGAATGGTCAGTGGTTGAAGCACTTGCCCTGTGAGGAGAAGCTGACGAAGTTCAGCTTGTACAGTGTGGAGATGAGACAGCTTCAGGGGGCTGTGCAGCAGCCCCCCCAGTTCCTAAATGAAAGATAGTTAGAGAAGGGAGCCAGAATTTTTACAGATGTGCACAGCAGGGAAAAAGAGACTGGTTATAAATTGAGAGATTATGGCTGAATGAGATGCAAAGAGAAAATTCTTCACTTTGAGTATAATTAAGCACTGGAGCAGGTCATCCAGACAGACCTCGCAGTCTCCATGCTTGAATGTTTTCAAAACCCATTTAGGCTAATCCCATCATTCCAGTGTTGACTCTGTTTTGAACAGGATACTGCACTAGATAACCCAGTGAATGCTCCAGGGAATGTTTTCAGAAAGCAAGTCTGGATTTTTTTGAATTTTCTGGATGAGAAATTTGTCTAGATATCACAGTTAAAAATATCTACTTCCCTTTAAAATTTCAGTGGGCTTTTTAATAGGCATTGTACCAGGACTCTGGAATACACTCTTTCTAGCTGCAGAATGACCCCTTGAACCATGATGGGATGCAAGTTCACAGCTTACTGGAAAGAAAAAATTCAAGTACCTGAAGCCATTTGACTCTTCATCTTTTGTTTTCCTTTACAGATTCAGATTTGGCCTGATGCACCACTTAGCCTGTGAGATCCAAAATCACCAGAGCAAGAGGCCACATGAATATAATTTGTTTGTTTCTTGCTGGGTGTGCAGTTCCCATTAGGAGAACATTAGTTCTTGCACACTCAGCAAGTGAAAAATGGACACTTTTTATTACATGTTCTATCAATAATGTTACGGATTGACTTCTTTGTTGAAAAACTTATGGAGAAAATCCAGCTACCTACCTATTAATGAAAACCATTTTCATTATTTGTATTTGCAGCTTCTGATTAATGTCAGAAAAATTGAATTACTGTGTGAAAATGGTTTTGATTAAAGCAAATCTACCCAGTTTACAACAGGAGTTTTATTTCATTTCCTAATGTGAATCTTACATAGATACTTCAGCAGACTACTCATTTGATAAGATTTTTCTTTCATCTCTGTGATTACCAATTATGCTGCTTGCCTGTTTCTCTGCAATGCACTTTATGCTTAGTAAAAATTGATATAATTGGAAGTTATATGGAATCACTACTAAGGCAACTAAAAGAAAAAAAATGTTTATTCAACATCTCTTCCAGCATCCTGGAAAATTAAAGAGAATTTTAATGTGAAATGCTGTAGCACAACGCCTGGCAAAGCATATGCTTCCATTGACAGGTGGATTAAGCATTGATGAATTTGGAAATAGATAGGTATCTATCAGAACTGTATAAAATTTTTCCCATCTAGTTATTTCACTTTAGCTCCCTATTTCATTGACTATTATAGTATGATTTGAAATATGGTTGTAAAATGTAATTTAAGGGGTTGTTTGGGTTTGCGGTTTTTCTTTTTTTCTGTTTTGTTTGCCTGTGTGTTTGTTTTTTCTATTCCATAGCATGCTTTGGACAGAATGCATATGTTACTGTACACGTTTTGGGCCTTGTATTCTGAAGTGTAAAGGACAAAATTAATCACCTGAGATTGTTTAGCACAAAGCAAAAATTATGGGCTTCTGAAACTACGTTATGAAGGTTATGAAGATTAGATCAGTAGTGCTTGCTTCTCCTTCACTGAGACACCCTCCTACCTCTCTAGTACATGTATTTGTAAAGCAAGTCTCAAGGAGTCTTCATGACAGGCTTTGCAGTCTGAATTTGAGGTCTGACATGTTGTCGCCTAATTATGAGTGACGCATACTAGGCTTACTGGTAATTTAATTTTCAAATTAAGAAATGTAACATCCTCCTAGATGAAATTCAGTTTTCGCTGCTCTTCTACTGGATAGTAATATCTGACCCTGGGGGCTGCCCTAAACTTGAAGAAAAAGAAATAGCCATGACATCTCATTCTTCCCTCTTTATTGTGTATGCAAAGAGTATTATTAACAAGAAGTGAAAGTCGTTTTACAAGCATTATCCATGGAATGTATTCATAGATATGAACTACATAAATTCAGCAGAAATTTTACAATGTGTACAATGGTAAATGGTAAATACAAAGAGTCAGTAGCACAAGAGCAAATGCAAAAAGCATAACATTTTCTAGGAAATTAAGTAAAAAATATCTAAAATATCTAAATATAATTTCAATAAAATTAAATGCAATCCTTTGAATTATGCATTGTTAGGATGTGCCAACCTGCATCTTGAGCAGGCTCTGAAACAACATTTCCCAGTTAAAGTCCACAGCAACAAACATAACATGATGCATTATAAAACTGCAAAATGTCTGGAATGTAAAATTGCTTTCTTGGATAGCAAGATTAACATTATCATTTGATTAGCAAATGTCCAATATTATTTTGGATAAGATTAATTTCCCTTTAATTCCCCATGTGTTCACAATTTGAGGTACTTCATTACGTACACATTTCTAACTGCATACATCTCTCCCATTACTTTTCAATTACAATAAAAGTAGTATAAAATTTCATTATTATATTCACATTTTCATTTGTAGTTTAACTATTAATCTTTTACTAAACCTTTAACCAGTTGAATGGATATTACAACATAGAATTTTTCTTCACTAAGCACTCTTTTTCTTCTAACTTTTTTTGGGGTTTTGGGATGTGGGTCAAAGACAGTTTAAATTCCATCACACCTGTCCTGAGACAAACATTTATATGTATATTACCAAGGTAGAGTTGTGTTTTTCATTTAACAGTTTTCAGTGGATTTTGAATACCTCAAATTTACTTAATTTTTTTTTTTTTAAATCAGAACTCAGTAAGCATTTATAATGTGATACATACAAATTAATGTAATCATTTGCAAAATACAGGGCGAGGGCATTGATTAGTTATCATATTCTATTTAAAAACTGATGGGATAGTTAATTTCTCTAATGTTAAAACATTAAAAGTACCATAAAAAAGGATGGGCAACACAGGTCACACTCAGCTCATGTATTATGTCTGGTCCATAACCTCTCTTTATATCTCATTCCTTCCAACAGACCCTGTGAAAATTTTAGACTTGACTTTTGAATAAGACTTTCTATCAACTTGGTTTCATGGGAAAATTCTTAAAATCAGTAGGTAACTTTAAAGCCCTTTCTTCCAGTGAAACTAAACTTATTTGTGAAACACTGCTTTGTCAAAACAGATTCACAAAGCAAATTCGGTGGTTAATTCCTACTGAAATTAGATCCTAATGTTTAAACTGTTAGGCAGTTTTGATACCCACAGGCAGATGAAATACAGAAAAAGAGCTTGGTACTTTTAAAACAGGTGAACTTTAATGAGAGTTTACATACTTCAATACTCAAATTAGCTGACTAAATAACCTTATCTAGCCATCAGTGCCCAAATCCTGATCACTTAATGTCTTATATCTCTGGTAATTTTAACCTCAGATTTTGGCCACAATTTTTGCACATGTAGGCAGTCTCAATACAGCTCATATAAGAAAATAAGAAATAATTGAGCCTTATTCTGTGGTTGGAGGTAATTCTGTACTTATGTACTTCAGCAGCACTGAATATTAACACTAAGCAATGCTGGATTTCCTTAACTGCCTTGGCCAGTAATGTTTCTGTTCATCTTCTTAAATGTATAAATATTACTTACTGACTAGAGGATTCCCATGTGATCTAAATAAAATGATTTCATCACTATGAGGGGAAAATTTTTTACATAATCCCTGTCTTTCTCTTTGAGAGCATTTTCCTATTGTATAAATAGCTACGTATTTACTGAGACTGTGATTGTCTGTACAGCCCATACAGCATTTATACCCTTGAAATCTCAGATCCTTATTCCTTGTCCAGTGAATATTTAGGAAGGAGAGCACCAGACAGGCAAACAGAAAATAAATTGTCCTAGAATCAACAATAGACTGTGAATAAGACTGAATATAAACCTGAACATAACATGAGCATAAACGTTAATCTTACCTCCTGATGAATGTTCCAACTATAGGCTAATTGGCTTTAACTATGATACAGAACAGTAATTTTAAAAAATCTTGAGTACTTGTGTGGAAAGGGAGGGAAAAACAAAAACAAAAAACAAATGCAAAAACTAGTCAGGTAACTTATTATTTTTTTAACTTAGTTTCTGAACTCAAGTAGAAAACTAAATGTTTAGAAACTAATAAAAACTTTAAATATTTGTGAACAGAAAATGAGACGGATGTGTATAAGATTCAGCAGTTTTCTAGATTACGGTATGCCCAGCCAAACAGACTTGTCATTTCTTTGTTCACTTCATAGCCGTATTAGAAGATAAGGTATGAGGTGCAGTTATCCTGGGTTAGGAAAGCTAGAATATTCTGTTTATTTTGCTTATTATCAATAGCTCATAAAAAATTCTCTCTAATGTGACATCAAGAAAACAAAATCTGTACTTTGGTTCAGGGCCACCAGATATTGTTCTATGTAAACCCTGACACTACCTAATTCAGTATTTCATATATGCTGTTTCCAGACAATGAAGAGCCTATAGGAAAATCAAATATCAGAATCAGATCAATGTTTGTTTTGTTTTGTTGGGGTTTTTGTTTGTTTGGTTGTCAGGGGTTTTTTGTTTATTTGGTTTTGTTTTGTTTTGTTTTGTTTTAGGACTGAATTGTGCAGAATCTTTCTACATACCCAAAAGAGATGAAACCATTTGGAAAGTTAGCATATTATAGAATAACCATTGAAGGAGTAAGTTAGCATGGTTATTTCATCACAATAGACTAATATTCAAGTAGATAAGGACATTAGACAGGTACTAGCGACTTGGATGGAATTTTTTTTACATCTTATGCTTTGACAGGTGTGACATGCACACAATGGTATGTTATGAACTCGGAGACCATGAATCACTGCTGCAGAAGGAGGGGAAATATGTCATAACAGACCTTCTAAAAGTAAGTATTCAAATATTCTCCCCTCTGAATACATGTCATTTGTCACAGGAAAAGAATGATAAATTATTTTACATTCACAGCCTTAGACAAACCTAATGCACTCAGCAGTAGCTTCATTTGTTTCTTATCTTCGGATTCCTAATGCAATTTACTGGTGGAGTTAATCTGAAAAAACTACATGTATTATTCTTTTTCACACTTCATGAATTAAGTAACACAATAAGATCGTTCCATCCCTTAATAATCTCTGAGGTAACCTTTGATCCTTGTTTCAGATATCCTCTGTTCCTTTAACATGCCTATACCTTTTCGTTTGAGTAAGAAAAAATAATTTGCTCCCTACTATTAAACTGAATATAATTTGTGAATCTGATCCAATGCACCACTTAGTTACACTGTTTCTGTTGTCTCTTTGCAGATTAACTACAGGTCTGGTAGCTTATTGTTCTTGATGGAAAGTCAGAACAAAACCAATTTTCTATGCCATTCTTTTATGAAGTTAAGAGTCAGTGATTCTGCTTTCCTTTTACTCTGTTACTATTCTTGGTTTTCTGTCTGACTGTATAAGAGTTTCTTGCTGTATAAAAGAATTGAAGACTTTGAAGTATGATGGCCAAATTTGGGTCAATAAAATAAAGCTCTCCACTGTGTAGACAACTAGAATATAAGAATGTATGTCTGAGATGCACACTAGGAATCAGTGAAAGTGAACTTTCATTTTTAACGGTGTGGTATTTTCAGTGTTACAGACCGTACTTAAAACCTGGTTGCCTGCCCCAAAAACCTCCAGTACAGGTAAGTGTAATGCCTGATCACACATACCTCCAAGTACATGTAGGCAATTCTTCAGTGATAATATAATAATATGAAAACATTTGATCTGTCAGAAATTTATGTTCTTAGCATCATTCACGGCAAATTATACACCCCACCTTGATGTCCTGTCAGGAGGTGGAAGTGCTGCAAAAAAGTGAAGTGATAATAGGAAGTAAAACTAAATGGAAGGTCTCAGTAGTACTCACTAACAGTAGTGGCATCCCTGTAGCTAGCCTGATTTGTTATTTAGTGATTCTTATCTACATTGTAAGAGCTTCACAAATACTGTAAAGTGTTCAGGATACTCTATCTTTTGCATGTTGAAGTTACTGTTGTGTAATTTTATTAAAAGGTTTTGCTTTTGCTGACTTAATTTTGAAATCTCAAAATAAAAAAAAACCAAGAAGTCATAAGAACTAAGTGTATAAAGTATGCTAAGAAGCTACCACCTTAATCTGGTAAAGTGGATTTAATGTTAGCCTGATTTCCCTAACTTTACATGCTTTCAGACATGCAAGTAACTTAATTTTCCTTACAAGAAAAGAAAAGGAGAAAAAAGAAGGGAAAACTCCACAAGACCAGCTTTCCTAAACTCAACATCTCTTAAATAAGTTTGAATGAGTAATTCCTTTCTAACTGGACAATTCTCCCTTGGATGAAGTTACAGTGGTGCTATCTAAATTTTATGTTACTGACACAATCAGAATAAAACAATAATTAACAAAATAAATCAGCTTAAAATAAGAAAAATAAAAAAAGTCGTTATGACATTTGGCTGTATGTATTAATTCTGTTAGTGACAACTGCAATTTGCATGGCTTTAAATAAATGAATTTAGGCAAAGTTACATTTTTGTTCCTTGTTAAAAGTACGTAACAGTAAAAAAAGTACGTAAAGATTGAAACATAAAGATTTAGTCTTATATTTAGATAAATCTGAAGGACAGATATTAACAGATCAGAGAAGATATGTTTATTCCTCCAAATAAAAATAACCTGATTTCATGTACTGTGTATCAAACTACAAATTCAACATTAATCTTTATTATTATGTAGGAAATTGTAGAGTTTTTTATTTGAGCTCGTATTTTGCAGATATCTATGTGAACACATGACACCTTCTGAAACCTATGGGATTTCTATGTAAGGACATGAATGTAGTCTTTTAAATTAATATATCAGACTGGAATCAAGCCATAAGAATTAATTTGGAAATGCTTGAGAACCTCTGTAGAGGTAAATATCAAATAATTTCTGAAAGTTACGAAACTGAGATATTAAATTAATTTTGTCCCCTTTGAAAATTCCAGTCCCAATCTTTTTAGTACAGGACACCCACCATTGGAATCTCTGAGAACCTTGTCTTATTTTAGTTAGGTGTTGTATTAGTCTCACATTGATTTAGAGCACAGGCCTTGGTACCAATTCAAAGTGTTAGGAACAAAGAAGTGTCCCATAATTGAATCCAGTTAATCTGGGTCCTGAGAAACCCAACTAAGAAAATATCCAGCAAATAGACCCATTGCAAAATATTTCAACAATGGATAAACTGCGCTCATATAATTTGAACAAAGCAGACAATCTTTTGCAAAATCACTCCAATAGGAAACCAGTATTAACTGTAGCTTACTAACACCCATTTCCAGCTGTATATTCTTGTAGGAATTTTATGCAACTTCTCTGTTTTCTTCTTGCCACTAAGCTAACAAAACATTTTGTATGCTTTTTATAAAATAAACAATTTTTTTTTAGCATGCACCTTCCAATTCTTGGAATTAAAAATAATATTTATTAGCATTAATGTATTCTTATGAGCATCTGATAAACAGGAAAATTATCTACTGGGTGCAGCTCTGCTTTATGCAGGACACATTTATACAAATTTCTGGCTTATCTTCATTGTTTAATATGGTTATAATTTTAATAGCAATGTTTGTGTTCATAAATGTTAACCTGGAAGTGGCTTGGAATGTTTCAACATATTTTCCAATAGAAAAACCAGCTTTTTTCAAAACAGAATCTTAGTATACTCACATGTCCATTTTGATTCAGCATTCTGAAATAGCAACGTAAAAGAACTTAAAATACGAAAATGGAAGCAATAGTTTAGAGAAAAAATCACTTTCTGGTTTGAGTTTACTTCTACTTTTCCATCTGTAGCAGAAATTAAAACAAATAAAAGTAAACCCAAGGAAGATAATATGCAGTATGAATATTCTTAAAATTTGCTGTATAAGATATATTAACCTATAATATGTTTCCTAAGATTTTCTGTTAGGATTATTAAAGTTATATCCAGTTTCAGTTTAGGAGAGCTCATCCTTGGCCACATTTATCTGAGAACTTATGCAAGCCATTGTTACTTTAAGAATTATTACCACAGACATATTACCTTTCAGAAATTCTATAAGGTTTTACTAAAAAGCTTCCACCTATGTAGCCTAGCTCCTTTACTGATTTTTCTCACCCATGTGAAGAGTATTCTGAATATAATTCACTGCTCTGGAATTCCCTTTAATTTTTCAGTTAATACTATAAAACGATACAGCACAAATATGTCTGAAACAGTAACTTTCACGTATTTTGATGTGTCTCATCCTGTGACATATCCTATTTTAACAGGTCCAAATGGCTTCAGAAAAATGCAGACATAGCATTTTCCACTAGAGCAAAGTTTTACTTCTGTGCTCTCTGCTGATAAGGACAGATGAATTTTGGCATACTGCTATGCAAATACACACATATAACCTCAATACCAGAGCTACTTGAACATTCGGCCAGCTGCTTCTGTGCTCATGTGTAGTCATGCCTGCAGGCACCTGTGTGCCTGTGTGCATTTTAGCTTTTATCTTCAAATGATCTAAGTCTTCAGTGGGATTGTCTCTTACTTTAATGTTCCCTTGGAGTCTATATACATTTATGGAATAAAATTGTAAGTGTATATGCATTACAAAATGCATTGCAAACAGCCTTAACCAGCTCTGTCACTGAATAAACTTATGTGTGTTCCTGATTTCATCTTTCAGAAAGTCCTTTCGTGACTCACAAACTGGTTATAGACAAGCAATCAACTTGTCAAGTCGAACAAGTTAATTAATTTCAGCTCCTTTGCTGTAAATTCCTGCATACCTAGTGTCTAGTCTAAGCCTAAGACAAATTCAAACTAAATTACTCAGTGAAAGATAATAGACTATCTCAAATTTGTCATGAAGTAACACAGCCAGTTAGAAGAGAGCAGCTCATGCAGGGTAATATCATGCTATAGCATGTCCTACAGTAATTTGTATGTGCATTCAGATGCAGAAATATTCTTATGATTGCAAAGCACATATTTTATTTTTTTTAAGAATTAAAATATCCAGATCAGCAGTGCCCATTAGGATGACTGAGAAGATCAAATGATCTCTTAAATCTAATGATTCTCCTAAAGTTACAGAACCACAAAATCACCGAACCACAGAATGCCTGAGGTTGGAAGGGACCTCTGGAGGTCATCTGGTCCAGCAGGCCTGCTCAGGCAGGGCCAGGGGTTTTATGAATATCTCAGGGAGCGAGATTTCACATCCTCTCTGGGTAACCTGTGCCAGTGCTCAATCACCATCAGTGTAAAAAAGTGTTTCCTTACATTGAGGCAGGACCTCCTGCATTTCAGTTTGTGCCCATTGCTTCTGGTTTTGTCACTGTTACTGCTGAACTGTTAAACCAAGGTTCTATCCGTTTGTAGCTGCAGAAGGATAAGCCACATCCTTTAGGAGAGAATTGGAAGTGTAGAAGTTGTGTCCCTTACTGGTTTTCCTACTCACCATGTATCATGGGGTTCTTTCAAGCCATACTTGAAATCATACTTAAAATGCATGGGAGCTAAAAAGTGATTATATATTTTTCTCTCTTATTTCATCTGACAAGTTCCATAAGCTATGGAACTTCAGTCATAGGGGGAAGCAGGAAAAACTGAGCTGCATCTTTTTTCTTCTTCTTTCATTTAGACTTCTTCTATTCATTTAAACTCAAGTTCAGCTTTGCTTGAGAGTTAAGAAAATGGTACCTGTTTTGGAAAATGTTTTGTGACACTTGGAAAGCTAAGACAACTCTTTCAGAGATCCACTTTTCCAGTGTCTCTTACATAGGCTTCTACTGTTTTTTGTCCATTAGTATTTGTCTGTTTTCTTCCGTGTCAATGAATAAAATAAGATGAAACCATTAGTATGCATACCAGAATTTAATAACAGTTGATGATATTTTAATTTTCTGCACTGAAAAGAAAAAAGTCTCTAAAGTTGAAAGTCTCTAAAAATAAGAATACTTGCATAGCATAAATAAATTGTGCTATGTACTGTTTTGCACTTTTATACTGTGGGTTTGGAAGATCTGGATATGCCATAGGTTAATAGGCTGATCCCTATATGTTAAAGATTGTGTTTAGAGACAAAAATTAAACATTTTTTAATTACAGGTATTTAATTTCACACTGAATTGGCACTTTGAATGCAGGAGACAAGCAAAGTGTCAGAAGGTATCTGAGAAAGTTCAGTATAATGTTGTCTACACATTATGTTTAAAATATTCAGTCCTAGAGTAAAATAATCAGCTCTCTTGAAACATAAGTTATTAAAAATGCACTTCAGCCTATGTTAATGTCCTTTGCTACCTGTAATAATGTTCTTTGCTGTTTATATTCTTCTCTATCCTATGTCCACAGAAATTTCTTCACTGACACTATGGTGGACTGTTTTAATACTTATTTACAAGAAACATGTTTTCAAATACGTGTTTTATTAAAAGTCTGCTACCTGTCTCCCAAAATTCTCTTTGTTTCTTGTCCCTATTGATCACTTTAATAATTATTTGAAAAGACACTTGAAAATAATTTAAATACTGACATACTTATTTATTCTACACTAACTGTTCAAAGAAAAGAAACAGAAATAAAGAAGAGCAAGGGTCAGAGTTCTCCATGTGAAATAGGGGAAGGAAAAAGGCTGGGAAAAATTAAGGCATTACTCTGACTTCTTTGGGGAATAATTACAGGGTCATCTATAGCATCTTCCTTAAGGAATTAAGTTTACACAGTTTGACCAGTGTAAATGGATTCATGTATTTCTATAAATAAGGTAATTATTACTTTATAAATTTTATAAATATTTATAAAAATTATATTGTACTGCAGTAATTATCTGGATTGTCAGGTATCAATATTTTGAATTTACCTTACAGTGAGGGAAGGAAGTAGGTAACCCATTGTATTGTGTTATTCTGAATTCTATTACTCTATATTGAAAGGGCCCCTGGAAGCAGACAGAAACTAAATACTCCTGAAACTATTCTTATTTACTCAGGAAGCTTTAGTTTCATGCCTTAGAGTCTGTAAGCAAGGAGGACAAAAGGAACTGAGAGCCAGATTTCCTTACTTGTTTACAAAATTAAGTGCCATGAAAGTATAATTAATTTGGTAGAATATGTATATAGTGAGAATATCATTTTATCTTCCTCTGAGAAAGGGGAACACAGGTTTGGCACTCAGACTTTTTATTAATACTAAGGATATAGTAAATTCTGTATCTGTAAATATAACCAAGCAAACCCAAAGCAAAACACAAAGTATAACTAATTTTAAAATAGAATTAATTTTTAATATAAATGCTGATTAATACCTTAATAGATATTTGCATTAATGCATTTTACATGCAAATTTTAAATGATATCTAATATCAGCATTAGGTCACAGTTTGAATTGATCCTACTGTAACTTTTAATGAAAAAAATCCAAACAATAAAAATTCTATAAAAAATCATGATAGTATTCAGTTAATGTTTATGCCATCTTTCTCTTTAGGAAAGTAAGTAATGATTGTTACATTTTGGCTAACATGAAAACAATGGTCGCTACACTCTGTAGTTTCAAAATGTTTCAGTGAGTGAGTAAACTCACTATTTTGTAAAATTTGCCTTGACTGACTGGGATTTTACTGTGCTTGGCACTGTGTCTGTTCCTAGAATAATGGGAATCTCAGGTTCTTGGAAGAGAAATGCAAAGTCCTGCACCTGGAATTTGATAGCTTCATGCTCCAGGAGAGGCTGGTGACAAAGCAGCTTTGCAGAAAAAGACCTGGCAGTTCTGATGGACAACAAGCTGAACATGAGCCAGCAATGAACAACTGTGGAAAAAAAAGAAAAAAAAAAAAAAGCCACCAGCCTACAGCTGCACCAGGAAGATGGCTGTCCAGTGGGTGGAAGAAGGTGATCCTTTTCCTCTAACCAGCATGGGCAAAATAAGTCTGGAGTGCTGAGTCCAGGACTGGGTTCCTCAGTACAAGGGAGATATAGATGTACTGGAGCAAGTACAGCCAGGGGTCAGAGGCCACAAAGATTATTTAGGGGACTGAAGCATCTGTCATATGAGGAACTCCTGAGACAGCTGGGACTGTTCAGCCTGGAGACGAGAGCTCACAGAAAAGTTATAAAATTGTATAAATATTTGATGGAAAGGAGTAAGAAAGATAGAACCTCTACTCAGTGTGGCCCAGTGATGGGAAAAAAAAGCAATGGACGCAATTTTTTTTCAGGTTTTACTGAAATACAGGAATTTCAGTTTATTTTAAAAAAAAAAACAAAAAAACCCCAACAAAACAAAGAACACCAAAACCCCAAACACTTCTCAAGCAAAACAAAACAAATCAGATCTGTTTTACTGTGAGGATGTTCAAACACGGAAACAGACTGTTCAGACAGACTGTTGAGGCTCAGTCCTTGGAGGTACTCAAACCTGACTGGACATGGTCCTGAGGAGCCTGTTCTGGATTCCCCTGATTTAAACAGGATGATTGAGCTGGATGATCTCCACAGGTATCTTCCTACCTCAACCATTCTGCAATTCTGTAATTTTGTAATGCAGGTCTCTCTGAGAACGTACAGCCCAGTTTTGTATCAACCAATATTGTTGTCAACATTAGGTTGTTGACACTTCTGTATTGACAAATGCATACGGTAAGTTGTGATAGCATATATATAAGCTAGTCTCAGCTCATTACATAATGAGAGGTATGAACATTTCTATAGATTAAGGTATTCTCTCATACTTAAACTATATCTTTGTACATTTATTTCCTTTTGTTGAAGGGTTGTTGTTTCTTTTTCATTCCCCAACTTTATATCCTATGGATCATCTTATTACTTCTGAAAACCATACATTACAGAAATTCTTCGGTTTTGAAACTAAACCAAAGGTAATTAAAATCAATAGCTGTATGATGCATGTACACGTAATCTGAGTGAGTGGAACCCATTGTTCAGCTCAAAAAATCATGGCTATCAGCTAATAATCTCAATGTTTATGTCAATATGAAAAAAATACCAATTTCCCACTGAGCATACAGTTTTCAAGATGCATTGGTTTTTGACACCCCCTTTAGATGTTCCCCTACTTTTGCCTGTAGAGTTACAACTTGGCTACGTTCAGTGAGCTATTCAATAGATATAATTTGTCTTACAGTAATTTTGTAAACACTTATTGAGGGAAATTAATAGTCTACTAGAGACAATTATGTATCAGATAGATTTTACCACCTATAAACAATTAACACTCTGTGCTACCCATATGGTAAATCATCTGAACTTTATAAGGTATAGAATCACTATTCATCTTCTTTCTCTCAGAACAAATGGGAAAATAACACATCAGCCTTCAAGAGAAGTGTCTAACTGAACAAGAAGTTTGTTAACTGAGGCCTTGGAAAGGCATGAACTATTTCCATGATGGGACATTCTTGTTGACAGAACAGGTATAACAAAATTGACCAAGAAAGCTGTCTTTCCTCACCACACTGTGGTAAAATAGTGTATATTGGCAATATATAATCATACATATGTTTAGTCATCACATTATTAGAATTTTTGGTAATTTTGGTAACTTTCCTATCTTTCCATACACCCTCCTCCAGTTCTGAATTATTCTAGAGAGAAACAGGCAAAATCAGACTAATAAACTAAACAACCCCACCCACCATTGAACAATCTATTGAATGAAAAAATAATTTATCCTGGAGACACAGTTCAAGCCCTAAAGAAAATATGTTTGAAATAATATATTGATGAAAAGTGCAAATTTCTGAAATTGCATTGTGTTGAAGTCATCACTACTTTCAGCAGTCTATAAGTACTTTCTGAATCTCAGCTTTTTGTATATCAAATATTTTGCTTTATTCTTGGGAATATTATTTAAATGTATTTCTGCTACATTTCTACATTACATTTTCTAAACAGCTTGCAACTCCACTCTGGTAAGCCTTGCTTCCTGAATTTTTTGTTTGTTTTTAGCCTTGAAGGGAGAATTGGCAGCAAATGGTTAATGTTGTGTGAGATTTATATCTTTTGCAAGATTAGAGCTTTTTGTTTCAAACTTCTTTGAGTGTTTTTGTCTTTTGTTCTGGCATATTACATTTTTGTAAGTTTTCTATGTGACAACTTCTTTAAAAGAAGTTGCTTAAAACACCCAACTTGGTTGGAATGCTATTGTTCATCTATTATTTTACAATAGCACTTGCAGGAATGTGCTTACTGATAGATGATGCTGATAATTTCAATATTTTGAAAAATGTTACCACTATTTTTTTCAGCAAAGAACATTTCCACCCTTTCAAAGCATAAAAATACTGTTCTGATTTTAAGCAGAGAGTATTATACAGAACAGAGTATACCAAGCCAAGTTCTGTTACTATTCTGCAGCTAGTAAGCATATATTGACTTTTTTAGATCAGTATTAAGCTTATTGACTGGAGGATTTAATATTTACAGTATCTTGCCAGAATCAATAGGATGACCTTAAGGAGGGAAAGAAAATGTCTTTGACTCAACTAAATAATAATGTTTTCCATTTGTAGCAGAAGCCTGATGATATTTAAATATATCTAAGGTGAAAAATGTGGAATGCAGCTACAGTTAACAGCTCATCATTCTTTGTGTCTTGAAACTTCAGTTCTTTCAACACAGAAAAATACTACTTTTGAAAATATCCATGGCACTGCTAATACTATCTGATGCTTCAAGTCCTTTTTTAAAAGGCAACTGATGTCACATGAGTCCACAGACTTTAATTTCAGAGAAATTCTATTTTATTTTTTGTTTCTAACATGTAAAGTGTCCCTTTCACTTTTTCTGCTAGCTATCGATGCAAATTAGAATAATCTCAAAGTAGATGGAATTTGTTCATATTAGTGTAGGCACAGTGGCTTTAAAATGTTTTGGAGCTCCTATCCAGTTTGCACTTTTTGTAACAGAGAGGATCAGAAAATTTCATAAGAATCCCATGAATTCTTTGTGGTTTAAATCCCTATTAATTTATTAAAAATAAGTAGAACACAATACAACACAATACTATATAATCATATAATAAATATAACACAATATAATATAACATAATATCATATAATTAATATAGGTTATGGATTACTTGTTTGACAATTTCTGTAATATTTACTTTAGGGAATATGCTTCATTTTAGTAATTTTATTATGAAAATAATAATAATAATAAAACCACCTAAATATTTAAAATTTTGCCAAACAGCTTACCTTACATTGAATTAGCAATGTTCATTGCCCATCAATCTCCAGACCAAAACAATCTGCTACACAGTGGCTTTTTTAACAAAAACTCATAGAATAATATCGAAGTAGTGATGCCATAATTCTTAATAATTTTATGCTTATGTAGCAATGTATAAATACTAAATAATTATGTATTTATTTTTTGGTTATTAGTGTATGATATAATTTTTAATTAAGAGAATATATCCATATTTTCACATCCTGTTTTTTCTGTGTTTGTATTATTCCCTTCCTTCCTCTTTTCTTTTAGACATCCTCAACATTAGAAATGTCAGTGGAATATCATCCAAGAAGCCCAAACAGAGGAAATTAAAGTAATTTAATTTTTCTTTTAAAATTTGCTCCATAGATGTTTACATATTAGAACTGCTAAGAGGTCAGAGTATTCTGGTGTTTATACTCAGACTGCAATTCATTTTGAGAATATGTTGCAGAAAATCTGGAAACAGAAAGAGAGAAAAAGGCAGCATATAAATCCTCCCCACTCCCCAGATGGATTTAAAAAACTTTCTAAAGGGAAAAGCTATCATTGCTCAGGTGAAGAAAAAAAAAATTGTTCATTTCCAGATGTTTTTAGAGATGTTAATATTTAAATATTTTTATAACAGCACCTGGCTACTTTGCTATTTGGTATTTGGCTCTTCACAACTTTATATATTCATGAAGATAGAAAAAATCTGTAATATCCCTGTCAAATGGAAGTATATTCAATTTCATATTTGAAGTATTCTCCAAGAAATATAAAATATTTTTTAAAAAATGCTAGTACTCTAGTAACAATCTGTTATAGGGGAAAATAATGCTCAAAAAAGAGAATTTCTCTCTAGATATACTTTCAATGTTTTTTTACCTATTGCATATACCTTTTTCTAAGCTAAAACTTTCAGAAATAATACTAAATGTGCAACATAATCAGATGTTGAATTGCAGTATATTCATGGAGAGATTTGTCCAATCACATTAAGACTGACAGCTTTTGTATCAAATATCATATCAAATGGACCTTAAATTCTGCCTTCAAACTACACCCCCGTGTCATATATCTTTTCCTACATTTATATCCTGGGAAGTATAGAAACTAATGTATGTATATTATTGATAAATATAGGAAATGCTGGCATAGATTAAAGAAATACTTTCTGAATGCCATAAACAGGTATGTGAGTGATTTCCCTGCTTGATTTCTAGGAGAAAAGAAAAAAACACTTTTTTTGGGATATGATTTAAAAATTAATTTTTAAAAAAATAGTTTATCTTTTAAAAGAAATACAAATTAATTAAGGAAGGTGACTTGTACCTCTAAGCCCAGGTACTCTGACAGTTTTCTCTAAGATTCTTTTGGTCAGTCAAATCCATATAATTCAGGATTGTCTGTTAATGGAATTGCACATTGTCTGGCATGTTGTTGCTCTATAACCAAAGCAAATCTGAAAAGATGTTTCATGGAATACTGATACAAAAAAAAAAAAAAAAAAAGCACATTACAGCTGAATTTTATTTACACCAGTAGTTCTGCCTTGTGGTGCAACATGATCCAAGTATACATCAAATAATTATCTTTCAAAATATTTGTTTCATATTTGGATGTGTTGCATATGCTTGTTTTCTGATAGTCTGAAATTTAAAAGCCTACATGTGCAAATCTTAGCATGACTAATTTAATGAAATCTTCCAATCTCTAAAAGTAACATGAATTTAACACAAACAAAAGAGTAGAAAGTATGTTAACTTATCTTAAACCTATGTAGGGTGATTTGGATTTGTTTGTTTTTTTAAAAAATTTTTCATTGTATTTGGTTTAAGACAAGGTTTGGTGAAAATCAAGATGTGGATATTTATATACATCATATTCTCACCTGTGTAATGCTGTGTGAGGCAGACTGTCTACTGTTCCTGATAACAGTTAAGTGCTACTGAAAGGTACCCAGCACCTCTTGTGAACGGTCTGAATTTGACAGAAGAAATACAATTGCTTCTTTGCCTACAGACTTTTTATTAATACATGTTACCCAACATGTAGCCATAGTCATAAGGTTGATTCAGAAGTGATTAATGATTGCCTGATTTGGAAGAGTGTGAAATATGATATGGGAACTTATCCCGGCTATCTGCATTATATCACTGTTCACCCTTCACAAATCCCTGATCTGAGGTTTATTACTTATTTTAGTGATCTTAAACACATAAATATTGCCTAAAAGGAGTGATTAAGATGAAAAAAACAAACCCTAGCAAACAAACAAAAAAACCCAGAAAGGATAGAAGAAGAAAATCAAACAACACAGCCACCACAAACTAAGCTGTTGCCTGAGGGGCAGAATGAAAGCAAATATGTAAACAAGGTCTGAAAAAAATTCCTTAATGGTTATCTAGTATATTTCTTCCATGATACTATACAGAAACTGCTAAAACTTAACTGACTAAAAATGTTTATTTTGGAAAATAGTAATTTTTAGCTAAAGTTCAGCAAAGAAGTAAAAGAAATATGGTAAATGTTTATTTCCCTCCATTTACTCTGTATCTATAAACTAAAAGAAAATAGCTTTGTCATGTAAATATTTATTAATGATATGTGTGACAACTACGAAAAGAAGTAAACTGATGCAATTAGAAAAACAAAAAAATGTGTCTGAATGAAGCACTTTTAATGGACATGAAAGCTGAACCTTCATTAAAGCAATATGACTTGCTGCAAAATAACAGCTATATAACTTGATTAAGGGAATAGTTGCAGATGCTTCTTAGGATTTTGGATTGCTTTTAGACGCTATATTTTGATGGGATTATTTAAGATAAATTTTTTAGTTTCTCAGCCGTAAGGCCTGACCTTTATGGTATTTTGACTCGGAATATCCATTACCTCTAATCTGAGCACTGAGATAACTGAGCTAATGAGATGTTGAGGTTATAGTTGATACTCGGAAAATAACTTAATGGACTGAATTGGAAGATATTTACAAAATAACAGATGGATTAATAAGTGAATATATGGAAGGGAACTGGAATGTGCCATGATTATTTTTGCAGAAGGATACATATATTATGGCAGGTTACAGGCTTTCTCTGTTTAAGAAAAGCAATTAACACTCTTCCGCTTTTTTGTGTATGCTGAAACAATGACTTGAAAGATGAATTTTAATGTTTCTCAGATGATGGGAGAAATTTAAAAAATTACAAATTCTTCTAATGCAAATTACATAGTATTTCAATATTTAGATTAAATAGTATCTTAGAGAAATTATACATTATTTCTTATCATAATAATTACCATAAATTATTTAGTACTGGTCAGTACTAGGACTGGTGCCACTTAACATCTCTGGTGATGACATGGACAGTAGGATTGAGTACACCCTCAGCATGTTTGCTGACAACACCAAGCTGAGTGGGGCAGTCAACACACTGGAGGGAAGGGATGACATTAAGAGGGACCGTGACAGGTTTGAGAAGTGGGTCTGTGTGAACATCATGAAGTTCAACAAGGCCAAGTGCAAGTTCCTGCATGTGGGTCACATCCCCAGTGCAAATACAGGCTGGGCAGAGAATGGATTGAGAGCAGCCCTGAGGAGAAGGACTTAGGGGTATCAGTGGGTGAGAAGTTAACATGGTCCAGCAACATGAACTTGGGAGCATAGAAAGCCAAAAGACTCATGACCAGCATGTCAAGGGAGGTGGTTCTCCCCCTCTACATGCTCTCATGAGACTCCATCTCAAGTACTGCATTCAGCTCTGGAGCTCCCAACATAAGAAGGACACAGACCTGTTGGAGTGAGTCCAGAGACGGGCCACAAAGATAATCAGAGGCCTGAAGCACCTCCCTGGTGACGACAAACTGAGA
>JAVJGJ010000001.1:30038109-30050092 GCA_035590215.1 Microhierax caerulescens
AAGAACGACACAGACCTGTTGGAGTGAGTCCAGAGAAGGGCCACAAAGATAATCAGAGGCCTGGAGCACCTCCCTGGTGAAGACAAACTGAGAGGGTTAGGCTTGTTCAGCCTGAAGAAAGGAAGCTCGGGGGAGACCTTACAGCAGCCTTCCAGTATCTAAAGGGGCCTGTAAGAAAGCTGGAGAGGGACTTTTTACAAGGGCATGTAGTCATAGAACAAGGAGTGATGGCTTTAAGATGAAAGAGGATAGATTTAGGTTAGATGTTAGGAAGAAATTATTTACTGTGAGGGTGGCAAACCTCACAACTTGTTCCTTTGGAACAACTTGACAGAGAAGTTGTCGATTCCCCATCCCTGCAAGTATTCAAGGCCAAGCTGGATGTGGCTTGAGCAATGTAGTCTAGTGAAAGGTATCCCTGCATTTGGCAGGTCTTTAAATTGCCTTCCAACCCAAATCATTCTGTGATTCTAGGCCTTGTTTATACCTCATTCTCAGATCTTCTCAAGAATAATTTACTTTATTTCATTGTGTGTAGAGAGCTGCAGCTGGCTAAGCAAAAGTATGTCTGTCACTTCCAAGCATTTGCTTGGAATATTGTATCTATAAGGCTCTATCAAAAAATCTTATGAAGGCTTGTGTCATTCTGTGAGCTCAATGTAAGTGGCACTGCCCCGTTCATTTTTACCTTTGAGGCCTGCAGATTTCAAAACTGCACCCAGCATTATGTCATATTCATTCTGCAGTCTAACAGACCCTTCACTCTCTTTGAGATTCTATCAAAAATGTATTGAGCCACATTCTTGCAATCAGCCTGTTTAAGCACAATTTGGCTATTTGGACTAATGGCAAGCCAGAAGGAAACAGAAGAAATACACAGCACAGAGTGCAAAATGGTCATAAAAGCATCGTTTGAAGCATAAACTGAAAAGGGACAGTTTTTGTGATTTGGGGTTTTTTAGAGTTTAATTCTCTCTAAAACAGAATTAAACTGGTGTGTTTATGCCAGCTGATTCATTGGAAGCTGAAAAAACGCTTCCTTTTCCCCCCTCCCTTCCTCCTCACTCCACTCCTCTAAATACATTTTTTTTTCTCCTACAGTAATGAGCCCAAACAATAGGAAATCAAAACTAATTTCTAAAATAGACGACTGCATGATCAGATTTCATAGAGAAGTAACGACACCAAAAGAGAAATTAATGGGTCCAAATAGAACAGTAGTTAAAAGGTAATGTTCAGATAAAATATGATTTTGAAAACCTTTTAATTTGTTGACTATTAAAATATCAAATATGCAAATATTAGTTTAGATAGGAATGCTATACTGAACTGCACATAGAGAACTATACCATAAATTCAATTTATTCTATTGCTTTACATTAGCCACATTCTTAAAACTGTAATGAACTTAAATAAGTAAATAGAGGAGTTCATTTCAGATATGACTGAGTCAGAATTTTACTCTGTATTCTCCTGGTAATTGACTATTTGCTGTAGAAGTAACTTCAGCAGTCAAGGAAGTGCAGATCAGTGTTCTCTTAACTGACTGTTCTTTAAAATGCTTTCAATAGTCTTTGACAATCATTTGGGGCAGACCTTCTTTGCACTCTCAAATACATCAGAAGAAAAGACGAAAGACCTCCAAACTACAGTTTCCTCATCCTCTTGCTAGAGAGTATATCTGCCTCTGGGAATTCTATTTCCAACAACAAACTCTTCTTCCTTCCAGCATGAGACCTCTGCTCTTGTGGGGATGGTAAGAAATAAAGCTGTTGCTGGCCTAAAAAAAAACCCAGAACTGTTGTCTGTGTCCACCCTGAAACATACAGAGAGCTTAGTGTGCAATCAGTTGAGTACCAAAATTGAAAATTTCAGAGCATTCTTTAATGATTTGAAAATTTTAAGGAAAAAAGCAGACACACTTCTAGTGACAGTACTTGATACGTATCATAATTCCATCTTCTTAGTACATTTGGGAATGCTGTAAAAAAATGTCCTATTTTTTCTTAATCTTTCTATTTTTCAGAGTAGAAAATTAGAATATTGCAGAGAATACTATAAATAAATCCTGAGATCTAAAGAATACCAAAGGTGTCCTGATGTTTCCTGATAAGTGAACGTATGCATCTTATTGTTTATACACATTCTTTTACATATTGTAGATGAGTTTTGTCTGGAATTTTTTTTTTTTTTAAATTGATACAGCTTATATATTAAAAACTTCCATAAAGTCTAAACCATTCATGATCAGTATTCCCAATATTTTTCCTTAGTGTACATTAGATCTAATCAAAAGGTTTATTAAAAATCCTTGTTGTTCTTTAAAGAAAAGGAAACTCATTGATTTCTTCTTCCTCAGTATTCATACATCTCCCTTTTAAAAATAAAATTTGTTTTCCTGTTCTTCATGGGAATGTAGAAATTTCTTATCCCCTACATCATGGGAAAAACAGACTGAAGAAAATATGGTAAAATACACCCAAGATAGGACATTCTTTGTGTTGAGTTATATAGTAAGAACAGAGTGTATTCTTCTGACTGCAAAACCTTTAGCTGACATTTTTCCAGTGATCCAATACTACATAGTGGCTTCAAATGTGTCATTTTCCTTCTTTTGGCACAAACTGTTTTAGGAATACCTTATGTCTTATTCGTACTTAGATTGCATGTTTGAAAAATGTTACTGTGAAATGTGTAAGCAAGGACTTGGTTGCAAATTATTGATGGCAGTTGTCTACCGACTGTTCTATTTTGAAAATGACCAAGGGGCATTTCAGTTGTGTTTTAACCATTGATAACTTAACAGATAATGTCAAAGACAGATAATCTGTGTCCAATATATTGTTTAAATTTAAGATTCTGAATCCTCCCGTTACTCAAAGTGCTCCCATACTTATTATTGCAAACAATACTTCATGTAGAAGTTGGACAGATATAACTACTTCCTCTAAAAATATGGAATCACATTTTGGTAAAATAGGTAATCTTCATCCTAGTATCTGTTATGTTTTCTTCACATTAATATTCCATTTTAAAATGCATTTACATCTGAAAATATTAGATTCTAAACAAATATTAAAGAATATGAGCAGAAAATGAGCTTTGAATTTACAAATGCAAACTCAGTTATTAAAACATTTATCTCACGCTATCAAAGAGCAGAAACATGCTTTACAACCTCTTTCTCAACAAGCTTTGGATTTTGAATTTTAGATTCTTGCAGGAAACCCAGTTTGAAAGCAAATTACAGGCTGATACTGGTAAATATAGAATAAATAATTTTAGCAATGACTATATTTGGTTAAAATCTGTGAGCAGAAGGCTGTATGGGATAGGTACAGTAAGTTATTTACTCAAAACTTGTATTTATTAACAACTTAATGATCTTCATATCACAAATTATTAAAGTTTTTCTAGGATTGGCTAATGTCTTGCAACTTAAGGAAATAGAAAACAAAACTATTCTAGAGCTCTGAACTGTTTCAGCAGATTATTTAAGGCCATGCCACTCTACAGCTCATCCAGTAAAGGACGCTTTACTCAAATTGTCCATAATTTAAATAATCATCATCATCATCATCATCCATGCTGAGACTAAACTCAGCATGAGCATCTGTATTACAGAGCTAACTATTCAAAACAGACTAGATGTTATCTTTGAACCCTGAAAGTATACTGCCTGAATCAATAACTATATATGATTTGGCTATCAATACAAAATTAATCATGGGAACATTTTCAGTGAAAACTTAAAACAGGGAGGCTCTGTACTTCTCTGGATCATACCATCATTTGGAATCCAAAATACTGAAGTACAACTAAGTCATAAATAAATACAGAAAGTCTAGACTTTTATCCTCTTTGGTCACATCTGGTCATATCTGCTCCTTGCACTTGGAATGTTGTGATCCTAAATTTCATAACCACAATTACAAAGAAGTTGGTTTTGAACAGTATGGGGTTTTTTGTCTTTTTCACTTATTATTAACTGGATTTGGGTTTTAATTTTTGAATGAGAGCTGGAAATAAGTCTCACTAATTTGAACTGTATTGAGGCTTAAAATTATCTGCCATTTCATGGTTTCTTGACATTGGGTTAGTTATTATACTGAAGATAAAAAATTTACTAACTGAAGATGAGAGGAAAAAGATCATCAGTAACATTTAAATAAAAGAATTATCCATGGTCAAGACATCCACCAAAATTAGCAAAGTCTTATAAACATCATCATTTTTTAATAATTTAAGTTTCTGCTGTAATTTTTCTATGTATTTATACTCAGGACTTTATGTTGCTATAACTACTATAGAGCACAGAACTTAATTTCACTTTTTAAAAATAATGACTGTGGGAAGTCAATGGGTCTCCTTGTGTTCTGTTTAAGATGATACCAGATTATAACAGATGAGAAAACACATTATGTAGGTAGGCCACACATATTTAAAGTTAGCTTTCATGGTTATTCTGAAAACTGGTTCATTCCTTGAAATTGCCTCATCTTCTTCATGTTTTATAAAGAGAAAGAACACAATAATTATGTAATTCTAGAAAAGAGATAGAAACTATCAATGAATTCTTCAAATTCATAATTATGAGATGCCAAAAAAAATAAAGAAGTATAAAAGCTATAGTTATAATTCTGTCTTAATGCCATATCTAAATAATATCACAACAGAAAGTTGCAGTTATGTTATACAGCGGAATGAAACATATCAAACAAATTAACAAAAACATTTAATATATGTATGCATCACTGACCCTCCTGTCTATGTTAGATGATGACAGAGAGTATCATAATGAGAGTATTATAATGAAGACATAATGGCCTTCATTCACAAAAGCTGAAAAAAATATGGTGAAAATGGAGAAACAGAATAATCAAGATAAACATGGTACAACTAAATTAAACTGTTAAATAAAGATAAGCAATTAATAACCATAGAACTCCATAATGTTACTTCTAGTCTGAAAGCATTTACTGGATCTTCTTTTTATTATAGAGTTAATGAAACTTATTGGAAGTAAGAATAAACTGAATTACACAAAAAGTAGTTTGTGCTATTACAGGTTTATACCTAAATATGAATCTCAAACAAAAAGGGCATTCCAAATTTGCTAAATTATGCTATAAATGTCATTCCACAAATAAATTCAGGTAAAGACCATTTTCAGCTCTATTTTATAATACCTTCATTTTTCCAAAACTTGAATTCCCAGATCCCTGCAACAAAACAGAACACACAAAAAAAATATTGTGTGACTGGCAAAGGGGTTTTCTTATTTGTGAAATAAGACACCAGGGACAAGCCATTAGAGCCTCAGTTGTAAGACCCTACTTATTTCCAGCTGTGGCATTGACTTGGTGTCATGGTTTAACCCTGGCCAGCAACCCAGCCCCACGCAGCCACTCACTCACTCCCCCTCACCCAGAGGGATGGGGAGGAGGATCAGAAAGGAAGGTAAAACTCAAGGGATGAGATAAGAACAATTTAATAGGTAAAGCAAACGCTGTGCACACAAGCAAAGCAAAGCAAGGGATTCACTCACCACTTCCCGCTGGCAGGCAGGTGTTCAGCCATCCATAAATATCACACATATTAACATCAGCCCCCTTGGATATTATAAAAAAGTATATATTTCCAAACTTCAAAAATATTAGCTATCTAGGATTGCATAAGATGTTTTCATTTAGCAGGTTACTTTGTTCTAAGAAAATTCTAGTAGTCAAATTTAATATTAAATAATTCTTATTAATATAATTAGTGCTTGGGGGCAGAAGGACTCTATAGAATAATTGGGCTATTGGCAGAAGATAAAGTTGTCTTGAGCATGTTTTAACATATGAATAATGCATTAGTTGAAACATGCTGTTTGTCACAACAAAAGAATTACAATTAAAATATCATATGCTTTGAAAAAAATGTATGCATAAATTGTGTCCAAAATTAAGATGCTGGAAAGATATATATTACTTTAAAGCCTATGACTGATACACTAGATTATGATTTACAAAACAAAATCTATCCTCTGTTCTGCATGTGCCTAGTACTGAATTGTTCAGCTCAATAAAAGACATAATAATAATAATAATAATAAAAATAATAAAATTGAGAATTTCCTGGTTTTGCCTGAGGCATGAAATTGTAACATCATTTACAATGTAATATCATTATGTTCTTGCTAAAGCCAGGGATTTAAGGACCGAGTTTTCGAGGCACAAAACCCCTACTGCTAACCAAACCACTTATTTCCATGCTGTTCATTTCAAATTCTCTTCCTGATGCCCCTCACAGGTGTTCATGCCTGTTTACATGCCAGAATTTTACACCAGCAGATTGCATTGAGAACTGTGAAATGAAGAGCACTTTATGTTTAGTACTTCCAAACAATATTGTTTACTTGAGTTTGTAGATTTAGGCCTGTTTGACACATAAGTGTGGTCACTTGTTTATTTACTCTTGATCCTCACAAAGTTCATCCACCAGCTCTGCTTCAGGGTAACGCAGAACAGAGATCAGCAGGATTTTTTGGTAAGACCTGTATTTTCTACTACTGATTTTTGTTTTGTTTTGATTTGATTAATAGATTTAAATCGTATCTTGCCAACAGGTTAATATTTTTTAATCAAACAAGTAAAGCTTTTTAAAACAGGTGTTAATCTGTCTCTGGAGACACTACATTTATACAGATGGTTAAGGCCATAGTGGTCAAAGGCTGAAAGAAGAAAAGGGATGCTCAATTTCTGCTGCTTCTATTTAGGGTATGTTACTGGAGGAGAAAAGTCAAGATTATTGATTCAAAAGACAAAGTAAAAATACGAATATAGAATTTACTTGCCAGTGTTCTCACTGGCACTCACTGAAAGATAATTCTTGTGCTGGTCCTTGATTTTGGAGTTGTTTCTCTACCTAAGTCCGTAATGTTTGTATAAAATATGTACAACCTTTTAAGCAAGGAAGCAGCCATACCTCCCCACTCTTTGATGTTTGCCCTAATACAAGAATGGTAGTTTGTGTTGGTTTCATGGCCAACATGGATCTCTTCCCCAGTGATACAGCTTCTCTGGGTGGGCTGGTGCCTGCTCTTCTTACCAGAGCCTGCTCTTCCCTAACCTCCCCCACGCATGAAGCTGTCAGTGCCCCAGGTGTATCCTGTACTCCTGGGGGTTTGGTTGCCTGGACTCAGGGCTAACTTTGATACTGCACCTGTGCTGCACTGCAAAGGGCTGCACATCTGCCAAAGAGCTGTAAGAACCCCTGAAGTAGCTCAACCACCTTTTCCCTTCTCTCGGGATGTGTTTTTCAGCTGGGCTCTTGTGTTAGGTTCACATGAGCTACACTGCAGCTACACCAGTGCAGAGCCATGTTCTTCCCTGATCCAAACCCTGAATCCACCCACAAATGTGACTATCCAGCTTGACCTCAGACCAGCCCCAACATTATGGACTTGCTGAAGATCACAGGACTGTGGTTAACACTTTGCATCCACCAGGCCTGAAACTCTCTCTTACTTGTGGAATTCATGTCCTGGCATCTTCACATCGGAGCCTTCCCCATCACTATGGACTTGTCCGGTGATCTGGATTCTTGGCTGCCCTTATCTTCCACCCCTGGGCCTTCCATCCTCGGCTTGCTGGGGTGTGCTGGAACAGGGCCCACTTGTCCTAATCCCTGAAAATCATTTTCTTGAGAATCATTAATAGATCTCTGATGAAAAAAAAGGACATTAATGTTAATTTCTGGGTGAGTTGGTGATAGGATCATTGGACAACTCACCTGTTTTCTATGTAAGCTGTCCAATTATGCTGTCACAAGAAAGGAAAGCAAACATTTCTAAAGGCAGCAGTTACCATCAGAACAATTATCATTATATTTAGGAAAGTGCCCACAGCTGCTAGAGAGTTAGGCATGTTTTACAAGCACCTGATCAAGGATTTTTATTGAAAGAATGTCAGCATTTCAGACCCCTGTTATATCACTAGTGGTACAATTCAAATTTATAAAACTGAAATAACAGTTGAAAATGTACTTCAGCCCCCCTGTTGACACTTTAAGGCTACAAATTGCCATGACTGAAGCTGTCACAAGAGGTGAACAAGTTTTAGGCTGAGGTACCTAAATGTTATGCAAGTTCTACATTAAAAGGAGAAAGTCATGCTTATGGAGTATGATACAGAAATCTCACCTCCAGAAACACAAGAGCTGCATCTGTGTAATTTTTGGAATATGTCTATTTTAATTAAGCATGTTGAGGAATAGAGCTGATTAGTCCAGGCACAGTGTCACCCTCCAATGACTATTCTGCTTTTGGGATGTAAGCTCACAGTCCCTTATGGCATGTCACAGCATGATGCAAATGTACTGACTCAGATTGATGCTAGCTAGGGGGTGTCTTATGAAATTATCCTTCAGCTCTGTATTGTATAAATCATGAAATCTGCAGTTTGACTTGACAAAGATCAGATCTGGAATAAAAAGGATGTAAAGAGGTAGTCAAAACATTTTTAACATAGCTGTGATCCTTGTATCTAGGAAACAGATTTTTAGCTCATACACTATTATAGTTCTTAACAAATAGGGAAAATGAAAATAGATTATAACTTGCTGACAACAACACGAAGAAAAAGGAGCCTGTAAACTGTTCATAATTCCAAAGACTTGATTTGAACCACCACCTTCCAGTGCACTAAAATTTAGGCAATTTTGTTTTGTCTTGGAAGATTCTCTGATTCATTCCTACTTTCCATTCCACTTCTACTAAAAATCCGTTAAGCATGCTTGACAAATGCATTATTATTTATGGATAAATTTGTGAAGGTTCTCTAATGTGAATACTCATAATCTGCACAGATGTTTACATATAAGCATTAGGTAGATTTGAAAACTGAATAGTTTATATGCCACCTACATATTCAATTCCTGTATGGCAAAATGAATACTCTCTAAAAACCAAATAAAAATGTTTCTGCAATCTCTGTTAAGTTTTTCAGCATTTTATTGTTCCAAAACAATCTGCTTTTTAACACAAACATTTTTTCTTATATCTGCTTTTGGAACACACAATTATCCCTCCTTTGTGTTTGTGGACACTTTCCTGCTTGAATGACTGGAGATCCACAGTAAGAACTTCATTTATAGCAAATCATATGTATCGTTTTCTCTGAGACTACACAAACAAAAAATGTTTCTAAGGTGTCTAAATGGATTAATCAACAGATATACTTTAAGAGCCGAGTTGGAACATTTCACCTCTTCAGATGCAAAGAACATACATGAAAGGAAAGCAGAAATGTTTGTCTGTGTTACAGAGAAGTATGAGGTCAAGGATGATCATTAAACCTTGTGAGGAATGCAATTCCTGCTGTGTAGGTTTCATCTTAATTGATGTTTATAGCAGTATTCAAAACCAGAAATTAAGTTAAATAAGAATACAATCGGAAATATTTATTTCATGAGTTCCTTCAAATGGTAGAAGAACTGATTCTTGTTTATTGTCTAATTTTTTTGCTTTCATACAGAAAGGTGAAACAGGAAAATTGCTTTGCATGTGTCACATGCATATGAGGACATATTGTCAAGCCTATAAGAACACATATATTTTGATATTTGAATATATTTAGAATATTTTTAAAATATCAGTGTGAAAGTTGAACTTTCATAACCTTAAATTTTTACATTCTTGCCAAGACCATCAAGAATTGAAAATATAGAATTAATATCAGTATATTTACAGCAGACAGAGACATTTTTCAGATGTCGGGAGAGATTGCTTACTTTCTGGTCTGTTCTGTGTTACTTTCTGATATAATGTTACCATACATAGACCAGATCTATGCCTTTTGTCAAAATGGTCCTACTGAGGTGACAAAAGAAAGGAATCTCTCTTAAACAAGATTTATTTTATTTACAAGTAAAATTTCTCAAAATGTTTTCCAGTTGCAACCCTCCTTCTGACTATTCCATAAAGTTTCTTTTGCAGAGTTTGTTCCTGTTTTTTTCTGTATTGTGCATCGAAAGTAAGAACACATTGATGGCAGCTGTGATATATGTGCATCCTCAAGGGCAAAAAAATCGTTTATAGAGCAGCTGCCATAAATACTTCACTGCGGGATGACCACACTCTAATAATAGAATATTCTTTCATTTAAACACCTGAGGTCTGATGTTGCCCACCACACAACTTTCTCTTAATTTGAAAAGGATTGCTCACTTGTAAAGAGACACAAAGAAATAAACTTGAACATTAATTCATTAAATAAATAAATGGGATGAAATATTTTATTGTGTTGTGTGCATGGACTTAGATACAAAATTAATTTATTAATTTTCTTTCAATGTTAAAATTACCAAACAAAATAATTACATGTAAATGCTGTCCATTTAATCTCTGTGAGAACAGTAAGTCTATCCATAAATTTCCTGAGTTATACTTTTTTTCCAGAATAAAGAAGCACATAACAAAACAGGTCTTGCTACTGAATTGCCTTGTGTCCCAACTCACACAATTGTGTTGATGGAGCCATTCTGTAATCACAAAACTCTCTACTGATGTAACTCCAGAGTCTTCCAGCCCCTCTCCTGGACTATATCAGCTGGAGACATAAAGAACCTCAATTTGAAGAAATGGCTCTTTGTCTTAAAAGATTCTTAATTTAAACAAAATAGTAATATTAGACTTCTTGAAAAGTTTGAAATTTCATGTTGTTGAGTTTCCAGGCAAGTTATTAGAACAAGTCTCAGAAGCTTAGCAGGGAATTTAACAGCAAAACAATTTACTATCCTGTTGCAGTGGCTACCCTAAGTTCTGGTGCTTCTATCACTTATCTGCTATATGTTGGATTTGTTCAGACAAAAGCTCAGTAGGTCTTCCTGTTAGAATGTCAGTTTTGTGCATCTAAGATGGTTTTAGGTATAAACTGATTTCCTTTACCAAGTCAAAGCATTTGGATAGCTTTTCATAGATGACAGTTTTGGAATAAGACACCTAAATTCCATCTAAATTGCGTTTCTGTATCTGACCCTTGGAACGTAATTCAATAAACTATTCAGATTCATTTTTAACTGAAGAGTATGTTATGTTGTAAAATAACTTACAAATGTATAAGGTTATGTTGTGTGCTGAAGAGGTCTCAGCTGCTGATACACTGATAAGGTATCTGCTACAGTGGTCAGGACCTTGTAGCAGTGATCCTTCTGAATATTCTGGCTGTTTTGCAGACCATTGTTCTAGCTTCCCAGAATGACTGTCTTTGTGTGAGAAAATATACTGAATTATCTGTCTTTTTCATATTTATTTATCAAATTAATTGCTGTGTTACAAGGATGAGTTTTTTGTCTCCTAGTTTATCAACATTCATTTTGGTTCCTCCCTTGTTCATACTCATAGGTACACATTCACACATACGTAAATTCACATTGAATCCAAATTACAACCAAGTCTTAAGGATGAGTCAGTATATCAAATATCCAGTGCAATTTCTGTGGACTAAATCAACATATCATATGATGAATGTATATAAAACATGAAGGGAGGTTGTAAACAAGGTGGATTCAGACTGTTTTTAGTGATGCCCAGTGACAGGGCAAAAGGCAAGGGACACAAACTGAGACATCAGAGGTTCATCTGAACATGGAGAAATACTTTTTTTACTGTGAAGATGACTGAGCACTGGCACATGTTGCTAGAGAGGTTGTGGAGTCTCCATCTTTGGGGACATTCAAAAGCTGTCTGGACATGGTCCTGGACAGCTGGCTCTTGGAAATCCTGTTTGAGTTGGGGAATGTGGACTACATGACCTTCAGAAGTGTGGGAAAATTACTTTGAAGGGGAAATTAGAGAAAGCCAGGGCCTAATAGGAGCATAGTATTACAGGAAGGTTTTTAGGGTGAAATACAGCTATCACCTTCAGGGTGGTTGCCATGCATGGAATCTGCATCACCACAGCTCCCTAAGCAGCACACCCTGCCAGCTCAGCAGGTGCTG
>JAVJGJ010000001.1:30050248-30113317 GCA_035590215.1 Microhierax caerulescens
GCATTGTGGCAAAATAACTTTCCTCAGATGAAATAATCTTATTGTAATACCAACACACACCTCCATCCCAAAGCTACCTGCTTCCAAGGTACTACCACACCCCACTGGGCATATGATGCCAGTCAGTAACAACTACGTATGACTAGAGTCACTCAAGCTCCATGCAAATGTGATGGAAACAGACTGACCCTGGACTGCAATAAGTCCAAAGTGGGGTTAATTGTTGTCTAAGCTCCTGACTTACCAAACTCTGATTAAGTGTTTAACTATATACAAATATGTGCATAAAGTCAGGTCAAGTTGACCTATTGTCTAAGTTATGGATGGCCTTCTAAGCAAGGGAGTCAGCCTTCTGAGGATGGCAAACACAGAACAGACAGTGAAAAGAACACCATTGTCTAAGTTACAGAGAAAGAAGCCTCCAAGTGAGGAAAGTTCTGCCCATAAGAGGAGACGGGCTGATAAGGTGTTGCAATCCACTGACATCAACCAAAAATCAGTTGAAAACAGGACAAAGATAATTGTGGTAGTGTGAGATTGTGATCCCCGACTCAAATAGTCCCCATGAAAGAAGGCAAAACCCCACGTGAAGAACATGTGTAGTTAGTAGAGAACATCAGTAGTGCTGTCTGAGGGTGTGTAATAATTTGCATTAGAAGCGAAAAACTTGTAACCAATCTCATGAATGAATATGCAAAGTACTATGAAGTATAAAAAGTAAGCAAATGAGGGCAGAAGTTAGAGAAGACTCCATCATCACTTCTGGGATCAGTTGATGGCCTGAACCTGTCTTCTCCCCCATTAGGATGCCTATTGGGTAAGAACTTTATTCTATGACTAACTCATGCTAGCTGCTATTAGGTGCATTGTTTCAAGCTTGCTTTGCAGCCAATGTATTATCACCAGCAATCTCTGAACCTTATTTTGTTGCAAACTTGCATTTTGTGTAATAAAAATCATCACCTGAATTCCATTTTGCATAAGTCTCCCGAGATCTGAGTAGCTGTTACCATGGATTTGACTCAGTGATGCTGTCAGAGGGTCCCTGAATAGGTTCGTCGATTCACCCTCTGATACCGTGGGCTGTCAAAACGCAGGTAGTGGACGGGCTGGTCGGACACAAGGGTCTCGTCTTTCTTGCAAAACTGACAGGCTGACCCAGTATAAAGTGTTCGATGAAACCCTCCTTCTTAATGTGACAAAAGGTAACTTCCAAACTCAGCCATCCTATGGTGGTTCTATGATCTTTCATGTGGAACCAAGTACTTGCCATTAGTCAGTCTAATTAACGTATTGATAATTTAATAAAGACTAAAAAATTATGAATCCAGTTAAAATTACACCAACAATTTAAATCTGAAGTATTTAGTTACTGAAATAAATAATTCTTCTAGAAAACACAGAATTTAAATGACTACATTTCTAAATAATCTTTCTGTTTTTCTATGAAAGAGTATTCAAGATATTCCATTGAAATTAGGAATTTTAATTTTCTTTGTATGAGAGAACTTAGTGGCTCTGGCAGTCCCAGAGAGTCAGGACGTTTTGAAATTGGAAATCAAAGCACAGAACTCAGAACTTTGAAAATTCTAAATGGGATATCTGAGGCAAAGTTCCCAAATCTGCACAGCTGGGGACCCAGCCTGCTTAGAATTGTACTCTAAATGCTTGCAGGTCCCCTCGTGTAAAAGTGGAAATTCTGAGATCTCTAGATGTAGCCTTCATTGTCAGAACAATGGCCCTGATCCAGGTATTTGGAAACTCATCAAACCAAAAAATTTTTAAAAAACATTTCTCTTTCAACAAATAACATTTTCCATAATAAATCTTTCACTGTAGAATTCTGTAAGTTTGAAGAGGTCAGTCATAGCACGATGGGGGGAAAATGAGGAGGAGCCTTTTTACTCTCTCCTTGCTCTGTGTTTATGGTCCCATCAACAGTAAAAAGGAGGAAAAGAAAATCATAAATACAGAAAAAATGACACAGTGCTATCTCTTGCCTAGCAAGGTTATTGAAAAAAAAAATTGCTTTTGTCTGGTAAAAGTTAACTTTTATGTGTATTTTATAACATTTTCCAGTTACTTCCATGCCTAAGCTTCATCTTTTATGTTATTTTCTAAAAATTCTTGTGCATAGAAGTCAGGTGAATGGACCTCTGTTTGCCTGTATCACTTTTTTCCCTTCTTTTTCTTAAATGCAGATAGTACATTCACCAGTCTCCAGTCACACAATACAACTTCTCTTTCAGTGTAAAATCATTCCAGGTAGACCATTGATTATAAATTTATAATCTAAACTGTTCAGTTCCTCCATGCTAGGCGCATTACAATAAAGAAATATTAGTATGCCTTTAAAATAGGATTTTAGTTGATATGCCTGACATATTTTACAGCTTCACAGTAGCCAAAAGGACAGCATAGAAAACTGGTAATTCCTGAACACCCAGAGTTACATACCGAAGGTTATAAAAGAATTATACGCATTTAAAAAGTCAGTCACTAAAATAATGCAGCTTTTACAGTTTTCTCTTCTTCTCTTGAGGATGTTTAATATTTCTTCAGACAGTTAAGGTAAGGTCAGGTGAAAAATTAAGATTTTTAAATATCTCATGCCAACAAGAAATAGTCTGCACTATATGTATTTAATTAGATACTAATTCCATGCACTTTCGATACTTATAATAGTAAAAAATAAAATATTCCGGCTATTGCACAGACAAACAAAAAGTCCTTACTCATCTAAATGAAACAGCAAAATGTGAAAATGTGAACTAAAATTTCCTCTGCTGGAACGGTGGAGAGTTTGAGTTGTTCCCTGCTGTGTTTTACCCTACTTGATGCTGGAATGGACTAGCACTAAAGACAAGTTCCAGTATTTCCAATCCTGAAATGGGAAAAGTTAAATGATCTAGGAATGTAAACATCACTTTATTCAAGAATGTTTTACCAGATACACCTGAGGAAACAAGAAGAAAAGAGAAGCAGGGGAGCAGAAATAATGCCCTTTTTTGGACATGTTAAGATGGTCCCTTTGTGAAATAATGGTGAGCCTAATGGAGGATTTAAAACATATAGAAGGAGATAAATATTTATATTCTGAAAATGTGAAGAATTCTTGTTTTATATCTCTGGAAACTTGTAATCACTTCTGCTATCTCTTTAAAAATTTTAGCCAACTTCCAGCCACTGTAGCTTTCTATGCTTGTATTCACTATCAAATGTTTTATTACAGTTCAGTTTCAGAAAAATAGATATGTCTTAGAAAAAGAACACTAATTATTCAGTCATTAACTCAAATTATTCTTTTTTTTTTTTTTTTAGAATTGTATTCTATTTTTAAATATCAAGTCATTAACACAATATAATATGCAATGATTAATGTGTTTTTACTTAAAAAATACTTTGGGATTTAAAGTCTGTATTAGATTCTTATTTCATTAAAATAAATTATTATTGTTAATGCATCCAAACATAGTCTTAAAGAAATACAGATTTTAGTTCCAGAAGAAAGAATTAGATAGTATAGTTTGATCTTCTGTATAGTACAGACAATTTTATTTTTTTTTTTCCTGGGATGAACCCAGCAACATATAGTCACCTAAGTCTACTTTCTGGAATGGATCTGATGTGAAAAGTCTAAGATGGGAAGAATTTATTATTCTGCTTTTGTGTTAATTCCAGGAATTATTTGCCTCAGCAGAAGCTTTTAATTTGTCTAATTTATTTGAAAGACACTGATTCTTCCTGTATCTTTCCATGCCAGATTAAAGCACTTTTTATTAGTGTTTTCTTCCTCTGAAGATGCTTTAATTCTGTGATAAATTTTGAAAACAATGAAGAGTTCATTAAAGAGCAAAGCTAACTAGCTAACTTTTAATGTATATAGGTTATTGGAAACTATGCAAGTCTTTTCCTATGCTGGCTAAAGAATAAGTCACAGCTTTTCCCTCAGCTTTGAATGCATTTAGTGCTACCTTAATGTTTTTAGTAATCCTGTCCTACAGAGGTTTTAGATGTGGACAAATTGTCATGACATGCCTGGTGTTTACCCATCCTTTTTAAGAAGAAATGCCACTTATTTTCATCTTCATTCTTTTCTGCATATTTTCATTTAAAGGTTCTGAAAAACAATATTTTTTGTATATGTGAACATAACTCTGATACACTCACTATAGCCTAACTTTAAGTTAATCATCTTTAGAATGGTTGAATTGTTTAGATTTTGCTGTTCCAAATTTGAATATGTAGGTTTTATTCATACTGAGTTTGCTTTTTTTTATTACTGCATTTTATTTTATGCATCCAAGTGAGGGACTGGCTTCTATAAATCATTCTTCTTTCATTCTCCCATGAACAGTTACTAAAAATCTTTCAGATTTTTGTATGTGGAGTATGGGCAACAAAGATAACAAAAGCAAAGAAATGGTACTGAAAAAGAGAAAAAAATGAAGAAACATCTGTGCTTGGCTTTATTATGCAAGTTTTATAAAAAAATGATTTCACAGATTGCAGTCAGAAAGCAGTGATTATTGAACAAAGTCTTCACCAAAGCACTCTGATTTTCCTTTACAGTTAGACTTCTATCCAGAGCTGAGCACTTTCATCTTCGGAATGTACACTGAACGGTGACAATAGGCATCCTGATATTCAGCTGATGAGAACCATAGAAAATCCTAATACTAATATGGCTTTCCATGGGGATTATTCAAGGGCATAAAAAAAAAAAAAAGGAAAAAAGGAAAAAAGAAAAAAAAAGAAGGAAAATAATATTCAGAAAGATTTTCTCTAAAGGTTGTGCTTTTAGGGCAACACAAGAATTGGATTGCTGTAGCGCAGAGACTGAATGCCCAGAGGACTACAAGGCAAACAAAATCCAGAAATTCTCTCTTTGCATTTTTAGCCTTGGTATTCATTACTTCAGTAGGACTACAGGGCACTGAAACTCAGTGGATTAGACTTTGTACCTGATGCTGTAGATTTGAATCTCTTGTTCAGAATGAATTATTACTTTTCAAAATTGTAGCTACTTTTATAAGCAGAGGGGGGTGGGGGGTGGGGGGTATTGCATTAACTTTGGCTATCTTATTTTCCAGTTAAGCATTTTAAATTGTTTTGCCAGTAGAAAACGTCAATGAGTTCATATAAGATCACTCTCTGCCTCCCTTTTCCTGGTTTTTGGTTTGTTTCTTTTTTTTTGGTTTGTATTTTTTCCCCCCTCTAACCAAATGATACAGAGTTAAGGTGTATAGTTGTTTGGCTTTTTTTTTTTTGTATTTTTTTTTATGCAGATGGTTTAGCTAAGAATAACTGGCATGAATCTATGGCACAGATCATAGCCTGAAATCTCCCCTGGAGCCTGCTTGTACTTGATAATGACCCTTTTGTCCTCCACAGCTATGAACCTTGCTCTAAACCAGCAACTATTTTCCTAAGAGATCGTAGAATCTTCAGTTTGAAGCAAGTATACAATTTCCCATGTTATGAATAATTTCCCCACTTCTCAGTGAGATTATACAAGACTCGCTGCACTATCAGCTGCCCTGGGCATTTCCACTGGCCTGTGTTGCAGCAAGGTCATAGAAGCCAAGGGCAAAAGGACAGGTTGAAAATATATGCAGGATGTGTAGCAATGCAGAATCACAACTTGCACTAACCTTTCCAAAGAGAAGTCAAGGTGAAAGTGCTTTCATCTTCATGTGGTGTGACTCTGCTCTGGGTGACTTTTCATGCTGCTGAAAACCTTTCTCCATTATTACTGTTTTCAGCAGCCTAGAGCCCTAAAGAAACACCTATATTGTATTCCTCTTGACTCACAGTATTCACTTGGACTTAACCTCTACCCCATAGTGTTAATCTTTCAGTCAATGTCAAAAAAAGGATATCAAATAGTAAAAATGTACTTAAGAATAACTGAGCAACTGGCAATGACAAAGGGATATCATAATTTTCTTTCCTGCAAGTTACGAAATGATGTGGCAGAACAGATTAGCAGTCTGTATTGGACAATTAAAGCTTCTATGAAACAAAGGTGGTAGTGGGAGGAAATATTTTGTATTAGACCAAATGGTATATTGTTGTGTACCAATGGACTTTGAACTATTATGTCATAAGGAGATAAACAAGGAAACTAGTGTGTCTGCTAAAAATGTTATTTCATAAACTGAAAATGAGAATGTGTACAATCTGGTCATGGAAAGAAGCATTATTTTGTTATTTGTTCAGTTGGTTTTAATAATGGAACTTATTTAGAGAATCATAAGGAAAAGTTTACTCTGGGTTATGAAGAGCTTGGGAGATGGGATGATAAGGACTTTTATAGCCTTTGAGCTATAAAGCAAATTAGCAATTGTATTAGTGTTCTTCAGGTTTTGTAAAATACAATTCTAAATTCTTGAGAAATATTTTTATTATATAGATATTCTAAAGATATCTGTTGTTTATTTTTGTCAGCTTTCATTGCAAAGGCAAGGTTTTGCAGCTCCATGATTTTGTATTTACATTTATTATAAAAATATGTTATTGTGCAAGTTTGTGAATGTTTTATTTGGTAAAAACTTCTTACAACAATTTGTTGTATCTCCAAGGACTTTTCTAAAGACAGATAATTTATAAAACAATCAATAAATGCTAGGTAGGCTAAGACATACACAGCTTTGCTATACAGCCTAATAATTGAATAGGAGCTGTATAAAAAAGTTGTAATTATTAAGAAAACTAGAAAAGTTGTAAAAAGACTTTTTAGAATACCAATCAAGTGTTATTAAAATAAACTTGCAATAAATAATTTATCTAGAAGAAAAGATCTAATCTTGAATTAAGGAAAAAAAATCAGCTTTAAGGAAAAAGTTGAATTGAAATATGTACATACATCCGTAAACTCTAAGACTTTTAATGATTCATCTAGTAGTAAGAAAAAAAAAAATTGTAATAGTTTAATCAGTAAGAGTTTGTATACATGGAACAGAATTTTTCTGAAACATAACAGTATTTACATATAATGTCATTTTTAGCTCCCATATAGCCTTCCAAGATGTCATTTTTTGAAGTTCAGTAGAATGTGGGGGAAGTGTAAATATGTAATATATGTCTGTAAAAAAATGCTATGAAATTTTAGCATTCCTTTCTGTCTTGACTCCTGGGTTTTATTATCCTAGTTCTGTTTCTTCTGTGATATTTAACAAAAACATCATCTCATGTCAGCACGTCAGGCTTATTTTCTAGATGTCATTAACACTTTTATCTTATTTTTTGCTAGAGGAGTCAAATCAGAGATTGGTATCAGATATGCATACACAGATTACAGCCCTGGAAAAAGCTAACTGGTAACATATATACTGAAGACACAGTGCTCCAATAAGAAATGTATCTTGCACAATATAGAGAATCATATTACTATTATATGGTAATTCTATGTGTTAGGTAGTTAAAAAAAAAAAAAAAAAAAAGGAAAAGAGGAAAAGGATGAATAGCAGAATGTGGAAATACTCTGAGATCCAGTAGATCCTGTAGGTTAAAGACCAACACATTCTTCAGCCATAAAACCATGCTGGGATGAGGGATCAGTATTTCTTCTCTGTGTGTGTGTACTCTTCAGCTAAATTATAGCTGTAGACTACTTAATCTATTAATAAAATAGGTAACGCATAATATTTCAAATAAACAGCTTAGAACTAAAACCTGAATATCCCTGAGGATAATCAGTTCTGTGGGTGGTCCAGGAACCCTCCAGTCAGTCATCTTCATATATGAGAGAATGGAGAGGTTTGAGAAAAACAGAATGACTTGGTACTAGATGAAAAATTGAACTCATAGCAGCTCTCATAACTTTATTAATTGGTGCTGATTAAACACTTAGCAAGACTCGCTACTTTATTATTTGGTGCAGTCCTCTAGGTGGGAATTTCAAACTGTCTTAAAACCTCCCTCCAGGCAGCTCCTTCTGTGCAAGGACAAAGTTGTTAACTGTTAACTAATGTCCTTCCAGAGGCTTCTCTAAGTGGTTCCTGCTGCAAAATTAATCAGATTGTATATAGATAAAAGACTTGTTATTAAGCAATACCAACTTCCTGGAGATGCAGAAATGGTTACATAGGACAGTCTTTTGTGCATAAGTTAGGAGATGTTTTACATGTGGATTAAGAAAATCTATAGCAATGGGTTATACACACGGTGAGGTGGTCACGTAGGACTGATCCATGGTCACATAAGACTATGGGCCGGTCAGACCTGACGCAGCTGAAGTTGCTGTTACATAATCTTGCAACAAAGACTCCCATTTCCATTCAGACAGTGACTAACTGTCCCGTTTCAAACATTCCTGACATGAGGTACCCTATTCAAAGGACTAAATAAATCCAATTTTCTTTGTTAGTTTGCTTGTTTTTAAACAAACTGTCCATAGTGTCTGTGCAACAGGGAGAGAAATTATATGAAATCTCCATAAGGATGTCAATCTAGTTATAGGTGACTTGCATGGGAATATTTTCATAATTACTGCAATATTTACAAATAAATCCACAGTGACCAGGCTCTATCTTACTGTAAGGCTACACAGTATCCTTGTTTGCACTTTTTATCTCTGTGTAACCATCACTCAGATTCTAAGTCTTGTTCTTAGTTGGTTTTGCAGTGCTTAATATAATGCATTTTTATTCTACAGTTCTCCAATGCATAAACAGCATCAATATTATTTTATAGTGGGATTCAGTAAGCTAAACCAATGTTTAAAACAACAACAAAGGAACCATCATGAAAAAGTTGTCTATTTACCTATTTGCTTTTCAAATACAATTAAAACATTCTTTGCAATGATAATTACCTAAAAAAATTGAGATGGGAAAAAGAGGAATTTTTCATGAAGTTCTAGGAAAATAAAAACAAAATGCAAATGAAATCTAAAATAAATCATCAAGGATGGGCATTTTATAAATGCCACTCTAGAGACCTGAAAAAGAGTGAAATATTACACCTACATTTTTTTGTGCAAAACACCTACTTTAAGAACCATAGTTACCAATGGAAAAAATCTTGCGGACATTAGTGGGAGTTATGTTAGGGTTTTTTACATCAAATTGGGAACAGCTCATGAAATGTATCAATGTTCACCTAGTTCCATTTGTCTTCAAAATAAATATGCTTGCAATAAACCCATAGAATTAATTTTCAAAGCAAAATAGAAACCTTATTTAGCATGTCTTCAAGAAAACATTTAAATAAGAAGGCAAGCAAAATCTGAGATTATTTTTGGAAATGAAGAGTAACATCTGCCATTTTAGTCATAGTAATCAGACATGCATTCCAAGAAAGTTTAAATAGCATGTACCTGTTAAACTTTCAAAGTAATCCATCCGCCTTGTTATATAAATAATTCTATAAATATTGCACTCCAAAAAAAAATATTTTATTAATGAAACCAAAACATATTTTTTGCAAATATTTAATAAACATTTATGGTAATTGAGCCCTTGGAATACTTGATCTAAATATTTAATATGCATTCAGTATTAAAATTATTACATTAAAATATTTTTAATATTAATAAAATTATATCAAGAAAATGTAGCATGGGTTTACAAAATTGTATCACCTATATGAAAGCGTTGAAATAAACACATTTCAGTCAGTGGGATTTTGAGATCTCAATATTTTATGAGTGTCATAATGATTCAATCCCTCTCCTGCACCCCATTTCAGGCTTTAAAAATCTGACACTATTCAAGCACTGTCAGTTTTCCCAGTGAATATCTGAAAACAATGTGATAGGAATTTAAGTCAGGACCACCTCATGCCTTTGTTGTTTTATTGAAGTCAACTGTTTATTTGATAGATCCTGCTGACTGTATCGTAGGAACATATGGTAACCTAGAGGTCCTAGTCTTACATAAGAAATATTCTGGTTTATATGAAGTGTTGGCTTTGCAATGCTAAGTTGACAGTGTTAATGTTCAATGTTTTTCTGATGGAAATTAAACTCCTGATAATTATTGTGTTAGTAAATCAGTACAACAAAACATTAGTGGATCAATAGATTGAGAAAGTTGGTACCAAGATTCTTAGTGGACTTCTAGGGGTTTGTTTGGTCGTTTGGTTTGGTTTTTTAGTGGGGGGAAGATTTAGGGCATAAGATATAGTTTACCTGGTGCCAAATGCCCCTACTACACAGATGATTCACAGCATTCTAACTAAAAGATACCCCCCCCCCCAAGCTCTTGGCTCTTGTATGAAGAGCCATACTGATCTTTTATCTGCCTTGAAGAGAAGATAAAAAATTAGTGTCCCCATCTCCTCCGTGTCTATGCCTTATTACTGTTCTTTTTTGTGTTTTTCTGAATGGCTGTCTGGCACGTGATGACCAACCCACCTCCCACCTGTGAGTCTGGACAATGTGCTGAGTGACATGGTGGAAGAGTGTTAAAATCAATTCAGTAGCTGCAACAGCAATGCTGGCAGAGCATTTTAAATGAACTGATGACAGTCCCTCTTCAGGTCCTTTCCCTTAAGCAAACAGTACTTGAACACTTCTAAATCATTGCTATTGCTTCAAGTTTGATTTAAGAGACATAGGAAATAGCTTCATACCCTCTTACAAATCACTTCACTTATGATCAGCTACCCCTTTTGGACTTTCGTGGGTACTGTGATCTCTCTATACAGTTTTTTCCCCTTTCTGTATATTGACAGGAAACACTGGCTGATACCTCCACCCTCCAAGAAACACTCTTATTTCTTAAGATATGGCTTTTCACTGCATAGGCCTTGACTACAGTGGGTTTGGCTAGGAAAATGTTACAGTCAGTGACTAGATGCAGCTACAGGAGAAGCTTGGCAAAGGCATTGAGAGGAGAAGGCAAAGTTTCATAGAAGAAAAACTTCAAAGGATTTAGGGATGTAAGGTACATGTGTAGCTTATTAGGCCACATTATTGTGTCCAGAACACAATCCAAAAAGGGTACTCTCTTCTTCCCATCATGACTAAGAGAAGAGCTTTTATCCTTTTTAGTTCTATGGAATTTTTCATCCTTTGTGTTGTTCATGTTTTATCTTTTTCGGTTCTCTGGAGGCATCACCCACCAGTCCTGTTCCTAGGCTTTGACTGTTCTTGGCATTTGGCTGAAGCACTCTATGCAAAGAATAATCGTGATGGCTTATCAATACCCCATGGGTGATTCTCTTGTCTCAGAGGGTCCCCAAAGCTGCACTTCTTAATTCCCAGAAGCTTCCCTCATTGTGCTGCAAGCAGAGCACTTGTAGTAGAAAGCCTGTTCTCTCTGTCTCTATACTCCTTGCAAAAAGTTATTCAAAGGCACTTTTTGCCTTTATTCTTCATGTTACATCCAAGAACATATATGCAAAAAACATACAGCTTCAAGTGAAAGTCAAACATAGGATGAACTGTAGCTGAACAGGAAAATGTCAGAAAAAAAATTTCAAACAATAAAAGACTGATTTCTTAAGAAACCAATATGACCCATAAGTTGGATGTGTGAGGAAGAATAGTTAGGAAAACTTTTGTTATCAAAGCAACATTCAAAATTTACATGTTTCTACCAAACAGATTGGTTTTGATGAATCAACATTTTGCAACGACAAAAGCTGCTAGCATATTCCTGACCATCCTTATAGCAATTTTCTACTGCTATATCTGGAATAGGTCAGTAGTAAGGAGGCATCAATTAAAAATTCCTAAAATATACATGGCATTCACATAAATATAACACAATATTTAACCAGTTTCTAGAGTCTGGTATATTAGAACTTCATTTTTGAGTAGCATTTAAGAGATACTTAGCAGCAAAGTGGTTCTTAAATTGTTAAGCATATATATGCATTTCCTATTTTGATATAAACCAGTAAGTGAAAATGTTTGCAGAATTATGGTATCAGGATTGATCTTCTCTTGGCTTGCAGAAGGTTAAAAAATAGGTCAGTCCTGTGAAAGGATGATACATTACATTTCTTCTGAGACTACATTTTATTTGTTATTTTTATTACTCAGATGGTCTTTAAGAATGTATCATTAATATTTTTTTTAAGATTGATATATACTAACCTGATTACATAAGATCTATTTCAAAGTTCATGTTTTTAAACAATCATGATCCTTATCTCCTCTTGGAATCCTCACTGAAGTTATGCATCAAGAACAGCTTTTACTAACTGACATTGTTTGATAAAATAGAGCTCATGGAGACACCAAAAGTGTGTTTGATCATAACCCTTGTCGTTGCCCTTCCTGATTATTTATGATCTGTACCTTTTCAATATAACAGCCATACATCAATCAGTGTTATGATGGCCCAGTTATTTTCACTTTATTACATCTTATCTAGTCAGTTTAAAAATAATTACTATAGTAATCAAATCATTCTGATCTCTCTAGTATTTCTGAGCACTTAACCCACTGCTTAAGTATGACATTAAAGTCTGCAGATTCAAATTACAGGTGGGTTTTTTTAACAATCAACATTCATAACTACATATTTCACATATGTCTTTTCTTGTAGTGTGCTGTATAAAAGAAGCAACTGAAAACTTTCCCTGTAAGCTTATTAGCTGTACTTGTGAATATTTGTTGATTGTCATATAAATCCTTTCTGTAATTCAGATACTTGGCCATTGGCTGAAGTGATTCTTGTAGATCTATGCCTGTAAATTTATGTATTAATAATGTAATCTTGATAAAATTAATTTGGAACTATTTTCATCCTCTTGATGTTTTGCTGTGGGATGCACACTAAAAGCAGGTCAATCATTGACCATTTTACCTTACACCGTTTTCTCAGAGGATGAGCAGTATGCTCTTGGCACACATATTCCTTCAGATGATGCCCAGTAAAAAAGACTTTTCTGTGGATGCTACAATAGTGTTTTAGTGCAATATAAGCACTAGCTGATATGTAGTTCTGGATAATAAACATGTATCTGTCTGCCCCATTCCCCCCTCTTCCTTCCTTCCTTCCGCACTTCCTCCCTTCCTCCCTTCTTCCCTTCTTCCCTTCTTCCCTTCTTCCCTTCCTCCCTTTCTTCCCACAAAGCTTAAACTTGCAAGCTGTTCTTGCTTGTCACTACATATGTTTTCAGAGAGGAAATTTAATTTAACAAGTTCATTAACTCCTGCACCTTATTTAATGTCCACATCCATAAGACAAGGAATATACTTCCTAATTTGTGAAATAGGGACAGCCTGAAAATACTTCTGCTAGAACATTTAATGATCATCCTTTTTTATTATTAAAACTGGTGACACTTGGATTCTCTACTTTCTCTTTTTTTTTTCTTTTTTCTTTTTTTTTTTCCTTTTTAAATTGTGTTCTGTGATGAAGGGAAATAAGAGACTGCAGGACCTCAAGTATGTACCCTCTCACATTTTGTGTGTACAGTAAGCTAAACTGAGGTTCTCAGCAACAGTATTCTCTCAGTGGTGCCAAAAGCAACAAAATACCTCATTTTTTCTTGTTCTAGGATTCAGCTAAGAGCAGAGCTATGGCCTTTCACACTTTCTGAGAGAGTGGTGGGGTTCATTTTGTAATAAAATATGTTCTATAGCAACAGTTCATCATTTATTCACTATGTGAAATACATAATAAAGATGACAATGTAAAAGGGCTAATAAATTACTAGTCCTTCTACAGCTATAAAGTAGTGTAAAAATAGTGATGCAACATTTATACTTCTTGACATGATGCAGCATATGGAGAATATTGAATGTTATCATCAAAGTTTAATTTTATTTGGTAGAAGTTACCAAGGGGAAGTATCTCATTAAAAACAATTGCATTTTAAAGTAGAAATTAGAAAAAAAAAAAGGTGGGTAGTTAATTTTTCCTGAATGAATTGACTGTATAAACTTCAATGAACAAAGTGTATATATTACTATTCATCCAAAGGATTAAGGCAGACACTGACAAACTGAAGGAAGTCTGCCCATGAATCGCAAAAAATTGTTTAATCTGTAATTGAAGAACTCTGAATTGTTTAATGGATTAAAGTGTGGTAACAATATAATCTTTTAGCAGTTTTTAAACATGTAAAATGTGAGTATTTTGCATGTTTGTGCCATCGGTTCAGATGGTCTTATAACTTTTAATCTGTGTCACAATAAAGATACTTCTGCAAGTTGCAGAGACTGCAGGAAAGTTACACATAATTTAAGAATACAAAACGATTACACTTTTCTGTATATATATTCAACAAATGGCAAAGACTAATAATCTCCCAGATTAACATTTAATATGCTTACTATTTGAGATAAAACACTTAATTTGTCTGCTGATAGACAGTTGTTAGTCAAAGGGGGAAGGGTGGCCTGTCTTGCTGCTTGGAATGGGCTGATCTCTGATGTTGTTAAATCATCATCTTTCTACATTTCTTTTTTTTAGTTGGGATTTTATACATTTCTACATCAGTACTTTGTCTGTAATCCCTGAGTTACTGACTGTCCTATCTCAATTATCTTACCTCTTCCTGCATTTTTGCCCTTGTTTTCTTCTATGGTTTGTTCTTATGCACTCACAGTTTTTTCTCACAATTTATTGATTTTCTCAAAAGCTTGGAACAAGCTCACACACAGCTGAACTGTATCAAAACTAGACCTTGGATCACACAGCGGAACCACTCAGAAAAGATTTTCAGCCTTATTCCGTTTCCCTATTTACATAGAGTTAGCATCCTTCATAAATGCAAAATTTTATGTAACTGTGGTCTGTATGGAAGGAAGGAACACATCAGAGGAGATTGATCATATACATTCTTTTAAGGCACCCTTACAGTATATTGTTTCAAGATTAACTTACCTAACTAAAAAGCTATTAAAAATACTGCAAGGATTGCTTCAAATAAGTGGATAGCTCTTAACTGGCTTTGTACCTGGTATGGTGAAATGCATTGACATACCATAACAAATAAAGATGTGATAGCTTAAAAATATCATGGAATAGCTTGGTGGTGGAACATATTTGATTTTTTTCCCAACATTCAGAGTTTGTTTGACCAAGTGCAGAGCAAAAATTATTTAGGAGAAAGAAAAGAGTTATAAATCGACCAATAGCTATGTAGTAGGAATGTGTAAGGCTATGTAAATGTTAAAAATCTTGTCAAGTATCTTTACTATTCCAGAATGGAAATCTTCTAATAAAATAAAAAAAAAAAAAGGGGGCGGGGGGAAGAAAAATTAGTTCCAAGCCTACCTCACTTCAGAGGATTGATTTCATGGCCAGCCTCTTTAAGGCATGCAGTACTTAAGTTTCTCACAGATGTAAGAAGTCACTTACAGGGATAAGCTGGTAAACAAAGGGCCTGCAATTTTAAGTTAACGACCATTGTGGGAAAATGTGAAAACCAGTGATGCACTCACAAGTTCTCAAAAGACAGGTGTTACCATAACCTGTTAAGATCACTTCACTCAACAGTTTTACAGGTTGGTTTTCATTCACAATAAACTGTATTTCCAATCTAGTTAACTTAATGGAATTATATTTTTAACTTCTATTGTTGTCTACGGTACCCCTCCTCCTTGTCATATTCTTTATTACAGTAGCTAACAGTAAATAATACTTCTTGCGGGCTGTTTACAATAACAGTTTGCTACTGGTTTGGGGTCATAATATTTCTAAGTGGACCAAACTTTAAGGACAATTACATATATGAAATTTAAATTGCTAGGAAAAATAAAGGAAAAACTGAATCATGGTTATTGTAGAATCCATCTAAATCTTCTCCAGTGTAAAAATAAAAGTGGCAACAATGACTGAAGCCTTTACAAATCTTATTTTCTGGAATAAATTGTAGTCTGGTTAAGCCAGGGAAAGAACTACTAACAGACCTCAACTGTTTAAAATTGAAATTATGATCAAGTAACGTATATCAGCAATCAAGGATTACATGGAATACAAGCTAAAATAGGACATAAGAGTATTTTAGCTATATTTGTTCTTTCTAATTGTGGTGTTAAGAAGACAGCCTAAATGGCTAGAAAAAAAATTTGTCGGATAAAATGTCTACAACATAAATAGATTTATCTTACAATAATGAAATAAGAAATTTCCATATATTATGTTAACACAAGGAAGAGAGGTGAGCCACGAAACACAGGTTAAAGATATAACTTCACAAGTTCCATGCATTTTCTACGTAAGTAGTCTAATGTAACACTTCTTTTATGAAAAGCAGTAGGTTTTGAATTTAATGGAATGTCCTAAAACCCACACTTTTTTGAATAAACTAGAAAGAAAAAACAAAATCAAGATTTTATTTTTTTTTTTAATGTAGGATTTGTAATACATTAGGAAAAAGTGTAAAAAAAATCTGGAAATTTTGTTCAATAAAATACTTGATTAGTCGAAGGAGTTTAAAACTTAACTGAACTAATTTTATAGAAAATGGACATTTAACTTTTGACTTTTGTAAGGTCTGGGGCTTAAAACAAGAGCATGATAGCATTACAGAATGAAGGAATCAGATTTTTTTTTAACAGAATAGTAAAGAATTGCTAAATGTGAATTGTAGAGCTGGCTGAGTAGTACATGGTAGGTAATTTTTAGGAGAGTTGCAAGTTTGCTTTCTGTAAATTCTGTAAATATTTGCAGGGTATGAACATCACAAATGAGGTCTTGACTCTTCAAATCAATTGCAAAACCCCAATTCATTTCATTAAGACTGGAGTTTCACCCACAGCACGACAGAGGAATAAGAGTGGAGAAGAGGCATAAAAAAAAAGTTTAAGATGAAAGGGAAAAATTGAGAATAACAACCCCTAGCTCTTAAAAAAGTGCATATTTATATATTAAACCAAACGTATACAAACACATATGCACATGCATATACTAGTAAAAATACAGGTCTATGGATTCACAAATTTACAAAGAGACAGTGGAAGCTTACCTTGTTGCTGAGATCCAGTGGGTCTCTTTTGGAGTAGGAGACAGGTTGTACGATGACACAGAGCTATATAACCAATTTTTGTTCACATTATTTTATTATAAATATTGAGCTCTAGGGTGTGCTTATTTTTAAGATACAGACTAGATATATTTCTAATACTATGAAAAGTGGACTTGGTGGATAAAAGAGACTTCATTTTTTACTTTGAAGCAAATACTAAAAGACAAAATTTGGCTGAGATGATGCAGCAATATGTAGTCTAAGTTTTCTGGAAAAGGATGTTGTAACTGCAGTTCCTTGAGCATTCATCAAATAGTACTTTATGTCTGCTATTTGCCGTTGCCTGTGAACAAAACCTTTTGCTGAAGTGTGTAGTTCATTTAGCAAGATTGTTCCTGTACAGGAAGAACTCCTAAACTACTAAAATAGAATATGAAAAAAACAGATTCTGGTTAATCGATACATTAAACACCTTGAGATATATTACAACTCCAATTAAAATTCACATAAAAACTTTCTTGCATCTAGAAGAACATCTATTATTTTTACCAAAATCACCCACATCCTTATGCATTTATATTCTTCTCATGCCTCTTACATGGAATTTTCTTGTGTGTTTAAAAAACAAGAATAATTCTGACCAAGAATATTGATTTTGCTTGATTTGCGTTTCAGTCTTTCTGCAGAGTGGAAAAAATTCTCAACAGTTTCTATTTATGAAAGTGTGTCTTTTGATTGTCATGTATAAAAGAAGTAACTCTAAGAGTATGTACTCTGCTTCATTGATTTTTTTTGCTGCTGGGAAGCCAGTGACAGGTCAGACATCTCACAGTGCTCAGGACAGTGATAATGATGGTACCATCATCAGGACACTACTGTCAGAAGAAGTCAGAACCCTTTCGAACTTGGTGATAACAGTAAGCTCTGTAACAACCTTTGTAAATCACTAAATAGTAAAGTTAAGCTTTGATACTTATAGAACTCTGATACTAAAACATTTTTATCAGCAGTAATTCAAATTGAAACAATGAGCAATACCAAAAAAAAAAAAAAAAAGAAAAAAAAAAAAGGAACAATTAGGAAATTTGTTTAACAGGATAATGTGATGACAATAGTTTCAATGAAGGCATTTCCTTCTCCTTCAGGAAATAGTGTGTCAGCAAAAAAAATACTGATTCTACACAATAAATAAATTTTGATTAGCTTTTACTGCATCTGTTATCTCATATAAATTTATTAACTCCTTGTGTTCCCAAGAAAACTAATTTTTTTCCTTCTTAAAACTCCAGAGCAGAGCACCTCTGAGTCAACACTGGTAAATATCTTACCTTCAAAAAGGGAAAAAGGGAGCACCCAAGATGGTCAGCCTCACCTTCATGCTTGGAAAGGTGATGGAACAACTAATCCCAGAAACCATTTCTAGATACATGAAGAAAGTGTTTGGGAGTTGTTGGCATGAGTTCACAAAGTGACCTCATGAAAAGTCAATGAAGGGCAGTGCAAAGTCCTGCACTGAAGGAGGAATATCCCCAATGCATTATTCCATGCTGAGGATCAGCCAGCTAAAAAAAAGATTGCAGAAAAGGACTTAGGGGTGTCCTTGCAGCAAAGAAGGTTAATGGTATCCTAGGTTGCATTAGGCAAAGTATGGCCAGCAGGTTGATGGAGGTGATCCTTCATAGAAGCACAGAGTGGTTGAGGTTGGAAGGACCTCTGGAGGTCACCCTGACCAACCACCCCTACTCATGCAGGGACACCTAGAGCAGGTTTCCCAGGACCATGTCTAGATGGAGGGGAAGCTCCACAGCCTCTCTGAGCAACTTGTGGCAGTGCTCAGTCACACTCACAGTGAAAAGTATTTCCTTACATTCAGCCCAAACCTCCTGTGTTTCAGCTTGGGTCCATTACCTCTGGTCCTTTCTACTGGGCACCACTGAAAAGAGCCTGGCTTCATCCTCTTTGCACCCTCCCTTGAAGTATTTTTATATATATTGATGAGATCCCACCTGAGCCTTCTTTTCTCTAGGCTAAACTATCCCAGCTCTTTCAGCCTTTCTTTACAGGACACATGCTCCAATCTCTTGATCATCTTTCTGACCATTTGTTGGAGTCTCATCAGTATGCCCATGTCTCCTTTGTGCTGAGGAGATCAGAACTGAACACAGTACTCCAGGAGTGGCCTCAGCAGCACTGAATAAAGGTGAAGGATCACCTCCCTTGACCTGTTGGCAACACTGCCTAAAGCAGCCCAGGATATCATTTGCCTTTGCAGCAAGGGAGCATTGCTGGCTCGTGTTCAACCCAGTTTCAACCAGGACCTCCAGGTCCTTTTCTGCAAAGCTGCTTTACAGCTGGGTGTACTCCAGCATATATGTGTATCAGGTTCTTCCCCAGTTGCAGGAGTTATGACTTCCCCTTGTTGAACTACATGAGGTTTCTGTTGGCCCATTTCTCCAGCCTGTCAAGGTCCCTCTGGATGGCAGCACAACCCTCTGGCATATCAGCTACTCATCCCAGTTTCATGGTGTCTGCCAGCTTGCTAAGAACTCTGCCCCATCATCCAGGCAATTAATGAAGATGTTGAACAGCAGTGGACACAGTATTTACATCTGGGCCACACCACTAGTCACTGGCTTCCAAGTAGACTTTGTGCCACTCACTGACCACCACCCTCTGGGTCAGGCCATTCAGCCAGTTTTCAACCCACCTCACTGTTCACCCTGCACTTATATCAACAGTTTCTCTATGAGGATGTTGTGGGAGACAGTGTCAAAGAACTTCCTGAAGTCCAGGTAGACAATATCCACTGTTCCCACCTCATCTATCAGGACAGTCGCTTCATCATACAAGTTTATCAAGCTGGCCAAGCATAAATTCCCCTTGGTGAAGTCATGCTGACAACTCCTGTCCAGGAATGTTCAGTTCGATGCTCCCTGGTAAAAAAGACGCGTGAACACACTGTGCAGCTGAGACAGAGATCTACCGGAGATCCTAACAAAGGGCCATTGAGATGATTAAGGGACTGGCATATCTTTCATAAGAGGAGCGGCTGAGAAAGCTGGGACTGTTCAGCCTGCAGAAGAGAAGGTACAGGAGGAATCTTAACAAAGTGTATAAAAATCTGAAGGGAAGGTGTAAGGAAAATGGATATAGGCTTTTCTTACTGACAGGACAAGAGGCAATGGGCACCAACTGAAACATGGGAGGTTCTATCTGAACATAGGAAACACTTTATTACACTGAGAGTGACTGAGCACCAGCACAGCTTGCCCAGGGAGGCTGAAGAATCTCCGTCCTTGGAGACATCCAGAAGTCCAGGTCCTGGGCAACCTGCTCTGGAACTGGACCAGATCACCTCAAGCGTTGCCTTCCAACCTCAACCAGTCTGTGATTCTGTGGAAGATTTACTGATTTTTTCGCCTGTTTTGTTAATTGCCATGGCTTGATGTTCTACCTATATATATATATATTAAAATATAGGCTGTCAAAGGTACTAACAGGCCACATTGCTACTGATTTAGAAAGAGAAATGATTAGGTATTTTCTGCATGAAAAGTCTTTTAATAAGAAATACCATTCTATATTCATTTGCATTTGTAAATTTGCTGTGACTCCAAATAGTAGTATATAAATGAACCATGCAGTGGAATAGCCAATAGTAGCCTGTGAGAAATACCACATCGGAAATGTAAAGCAAATTTTAATAGGATGTCCACTTCTGAGCAGTCACAAACTTTGATTATTATTGTCTAAATTAATCATGGTTAGTAAATAAATCCAGTCTTATGGAACTGGTTTAGAAGTTAAACATCTTTGAACAGTTTGAAGAATATTTTGTGTGAGCCAATATAAAGCTTAGCTATCTGTAGAAAGGTACTGTTGTCTAGTTCACAATTTTCAAGGTTTGGGAAGTAAGCATGTAGACTATGCAGCTCATTAGAGCACTATATCTGTATAACAGGGATTTATTTTTTCTGCCTGTCAGCTCAGTGCCTATTATTGTCTGTCAAATCAGACTTTTGTGAATTGTGGTCTACAACAGAATCTTTTAAAGGGATATGAAGTGCTAGAGCTTTGTAGGTGTGGCCCACTATTAATGATTAGGCAAGGAAGCCTCTTCTTTTGCTTAATGTAAAGTAGTATAAGGTTTTCTAAGATTCTGGGATGTCAAAAATTAGACAAGTCTTGAGTATCTGATAAATTCCCAGTGAACTGCTATTAGGAAATGCAATAGGAAAACCATCTTTACAGAGGCATCAAAACCAGAGTAAGTACTGTCAGTGAAGTGTTCTAAACTTTCTAGTAAGGAAAAAAATCATACAGCAGCAACAAAGGTTCACTATGGTATCTTCTTAGGAAAAAAGTAGTAATTCCTAGAATAGTGGATAAATAAGCAGGATACAGCTTAATAGGCACAATATTTCCTGTGTCACTGTGCTTTATTTTAGTGGATTTGAGTAAGTGTTATAATATTTAAGCTAACATTTTTTGTATGAATACAAGAGAGAGCATAGCAAACAGCAAGAAATCTTGCTACCTGCTTCAGCCTTCCTAAATGTCAATAACTGCAGCAAAATTTAAGGTCCCTTCATGATTAACAGTGAAAGGCAGGCACATCTAAAGGTGTATCTGCCTATCTGGGGTACGTATTTATAGAACAAAATAAATAACCTTCCAGAGGTTCCCTTAAAACCCCCAAACACCTTCTATTGAATCTAGCCTTCTTGTTGCTTACAATGGCCATCAAGAACAGGGCCTGAGAAGGCACCAGTTATTTAAACATCAAACATGCTCTAACTCAATGACTTCAATAGTGTTGCAGAGCATTAATGGAAAGACTGATTTGCTACAGATCTATTTTTAAGATAGAAATGAACCTCAAGTCACTATAGTAAGTGCAGTGGGTTGCATACCATATTTGACAAATACTTATGTCATAAATGTTCATAAGCCACCTATCTTTAATTTAAAAAAGGATGTGTAGTAAACTCTTCTATATTATATGTCATCACATGGATTCCAAATATTGTGAGATGGTGTAGTGTGTCTATATGAAGTAGATTGTTAGACTTATTCTGTCACACTGTGAGCAGTGTGCCAAACTTTTAAAAGGAAAATAGCAAACTATTTACAACTGCTTTCAGCTTCCTACATTTTTCTTGAGTAAATAGCTATAATAACATATACACTTACCAAGTAAATTTGCCATATAAATTCTTAAAGAATTTTCATTTTTATTCCAATTTGACAATGATAGAAACCTATGTGAGGATTATGAAATGTGAAAATTTATTTGTTCTACTCTTAATATTCAATCATGTAATTTTTAATAATAGTTGTGTCCTAGCCACCCATGTATTGTACACATAGAACAGAAACTTCACATCCAATTTTCACTTTAGATTTAGCATTAAAAATAAAGATATGAAAACTTTATGACTACTTTAAACAAAAAGAAATTAATATAACATATAAAATACTTTCATAAAAATAATAAGAGGTTCACGTGTGGAATAGTGCCCATTTCTGGGCTCTTCAGTGCAAGAAAGATGTGGACATACTGAACCAATCCAGTGCATAAACACAAAAAAAGATAAAGAGACAGAGTTTGGAGCTTCTTTCATGTGCAGAGAGGCTGAAAGAGCTAGGACTCTGCATGCTAGAGACAAACCCTGAAAACTCAGAGGGAGTATTCTCAGTTTGTATAGGTACCTGAGCCTGATTCTTCTTAGTATTACCCAGGACAAGAAGTAATACGTACATTGAAATGCATGAAGTTCTATCTGAACACATGAAAACACTTTTTTTTATTTTTTATTGTGAAGATGATCAAACATTGCATCCTATCCAGAAAGGCTATGGAGGGTCCATCTATAGAGTTGTTCAAAACACGAATGAACATGATCCTGCTTTAGGTAGCCCTGCTTGAGCAGTGGGGTTGGACCAGGTGATCTCAAGAGGTTCCTTCCAAATTAAATGATTCTGTGATTCTGTGATTTATAAATTATTTAAAAAATATTTAGCAAATTATGTTTTAGCTACCATTATAAACCATTTGCAAACTAGAATGCACAAAATCATTAATAAACTTGTTTGTGGTATGCTGGAACCTTTCTCATTTATTTCTAAACATCTATTTATATCTAATATAAATATCACCAGCATTAAAACCATTATTACCACAAGTCAGCTGGTAGGCTCCACATAATTATTTTGGTTAAACTCCATTCTGCTCAGCAAAGCTGAAGAGACTTGGCAGCCCATGACAATGGTCCCATTCAACTTAGCTGGATTAGAGAATGAGTCATTTTGTAAGGGGCTTCTAAGTGCCCTTTCAATGGCTACAAACTGTGCCAAAACAGAGAACCTCTGAAGTCCACAGAGATAACATTAATAACGAATAAGACAACACCAAACAATCCAGGAAATGGGGACAGCCTACCTCACCCTTTTACATTTTGTCTCTGTGTAAGTCATTTCAGCTCAATTTTAACTCAATTTTAATTTGATTTTTCTTTATGCGTTCCATCCACATAATGAGATATAGAGTGAAGCTTCCCACAAATTAATTTTGACACTATTTTGCTCATACCTTTGATGGTGATACATCTAATACCTTGATTAGCGACCTAACCTAAACTACTCATTTGCGACATTATGGCATGACAGAATTTTGACACTGATACTTACCATTTCATTTATTTATATTTTGGAAGTTCTGTTTAATTCTGTACTGAGTGTAGGTATCAAGGTGGAGGGGGCTGCAGGGGTGGCCTCTGGGGGAAGAGGCCAGGGGCTGCCCTTTGCTGGTTCCAGCCAGTTCCAGCTGGTTCTAAAGGACCCACTGTGGGACACAGCTGAGCGTCTGGGTGTGGCACCTCTGGGAAAGTGTATTTAAGAAAGGGCAGGAACTGCTACAGAGGTGAGAGAATAAAAAGGGTGAGAAGTAGTGGAGGCTGAGGCCCATGGAGGGCTGGATTTTCCCCTGCAGTCTATGGAGAGTCCACACTGGAGCAGGGAAAGGTGTGAGAAGAAGGAGTAGCAGAGAGTAACCATGAGGTACCGACTGCACCACCCCTGTCTCCCACCCCACCCTGCACTGCTCAGGTGAAGGTAGGGGACTTGGGAGTTAAGGAAACAAGTTGAGCCTGGGAAAAGCTTAGTATTTGTCTTTCTGTTTTCCACTACCTGAATTAGTAGCTATGGTTTTATTTTAACTGGCAATAAATTAAGTCAGTCTTTCCCAAGCTGCGGTTGTCTTGTCTGTGATAATTAATATGTGATGTTTGGGCTATTTTGGCCCACAAACTTTTTTATTCCTGTTTTTTTCTCCCCCATCCTGCTGAGGTGAGAGTGAGCAGGCAGTTCAGTGGCAATTTGGCTGTTAGCCAGGGCTAACCCACTACAAATTCTTAAAAGCAAACATAAATTAAAAGTAGACCATACTTTTTCTTGTATTGGTATTGTGAATCTTCCCTCAGGCTTCTGTCCAAAGTTTGCAGAGGCTTGACTGAACTCTGCTCACCTTGAGTATTCATTTTGGATATCTGCATTCTCTTTTGCTCAATAACATCTTCTGTGAAAGCCACTAAGTTGTAATTGTTTCATTCTAATATTTCTGTGTTACAGATATCCAATATACTTTATTTCATATATAGATTAACACTAATGTTTGGGGCCTGAGCTGCTGTTGGAGAAACTGCAAGGACCCTTTTCCATCAAATAGGTGGTAGGATAAGGGAGGAGTCCTTCCCTACTGGTTATGTAGCTTAGGTTAACTCCTAAGCATCTGTGTCCAGCAACTCCTAAGATCCTTTCCCAAATGAATTAATGTGCGTGATTATATTTCACAGTGTCTTATACTAAACAGAGTCTATTTGAAACTATTTCTTTCTAAAGAGGTAAAATATCTGTGTTTCTCAAGAAAGTGAAATGCAGAATTTGGACTGTTTCCTGACAGTTGGTATCTGTAAGTTCTTTGTCTGATCAGAATGTTATTTTGTTTTAAAGAAAAATATTTTTCTTAGTCTGTATTGAATATGTGAGTGCCCTTTTTCCAGATGCCACTTCTCCCATTTACTAATATGCATTTTCATAACTTTCCTATGGTATTTGCTTTGTATTGTCTTCTATCTCCTGCCTCAGAACTCATTAGCATAGTCCACATCCACTACACAGCATTTCTCAGGTCTCTTAGGTATTATGAAGTCTCCATTCACAAAATGGTACACTGGGTGCATACTTTTATTACCTTTTACTATCTGGTCATGTACTATTTTACTTGGATTTGCAGGTTTTAGTCCACTTGTTTTAGCGTATTTGTTTTGGTTTTATTTTTCCATGGCACTAAATCTATTCTTTAAGCCATTTTTAGTTTTAAACTGTGATGTTTTAGTCTCTTCTGATCTCATTTGAAAATACATGTAGAACATATTGTTCATTAGTAACATTCTGAGAATGGCTTTCAAGTTTAGGTAAACATGAAAAAGAAGGTAAGAAAGGTAAAAAAAAAATGTTACCAGTATTTTTAATCCTTTTGTTTACTTTTAATAACTTCTCAAAAGGCTTCACAGTTTATAGTATTTCTACAATGAGATGCTACTGTTTGTGACACTAGCTGGAAAAAAGGGCAAATTTCTTGACTGCTAAAAAAGTGTATTATATGGATAAAACCAGAAATACATAAATTATGTATATTATGAAAATTTCAGAGAGGAAACATCTATTGACTTATTAATATTCTTTAAAGGGACAACAGGCAAGATCAGCTAGCTCTTTAATTAGTCTACTTTTTCCTGCAACTATTCCCATGATATTCATAAGTATGAAAATATGAAATAAGCAGCTTTTTTAATATATAATTATTTATAAATAGCTCAACTGTTATATTCCAAGATCATTCTCTGAAAGTATTGCACTGATCAGGGTGAAATAAGGCAGAATCACAGCTGCTGTATGACAGATATGTTTATGTACATATATTTTGTGCTCAAGCTAAAAGTATCTCTGGCTACTTGGAGGTACTGTGACTTTCCTTTTTGGACTAATTTCAAACCTTTTGGGAAGGACATATTTGGACTTTATTTTGAGATCTTGGAGGGTATTAAGAGTTTGTCCATTGGTGACCAAACATTTAAACTTTGTTGCCAGATGCATACTTCTTTTCACAAATTTGCATGGAATTTTATTTTAAGCAGTGAGCTTTCCTGCCTTAATTTTCTATTTTGTGTGACAAATTATTTTATTAGCTAGGTTCATAACTTTTTTCTTTTTTTTTTTAATTTGTCAGTGATAACATTCAACACTCAAGAGATTGCTACACCTTGTTTATTAAAAATAGTGTTGTATTGGTCTTTTCCTATAATAAATCCACTGTATCTAATAAAGCTTCCTCCAGTGCATATGAAATTCTTTTAGTAATAATTGGCAACTGAAAAATAAATTGTCCCTTTTGTAACAGTTCTTAAAGTGAACAAACCTCTTTGACCATGCAAACACAAGACTTTTTTTACGCATGTGTGATTTTGATATACATGTATGTGCAATCATGTCATAACCATAAGACAGTGAAGGCAAAGTAGTGCATAATAAAGCGTGGATGTAATCAAGAACATATAGACTGGCTAGATCAGGGCCACAAAAAGGATCAGGAGTATGGAACACATATCCTATGAAGAAAGGCTCAGAGTTAGAGTTCAGCCTATAGAAGAGCAGGCTCCAGGGAGACTGTATTGTGGCCTTTCTTAAAGGGGGCTTATAAGAAAGATGGGAGAGAGAATTTTCACCAGGACCTGCAGGGGTAGGACAATGGGTGCTAGTTTTGAACTCAAAAAGGGTAGATTTAGATTGGATATTAGGAAGAAATTCTTTACTGTGAGGATGGTGAGACACTGGAACATGTTGCTCAGAGAAGTTGTGGATGCCACATCCCTGGGACTGTTCAAAGCCAGGTTGGATGGAGCTTTGAGCAAGCTGGTCTAGTGGAAGGGCATCCCTACCTAAGACAGAGGGGCTGGAGCTAGACTATCTTTAAGGTCCCCTTCCAACCCAAACCATTCTATGGCTTTATGTTTTTCTTAGAATGAAATTATAATAAATATTCTAAAACCTAAGCATAATTCAAATCATTTCACCCAACTGTTACAAAATAAAATTTAAAAAAAACCAAACCAATTTAATTTTATGCTTTTGTGGTTTAAATTTAATTTGGGTTTAATAAGTAGGCAAGCAGGTCATATAGGCTCACATTTTCTGTTCCATTTCCATGCATCCCAATTGGGAATAATTCCAATTAAAATGATTTTGTATTTCTAATTGGCCAGTTAATGGTAGCCACTTTGATTACAAAGTGGGGTTCTGCTTGCAGATAAAATGTAAACAATAGACATCTGAAATAGTTAACACTGTTGGTGTGGGATGATGGCACACATGACCCCTCAAAATCACTTTGAGATGGCTAAAATAATAGTTTATAAAAATCCTCTGGCCTTTGGTCCTTCCTGAGTGTAATACATGCTTTCTGTAACATGTAGAGCAGGATTAAAAATTGAATTTTTGAAAGCTCAAGCTTTTCAGTAGGAGACAGCAGCTTCTCTGCCGTTGTCACCTTGTGCTATGGTCTTGTCTTAGAACTTAAAAAATCACAAGTGTTTTCTAAAAATTAACAATAATATACCCCTAATAAGAGCAAAGAAGTTTTATAGGAAACATTTTTGCAACAGTAAAGCACACATTCAGGGAAGTGTCACTATAGGAAATAGGTTATATATCCTTTCTGCTCATATTCTGTCAAATAGATTATGTTTAGGACTATCTTTATTGAAGGTCAACTATCAAGCTCATCTCTACTAGTGTCCCTTGCACATCAGTTATGGATCATTGCCTTACATTGACCTCTGCTTGGTCCAATACTTGTCAGCCAAAGGTAGCCAAGGAGATAGAAGCACAACTAGCAAATGGACAAGCAAGTAGACAATTAAAATAGAGAAAGTGAAATTCAAAGAAGTAGAATTGCACTTTTCATAGTACTTTTATACCACTGCTAAAATGAACATGGTGACTTGATTTACACATAATGATGAAATATGCTGAGAGCATGTTTTATCTTTTTTTTGAAAATTCAAGTTTCTCAATATGTTTTAGAATGATTCAGTGTCCACCATTAGCTAATGTTGTTTACATTGAAATAAAGAGTTATAATTTAGGCATATTATAATGATGTAACTATTATTTTTGAGTGTCAGCATCTTGGCTACACTGAAGGTCTTATTGCTGATATAAATAAATAAAGGGATGTTATCTGAGCTGAGATACATTCATTGTCAGCAAAAAAACAGTAGACATATGCAGAAAGACACTAAAACTAAGAGTTCCTTTTCCCCTCCATTAACTACAAAGAAGTATAGTATGGCTAACAGTGTTAGAAGTCAATGACAGAGGTATATATAATGTCATGTGAGATGAACTCAGATATAGAATTTTACCATTAACCCTGGGGTAATCAGATGTTGTTCTGTATTTAGATTTTATTTTTTTTATCTCAGAAGGATTGCTTGTTATGTTTGTTCCACATGCTCTCATGTTATATTGAAAACTTGAATAAACTTTACCATAGTTAACAGCTGTTGAATAAATAAAAAAATTACTAGAAAATAAGTGTCTTCTGTTTTTTTTTTTCTTCTGTTTAGTAAGACTAATAATATGGTCAAAAAAAGTGCTTTTGTGCTTTTCACTCAGTCATTGGTGTAAGTACATTTGCAATGCTATGAATTTCTGATCAACCATTATTTCTCCCCAGTAATATCTTGCTATGTACAATAAGAATACAGTTCTGTACACAGTGAAAACAAGGATGACTGCTTATCATAATCAGTACTAAAGTTCAAGATTTATGTTTTTATATCTATGTTCAAACAAAATCCCAGAGACAGCCAAATCCCATCATTTCAATGATGTGAAATTCCTGAGAAATGGGGCCAAGTACAGAATTGGATTGTATTCCAATAACGCGCCTATTCTAAGGGTTGTAATTAAATAATTAATTTGAGTAATAATTTATTTCTTGCATTATTCCCTCTTTTCAGATAATTCCATTCAGGCTGTATTGGTAGTTTATATTAGGGGGCTAGTTTTTTCCATTAAGAATAGACACAGAACAAAATTCCAAGGAAAGCAGTGGGAAAAGCTTACTTCCACTGTGGACATGAAGGTGTGTCTTCAAAGCAGTCACATATTATTGCCATGATCATAACTATACTAACAAACAGAAAAATCAGAAAGTCAGCTTCTGTATAGATCCTGTTATTAATTTTCTTATGCTTTCTATTGCTATGATTATACAGCATTCTTCATTTCAATGCTGCTGTGCTCTGCTGTGCTAGCCAATTAATCTGAAAAGCAATCAGTGACAGAAATAAAAAAGCATTGTGCTAAGCACCCAACATCACTAACACGGCACAAAAAGGCTCATTTGGTCCATGCTGAAACAGTACTTACAACAAAAGGAATTGCAATCCCTGTAAAAGTCCCTTACCTTTTTTCAAATTGAGAACCCAAATGTTCACAATCCTTGCTATAGAAATCTCAGTCGGATCAAAGGTTAGTGGCTTCCAAATTCAGGTAGATATAGACTTCCTTCTGGACATATTTATCAAATAAATAATGCCACATTAAGTAAAACTGACGCTGTTTTCTTATGACTGTAGTGCATTCTTTTACTGGTATTAAAAATGTAATGCCTAGATATTCCCATGAATGTTGCTTTCGAAAGAGTGAATTAAAGGCAGAATAAGGACTTGAGTTTGCCATGCCAAGCATAAAGCTGTGCTGTTGAGGGTTATGACATACAGATTTATATAAAAAGTCTGAATGGAAATTGGATATGCCTTGAAAACATCCAATCTACTGGAAAATATTATTTCTTTTTGTCCGCTTCTAATGAACCCGTTCTTTCCCCAGAAAAACTAACTACAAATTTATATGTTTGTGGGGTTGTTTTTTTTTGTTGTTTTTTTTTTTGTTTTTTTTTTGTGCACCCAAATGCTGAAAGGTTCCTTCCTGCCTCATATAGTCTTGCACTGTTTATGAAAATGAGTAATGCCTTTCTAATGTCATGTTCATTATTCAAACTATTAGTTAATTACATAAAGACTTGTTCCCTTCTCCCACAAGAAGTAGTCAAGCAAAATTTATAGCATAAATCCATGATTGTGAAGAATTAGACAGCTCTAGTCTTCATTTACAGTCTCTGCACAGACAAGACAGAGGATATGACTGCTTAATTGTGCATAACTAATGGATACAATAAAAATCCTATACCAAACTGCATGGGTCTTAGATGATTTAAATATTTTTAAGTTATATATACTATTTTGACATATTAAACTATTTCAAAGTCACATTTCTGCCACTATCTTCTGCTCCAATTTCTATTGACAAGTTTTGTAAGCATGTGATTGTTAATTTTTTTTGCTAGATGTTCCCAGATAGTGCTTGCATGTTATCTCTTCTTTTGTTCTCAGATAAATTGGTAGTGGTGGAGATTATAATGCTGATGGCCTCAGAGTTCAGGCTTGATTTCAGTCTAGACTGGTATAACTGTAAATCTAACTGAAGACAATATTTTCTAACTAGTAACTAACAGAAATTAATTTGAGGTCTTTGTTATATCCTTCAAAGAACTTGTAATCAAAGCACAAAGCCCACATTATTCCTTATTACACTTTTGGAAGAGAGTACGCAGTAAATTCTCACACCTGGATTCATTAGCCTTAGTAACAACTGTGAGCTGTAAGTTGTTACTAATATTTGTTACTACTGTCTTTGCAAAATTATTGAATTGGCTTTTACTGTGGCTGCAAAAGTTTATGTAAATTTTCTATATCTGCAAAGTAAAGAAATCTCAGGTTTTGGCTTAAATATCTAAGTTGCATGGAAAGTAAAAGCTATTATGTACGTATGTCGCGGTTCTGATGTCTTAGAATATGAGACCTTTTATTTTATGTACAAAGATTTCCTTCTTGTAGAATTCAGAGGAACACAGAAAGGGGAAGCTAAGGTAAAGTAAGTTTCTCTGAGCTTCCTCACAATGGTTAGCTACTTCCTCTGAGACAAGGTGAGCTGTGCTAATATTTGTTAACATTCTTCTAGGTGCTCGATTATACAGAAGGCTGTTTTTTTGAGAAATTTCAGTTGCTCCCAGTGAAAAAATATAAAATATATTTTAAACGAAAGACCTTAATGCTGAATATTTTTACACACTTGTAATCATAACACTTCAAATTTTATAAAGAATTTCCTCTTCTAAGATTTCATAAATCTAATATTTGACTACTATCTGGCTGATTTATACTTCAATGCAAAATTGCAAACTATACTCTAAATATATTTTAAACAATATAAATCTGTTGTTCATAAAACTAGCTTCAGTTGTCCTGTGAGGCGCATTCTTATAAATAGAAAGATAACCTACATGGGATTACTTAACAGATAAAATATTCATATTTTATGTGAAAACATTTGTTACTGGAAAACTGTCAGGATCATGCTGATGCCATTTAGGATAAGCCAATATGCTTTACATTATTATTTTTGTTTCTGTTTTCTCTCAGGAGTAATTTTCTAGAAAATCTTTGAGAAAAGGCCTCTTAAGAGGGATTTTCAAGTTTTTTTGTTTTTAATGCCATGCTTTTTCAGTTATAATATCTTTACAATTGATGGTTATACCCAAGATAATTTCACTAGTTAGTGGACCAAGATATTTGCAACTTCATGAACATGACAAATACAATGAATATATCATTTGCACTATTCATTTTCTTCATTTCACATAATCTACCATTAACTCTTTCTCATTCTTCTTTTCTCCCTCTGAACTACCTGCTGTCCATTGTGTCAGTGTTGCTTTAGATCCTGCTATAGAAAAATATCAACTGATAAGAGACTGTGATAAAGTGATAATTTATTTCTGAAAATTTGATATCTCTAATTACAGTGGATAATTACATCTGGTAATTTATGACTACGTTGGCACCACAGATTGAATTTTCTGTCCTGCTCAAAGGGATTAAGTAGTAAGCAATTAAATGAGACAAGTCCTCTCAGCAAAGTGTTTCTGTCCAATGTATTTGCTGTGACAAGTTTATATCCAGTTATTATACAGAATAAACCAAAAAATGCCAGATAAACCAATTTTTTTTTGCATATATCCTTCTTTATTGAAACAAATAAATAGAATTTCAAGGCTCCAAACTTGGAAAATTATTTTTAAAGTAAAGCAAAAGTGTTAAAAATTCGTGTCATTAAAAATTACCTATTATTTACATCTAAGGAGACATGAAGTTGGCATGTATTTGAGTGAATAAAGTGATAAATTATTAATACTTAGAAAAGGACAAGAGAAAAACCTGTTTGTTTTCTGGTTTTATTTATGCCTTTAATTCTACTATAGTATATCAAGGTCTTGAGGACACTACCAGGCCTGACTGCTCCTGCTTAACCTGCCTTGGGGCCATGACCCTACGCCACCTTGCAGTACCCTCAGAGCCATCAGCTCCCACCCCAGTGATCCCACAGCAGTGCCAGCCTCCAGTTCCCCACAGCCCTGCAGAGCCGTGGGCCCATGTCCCAGTCCAGCTTCAGCCCATCTCTAACTCCAGGGCAGTGCCTAATGCCCAGGGCTGAGGCTGCACCTGGTGCACTCTGGCCTTCCCTGCTCCTCCAGCTGGGGTGGTGGGACAGGCCCTGACTACCAGGCCATGTTCTGCTGCTGCACGGGGAGCCCCTGCAGCTCATGGTACCCTGAGACCAGGGAGCCACCAGCCCCCAGTACTCCCTGACACTACAAAATATTCTCAATCACTTTCTTAGAGAAATTCTGGAATTCAAATGGTGGAGTTTACCTTCAAGATTTGTTTTTTTCCACCATCAACTTAAAAAATAAGAAAGATGAAAACATGGAGGTTTTCCTGAGTAAAGAACCTAAGGATTTAAATTTTGGCTTTGCTTATCTACAGCAGTAGTTAAATCTCACATTCTGTTTTAGTTCATTGCGATCAATCTGTAAAATGAAATAAAGACAGAAAACCTTAACATATAATTGGTTACCAAACATATTCAGATTGGTGTAACTGGCTAATAGAAAAATAGAAATATGAAATAGGATGAATATTTGTATTTCTTATCAGAAAAAAAGAGATAAAGTGTCTACTTATACTTGTAAATACCTGTAAAGGGAACAAGAATCTGACAAAAAGTGTTGTTTTTCACTGGGTTGTTCTGTTTTTTTCATCTCCCCTTCATGCAATATTCCAGTCTATAAGCAATCAGGGTTTGGGTGTTGGGTTTTTTTTTGTGTTTTTTTTTTTTTTTTAATTTGGTTTGGGTTTTTTTTTGTTTGTATTTTTTTTAACTGCTAAATATATATTTAGCAAAAAGAAAGAAGGAAAACAAACCAAATATCTACCACGGCTGGCCAGAAACTCAGTTTTATTACAAATTAATCTAAATACTACAATGTGTAGTTAAGCATTTTCTTCAACGATGTAAGGCAAAAAGGTGTAAGGCAAAAATACATGGGAAGGCAGTATTAACAATCAACAGAGAATCTTGTACTGCTAATATGTTGACAGATATGCATGTGCAGCAAAGAAGGACAGAGCTACTAAAAGGGAGAGTTTTGAATATTGTATCTATAAATCATATGTGAATAAATGTAAGAATAATGTTTAATTGAAGCCAAATACATATGATTTTTTACATATTTCAGATATAGCTGTTGCACATGCCAAAGGAGTTGTGTTAGGAAGAAGTGTATTAAAAGATTTCTCTCTTAAAGCAAAGAATTTATTTACATTGTACTAACCCTATATCATAGAAGATAAAGTTTGTAGAAATAGACAGTTCATCCTTTTGATAACTTCTGTGGGAGGACTGACACCAAAAAGGTTTCCATCACTGAAGTGGAGGGTTTTTTTGTACACAGTTCATAACTTCACTGGACAAACAGGAACAAAAATCTGGGAAACACAAATATTTAAGATTGATGAACTACCCAGAAAAAGGAATGTCTAAAATCTGAACATCTTTGACAATGGAACATGATGAGTGTAAAGCTACAGGGATTTAACAATAATTCTACAGAAACCCAAGTATCTACAGATGTCCAATACCTTTGGATTCCTCCCTTCTAAGTACATTAATTTTGTTCTCTATTAACAAAGCAGTTCCTGAATGAAACATTTTTCGAGTCATACTGATCCTTCTTTTGGCTGCATCAGTCTTTCCACATGAAAATTAGGACATTTGCTATTCTTGCCACTAGGATGTATATGTCTCTGCTTTTGACTATTACTTAAGTACCCACTGTGCAATAATGTCTTAATTTACTCAGTGGTGTATTCCATGAAATAATAGTGAATAACTTCAGCGAAGTAAGTTTCTGGACATTTTAAAAATACAAAAAATTGATATATAAAATCTAAGATATATTTTTATTCAACACATCTATGAAATACATCATGAAAACTTTAGAACTTCCTTCTTTCCCTGAAGAAAAAAAAAATATTATAAGAAAGATTTTATTACATAAAAATCCACCTATTTCCTTGCTTCACATGATGCATCTATACAAATTTATGAAATGGTGAGGTAGAAGGAAGCAATGGGTAGAAGCTGGACTGTAATACCATGGGAGAGTTCAGGTTGGAAGGGACTTAAAGTCTCTAGTCCAACCTGCTGGTCAATGCAGGGTCAGCTCTGACAGCAGAAAAAATTGTTTAGAGATTGATCCAGTTGGGTCTGAGAACCCCAAAGGACAGACACTGCAGAACCTCTCTGAGCATGGCTTGCCTGTCCATATGAGGAAATTTTTTATCATTATTCCCAGTCTGAACTACTCTTGCTTCAATTTATGCCTGTTTACTCTCATTCACCCTCCAGGCAGCTCTGGGAAAAGCCTTACCCTGCTGGTTTGGTGACAAATTACTTTCAAAAATGTCCCTTCTCCAGACTGAACAAGCCCAGCACCCTCAGCCTCTCAGCAGAACTTGCTTCAGTTGATTAATGTATTGATGTATTTCCAACATTATATTTCTACCTGTGTTTAAGAAGTTTCAGGCATTCCCACCCTGAAGGTACCGTACCATCCACTGGAAAAAAAAAATTGCAGTAACTATACTACTAACCAGATATCCAAATGTGGGCTATATCAATGCAGAGTTGATCCAGAACAGAAATGAGATCGCATCTGTCGGTGGCAAACAGGAACATCTGGAACTATGGTTGAAAGATATGAGACAGCTCAAATGGTGTAAATTTGCACCAAATCTCTCAATAACAAATCAAATAATTAAAAAGCCAATAGTTTTTGTTCTTCTTGTTGTTGTTGCTACTAGGGTTGGAACTTTTCCCCATGTATCAGGCAAAAATGACTGCAGAAAGCAACTAAGACAGTCAGCAAAATCTGTCTGGGAATTCAGTGTATAGCCTGCACTTTTTTCAGATCTTTTCAATATAGCATGTGGCACTTAATAGGTTTAATGCAGTAAGGTTTGGGGCATTCAGCAAAATGAGCCTCATAATGGAAATCAATTGTGGAAATAATATTTCCACATTTTTGTCAGAGAGTGTAGTTGTTATATTATAAATAACAATACAGGATGGGGGTGGAAGAATGGTATCTTCTGCTAATAGCACAGCTGTTGCTTGGTATATTGTTGTATCATGGCCAGTTTACTAGACCAGTTTCTTCCAGTTTGTAGTACTAAAGTGAGAACAACTTAGAAAAAATCTAGAAAACCTAAATCACAGGTTTGATTTTCTTGTAAGGTAATACAGAACTTCATATCGCCTTGTTTCAGAATTTTTGCTTTTATGATATTAGACTTTTCTAGAATGTTTCTAAAATGACATTTTTTACATTTAATCCTGAAATTTGTCTAAAGTTATAGTCTCCCAAATATTCTGCAAAATTAAATATGCAAAAGATGTAACATATTACAATGTTTTCCTTGTGGATTGTCTTAGAATGAAAGTGGATAAAGCAAACACTCCTTACGCCTCTATTTCCTCTCTTTAAGTCAAATACGCATGTTAAAGCTTTAAAAAGGATTTTCTCTTAGCAATTTAATTAATGCAGACTACTGTGTAACCTCCCTAAGCTGTTCTGTCTGTTACAAAACCAAACCAAAATCCCAATATCCAAACAAAACTACTACTGAAAAAGGTCACATGATCATCATAAATTCCTGCTCATGCTACTTTTTTATGCCTCCTGCCTGTTCTTATGCTGTCACCAGTACTAATGTTTCTGATACTTTCCTTCTACCTGACCAAAATCTTATATTATTGATAAGTCCTCTGATCTAATGTTAAACTAATAAAATGATCATATTACTTTTTATGCTGTTCTCTGACATGTCACAGAAACATGAACATTGGAACTAAAGAAACCTCTTTGGTACTTTTTGAAGAACAATTTATGTAATATTATTATCCAGTATTTTTTGCTACCAGTAAAACTTTGCAGTATAGGTTTTATCTAAACCTTTTTGATCTGGTATTTCACCTCCCTCTTACACTTTCACTTCCAAGTCCTTTTCAATTTTCTGAAATTTGCTGCTGATTTTAGCTGGTTCATACTTTCAAACTGAATAGTTTTTGTTGTGTTACTGCCACTGAGCAACTGATAGTTCTAATTAGATAGTTAAAGGAAAATGAAGACTCCATGATCTTTTAAATATAGTTTATGCTGTCTAACCAACTAAATTTTGGATAGCAAGTAAAAGATAGCAATTTAAACTGCTTTTGTGATAAATGTCCTTTTGGTATGATTCATTGTTTCCTAAAATTGGAGTATAAACTGAGTGAGATGAATGATGCTTTAAGAGGTTCTACTTTCTGCTTAGATTACAGATGTAGATTAATCAACTAATTTTTAAACAACAGTTTTTACTGTGTTTCTCTTTTCCTCCTAACTACACAATATTTTTTTTCCAGCTAAACTCATTTGGTGTTTTTTTCTATTGTCTCCATGCCACAAGAAAAGATTCCTGAAAGTGATACCAAATGCAAACCTCAACATTCATAATTAACTGTATCTGAATACATTACTTAATATTAGGAATGCAGCAGTCTTAGTGTGACACAATTGTTCTTTTTTCTTTTTTTTTTTTTAAACGAATACTTTATTATTTACAGTAACAATTTAAGACTGCTCTTCCCTTCATTAGAGGAGCTGTATTCAAACCTTCTGCAAAGCACTTTGTTTCAATCTTTCATTACTCTGTTTCTGTTCTTGAGCAAGATAAAATGTGAGCGTTATGAAGAACAAAACTGGTTTTGCCATAGATTCTGTTTATTGTCTTCTAGGGATAAACACAAGTCTATGGAAAACTGCACTAGGTGTACAATGCCATTCTGCAATCACGGTATTTTGTGTGCTGTCTAATCTACCCTTCCAGTCAGTCAAGATTAGTATCTTGTCCAGAAAAGGCCTTTAGTTTGTTTTGTCCTTGAGACAGAATTTCTTTTATTTTCTATAGCTTTAATTTTCTTTCCCTTTTAAACATACAACAATAGTTAGGGTTTTGTATGTTCAGAAATTCTTCTCACTCCCTCTTTTTCTTCTTTTCAAAATGAAAGAGAATGAGAATTTTTCTGTTCCATCACGCACAATTTTTTTAACTTGTGCTTTTTTTTTCCTCCCTAGGATCTTACAGCAACGATCAGCAAACTCAAAAATCGCTGTAAATTGCTATATGCTATTGTTGCTTGCTTTAAAAGCTATCTAAAATGGAATCTTACACAATAAGGTTGACAGATATCATCCAAGCCATCTCTACTTCTGTTTTAGCACTTCTGTACAATAATGCTGCAGAAGAAATACGTAACAAGTCACTAAGAAATAATGTTTAGAGAATTTTGGATGGATTGAACATTAGTGATAAAGCCATGCAGGAGTAGAGAAGCTACCGAGGCAGAGATAAGGAATAGAGCCCTGCTTCTCCCAAAATAAGATAAAGAGCAGGAGAAATATGGATTAATGTTTCTTTGCATATGATAATTAAAATGGGGTATTTTGCCAATTAAAAATATTCATGACCAGGACTGAGGCTGTCAATTTTGGTGATGATACAGAAAACCAAAATAATATCTCTCTCTCAAGTCTACAGCTTGTTCAACTCTGCAGGACAAAAAGTATTCACTTGTTTTTGCCAGAATAAGAAAATCCAAGATGTAAAAGAAGGGAAAAGTGATTTTCTGTACAAATGTATTATTAATTTTTAATTTAATTTAATTTAAATTAAATATATTATTTAATTTACTCACTTTATGAGTATATAACACTGAAATATTGAATTAAGCCCCTTTCCACAATGCCAGCTGAAATGAAACAAAGAAAACTGAAAAGTGCCCAATGAATATTATAGTGCAATAGAATTAAAGTCAGCTTGGTTTACAAAAGAAGAACCGATCCCCAATTTCTTCTTATCGAAAGCCATTGCCCTTCTTGTTAATAAATCAAAGAGAAGAATAAAGAATTTATTCCTTAAACACCATGTAGGTGGTCAAAGAAATTAAATCCTGGCAGTAAACAGAGTTCAGCAGATTTTAAAAGATTATTCTAAAACAATTTTCACTGGATTTTTGATAGTCTGGGTAACAGTGGAAAGCAGAAAATGAAATAATAACAAGTTATATGACTGCATTATCATTGCATAAACATTGATGTTTACAAAACTCTGAAAGTGCTAGCTGAGTCTGCAAAAGGGGATAGTAAAATTTCAAAGCTCTCATGAGTAAGGGAGTCCCTGACAGTGCTAAGTGGATAACTAATGCATAGATATCAAGGTTATGAGAGTCTAGGATCGCTTCTTATTGCATGACTTTAATTAAATGGATCACAAAGAGTTCACACTAGCAAAGACAAGATTCCTGTAGCTATTTTAGCAACAGAAGAGGATGGAAATGATCCAGGAAGCTGCACTGAAAAAATAAACTTGCAGATGAGCTAAATTAATTTTTGGTAGGTGTGGGAGTTGACTGGGACTTAATTCACACTTAACTTCTCTGAAATAATCTCTGGTGTCATCATTCCTCTAGATAATATAGGTAACTAGAACAGGGAGTTGTCAAGGAGGAACATAATATCATATTATATGATGACAACATAATAGATATAAGCTTGAAGCATAGTTCTTGGTGTTTATATAATAGCTTTTACCATAAACTATACCAAAAGTACTGTTTTCACTTTTAGTATTTTGAGAACTGCAGTTGACGTGGAATATTAGAGATAAATCAAATCACTGTGATTTCTTCTGAGCTTTATTCATAGTTCCCACAAACAGTTATTTGGAGAGTAGTAGCACAAGAATTTAATGTGCTTGGCAGATATTTAGTAATGGGATAGTCATATCACTAATTAATATCTAGTAAAACCCATAAATGTTATTAAAGGAAGTAAGTTTTGCTTGACTAAATCAATGAAGGAAAAACTGTGTCCATTTCCCAGTTTTTTTTCTACTTTTAAAAAAATGAATGCATTTATTAACTTTGGTAGTGTCAAAGGTTGTATAGACTTGGGAGAAAAGACATCATAGGTATCAAAAAGGTGACAACTACTTGCTCTCCTGCATCTTCATGATCCTGAGAGGTACTGTTTCTATAAGTTTGAGTGTTGCATTACCTGAAGTGTTGCTTAAGAAGATTTGCCTGATATATAATTCTAGTTACTACTCAATGAAAAAAAAAAAAAAAAAAATCCTTGGTAAAAACCCTATACTTCTGGATCTCTGTATTTTGAAATAGGGCATTAACAATGCCAACTATTACGAATTTTTGCATACCTCTATAAGATTGATGCTATTGAACATATATGATACTATTGAAATACTGTATTTTACCTAACAAAGATGATTGTCTGGCAGAAAAATCAAATCGTGTAGCTATGGCTCTTTCAGACTATTTAAAATGCTTAGAACAGATTACAGCTGATTTTTGAAAATTTTTGGACAACAGAGTATCTTATTTCTTGATAATGTGTATTTTCCTTCATTAGATCTTTATATTTTAGAGACATTTGCCACATATAAAAGGATTTACCTCTCTATATCTGGTCCTATTTTCATACATAAAGGTGCAACAGTAAAGCGGTTTATTTTTGATACTGCATAGAAGTTAAATATTTTCTATAAATTGCTAAAATACATTTCTGAAAATCTTAAGTCTACTTTTTTGATTATGTTCTTTAAAACTGTAATGAAAAGGGATGCATGACAAAACATATAACTGATTATGAATTAGCATAATAAAAAATTACACGGAACTGAACAACATGTTGACTAAGCAGTTCAGGAATTTTACAAATAAAGAATTTCATATAACTCCTATAATCTGTTGGTTAGTGTGAAAGCAGCACTTTATCAAAATAATTTTATTTCCCTAAATTGCAGGTGTGAGACTTGTAGGATTGAATTCCACATTGTTATAAGGAAAGAGAGGCAAAAAAAGAACTTCTGTTAACATCCTCAAAATCTGCTGAACAGTTAAGTGTCCAAATATTAGTGCTGATACCATGTAGATTGTTTGCCAAACATGCATGTATAACTTTAAGGAATATCCAAGGAGAAGTAAGAACATATTTTTCACTCCTGGATAAAAAAAAAACACCCCAAAGCCACCCCCACCACCAGCAACCACCCCCACCCCACCCCACACACACAGCCCATAAAAACCCACACGAAAAGCAAAATCTACATATTCTTTAAAAATGATAATTTGCTTCCAGGCAGAGCAGGATAATAGTAATGTTGATTAATTATTTATCAAATTATAGTACCAATTTTTATGCCTTCAGACAGTTGTTTCTTTTATTTAATTACATATAATACTCTAAATATTATATTTTTGTTATCTTCTGATGAAAGAAAGGACACCTTCTTTACCTTATGCTTTCACTTTCAAGCCAATTTCTTATACCTCCCTCCCCCCCATTCCCCCTCCAACCTCCCAAGAGAAACAGGTACTTTTCAGAGACAATATAATCTTGTAACAAATTATTTTTGTACAGAAAAATCACTACTAAATTTGGGCTTCAGGTTTATGACACATACTTTGTGTCCCTGTGATGAGTTTCATGAGAAACAGATACAAAGAGCACAGACACATAAAATCACAGGGTGAATTCTGACATTTTTGTGGAATTTTTTTGATTTCAGTAGGCTTTTTATTAGATGCAGTACTTGTATACTGCAAGGCTGTAGTCATATGCTGCTGCAAGGCAACAGCATATGTCTTCTTTTTGCTAAAATTTAATCCAGTAGCAGGTGAACTGGAGCTAACTGCTTTAAGTGTCTATCTGTCATTAAAAGAGTATTTTTCCTACAACTGCCTGTGTGACCATTTTTCAACATCCCTACTCCAGAGATCATTTTGTCAGTACTTAATACCTGTGTTTAGAGAGGTAACTCATTGTGTATACCTTGTAACAACTTTTGCTTCATTACCTTCATATTTACATTTTCATGCTTATATTTTAATGCATTGAAATATTTTCATCTGTTTAAAAGAAATATTTGAAAGTATGTTAAAAAATCATCCCTTAGGCAAATACACATACATATATATATATATATATATATGTATATCATTCTTATTGTTTAAAGGAGAAAATCAGCATTAGCATCTCTAAGGAGCTGACTTTTAGGGTACTTGCTAGTCTTATTTTCCCATACTGAACTTGTCCCTGGGACTATATTATTTACATGTATGCAGAGAGGTATTTCTTCATGTCTGTCTTCTGCAGACTAGAGCTCCTTGTCACCATGTAGCCCTGCAATACAAGGCTATTGCCATTGCTGGTAGCAGGGCATAAGCTTTGTAGTGGATTTGCAATTGTCAGACTTGCTCTGGCTGAACTTGACCCGTCCGTAGCTTTGTCTTAGCTTGCTTTGGCTGTGGCAGCAATTTCTTTAATTGACCAAGTGATTATGGCTAATTTGTTCTACTTTTGTTTGCCTTTCTGTAATACAGCCATAGGTTTATATAACGGGTAGTAGCAAGCACTATGTAGAATGAGATTTACAACACAGAGTATGCGGGCCTTGAGAAGCAGAGGCAGAGGGTGTGACATAGACTGCAGGCATGGGATGAGGAGGGGTGGGTCAAGGCTCTGGCACTGGAGGCACCATGGCTGCGAGCAGCAGCACTCACGGTCACTTCAAGAAATGGAGACCTGGAGTATGTGTAGAACAATTTTAGCTGCATCATTGTTCTTTCCTTTTTTTTGGTAACAGATTTGGGCTAACAATTATTAGATCTTTAAGAGTTCAATCCTAGTAACAATAAAGTCTTGATTTTATTTATATACAAGATGTGCTTCCTCTTTGCCCATAAACAGGATTTTGAGTGTGGGATTTTCGGGACATAATTCACTACATTCAATCTATTCTAATTACTACTGTTGACCTAATGGAAACAAGGTAAGTAAAACACTGATAATCAGTGTAATATTAAAAAAAAAATCTTAGGTGGGAGAATTTTTGTCTAAATCATACAGCTTTCTCATATAAAAGATATAATTATCTTTCTGTGGAAAATTGACCCTGTTATAAAATGTACATGGAGATTCCTTTCACAGCTTCTGCTGTCAAGAATAAATCCTATTTTCTAATTTCAGGTGGCAAAAAAGAGAAAAAATTGTATTTGTGTGGTGTAACCATAGTTCAATATAGATAGCTATAACAAGAAGTTATTCTATGCACAATAGGATGTTTGGCTCCAACACAGTGACATATTGCAGAGAATTCAGACCTGGTGTGACAGCAGAAGCCTTGAGAAGTGGAGAGACAAGCTACAGCCTATGGATAACATCTCACAATTTGTTGAAAGCTTCATGCTCTGTAGTCTTCTGATGTGTTATAATCATCTGGTTTTGTGATGAACTGAAAAGCAATACTGTTCTTGAATTAATGTGAAGAATTACAAGTATGTCAGTATGATCATAGTACAGAACAGCGTATTCAAATATCTGTGCAACATATTTTTAAATGAACATAATATTAAGAAGAATGGACTTAAAACACAGGATGAAAAAGAAAAATACTTTTCTAAGTCTGGTGGAATGCCTCTGTAACTGAAAGAGAGGCTTCCCATTGAATTTATCCTGAGATCAACATTATGAAAATGTCTACAATGGAAAGGGAAATCTGCAAAGTTTTCAGTGGTTTTCATCTATTTTCTGAATCAGAATGGAAAGAAACAGTACCTCAAGACATGTTCATAGCACTCTATAAAGGTATAGTTTAATTCATTATAAAGGGATAGAGAGTAAGAAGGATGATAAAAATTAATTGCTAAAACATTAAGCTATGATCTGCAAAACACATGAAAATCAGAGGAATGGTTAATGCAACACCTGAATGTGCTTCCATCAACAGAAAACTCGATGGCTAGACAAATGAGCTGACAGAAATTTCATGAAGTTCAGCAAAGGGAAATACAAAGCCCTGCACCTGGAAAGAAATAACCTTATACACCAATACAGACCAGGGTGCTCTGAGTGGCTGGAGTCTCTACAGAGAATGACCTAGGTGTACTGGTGGACACTGTTGAACATGAGCCTCAATGAGCCTTCAAAACAAAGAAGGACAACAGTCTTGTGGGCTGCATTAGGAAATGTGTGGTCAACAGCTTAAGGGAAGTGATTATTCCCATCTACCAGGCACTGCTGAGGCCACATATGGAGCATTATGTCAGGTCTGGGCTGTGCAGTACAAGAGAGACATGGACATACTGGAAAGAGTCCAGAAAAGAGCCATGCGGATATTTAAGAAAATAGAGCATCTCTCAAATGATGAAAGACATTTGACATCTGGAAATGTTCAGCCTAGAGAAGGCTCAGGGGAATTGGAATCTTGTAAATGTTTATAAATATCTGATGAGAAGGCATGAAGATGTCAGAGACAGGCTTTTCTCAGTGGTGTCCAGTAGCAGGACATGAGGCCATAGGCACAAACTGAAACACAGGAAATTATATGTGAACATAATAAAACACCTTTTTAATATGAGAGGAATTGAGCAGTGGTGCAGGCTGCTCAGAAGGTTGTGGAGTTTCCATTTTTGGAAATACTTAAAACCCGACTAAATACTGTCCAGGGCAGCCTGCTGTAGGTTTTGAGCCAGTGGGGTAGGGCAGGAGAGCAGACTGAATAATCTGTAGATCTGAACAATACTGTGTTTCTACATTTTGATTAGGTTCTTGTGCCTGTTTTGCAAGATCCATGTAATTTTATATAGTAACAGTGTTGTGAGAAAATATATGAAAAAATCTGTAGAAGTGGGACTAAAGTTTCTATCTCTGGCCTCTAAGTGAGAATCCTACAGAGTACTGACCTTGGGCTTTTCCTTTTTTCTAATATATATTAATTTATTTATTTACATAATAACTATACTACAAGAGAAATAAAGTGTTATTTTCACTAATAAAAGAAAACATCAATAGACAGAGTAGCTGAATGTTTGAATCTTTTCCAGAAAGGAAAAAAATTAAAGCCGACCGCTCATTAGCTCAAGCAAGTTCTAACAAACTATAGCATAAACTCAGGTGGAATTTCTTGTATTGAGTACTTGGTGGCTAAAGTCATGTCTTTTATCTATAATTAAGAGAGTTCAAATGTTGAGTGTTCACTTCTATACCCAAGATTTGAGTGAAATATGTAATATACTGAATTAGCATTGATAGCTCTTGTTGCTTTCAAAGATTTTATTTTGAACTACTACTACAAACTTAGGATAACTAATAATATTTAAGACCAAATCTTCTAAATTAAGCTAAAGAGAGTATTGCTATTCATTTGTATGTTAAATCCTGATTCTCTTTTTTATGCCACTATTACAACCTAAGGAACCAAAGCTATGGGGTTTATTTTTGCAAACTAAGATGCAATTTACCTTCTCAATTTGCTGATGAAAATATTTTCCATCAAAGTCCAATGCCTGAGCTTTTAGTGTTGTTTGCCCATGTATGCTTTTGGTGGAATGTTCTCCTCATTATCTTCACTCAAGTCCATGAACTGGATATAAGTTGATATTCTTCTGATATGGCCTATGCATACTAGATTCATTAAAACTAGGCAACTGGACCATCTCATTTGGTTTTACACCTTTTGCTCCTAACATTTTATTTTTAAAAAACATATTTGTTATTATTATTCTCATACTAAACATCAAAGGAAAGCTACTTTGTGGAAAGAACACAGAGAGTTTGATGTTTGCTGAAACACATTATTCAGAAAACCCAAGCACTTGCCTTTCTTTATTCCTTTTTTTCTTTTTCCATTTCTCTTAAAAATGCTGATTTAATTTGGTCATTTGGCTAACTCTTAATCTAGGGGCTAGAAAGATCATGTGATCAATACATTTCACACATATCTTACATGACATGCTTCTCTTGAAAAAGTGTCTTGATCATTAGCTTTCCACTATAGACTTATGGTATGGTTTGGGTTGGAAGGGACCTTAAAGATCATGTAGTTTGAACCCCCTGCCATGGGCAACGACACCTTCCATGAGACCAGGTTGCTCAAAACCCCAGCAAACCTTGCCTTGAACACTTCCAGGGATGGGGCATCCACAAGTTCTCTGGGCAATCTGGTCTAGTCTCTCACCACCCCCATAATAAAAAATTTATCCCTTACATCCAATCTAAATATACCCTCTTTCATTTCAAAACTGGCTCCTTGTCCTTTCACTACAGGTCTTGGGAGAAACTATTTATCCATCTTTCTTTTGAGCCCCATTTTAAGAATTGAAAAGCCACAATAAGGTCTTCACAGAGCCTTCTCTTCCTCAGGCTGAACAACCCTGACTCTCTCAGATTTTCATAGGAGAGGTGTTCCATCCAATATGATCATCTTTGTGGCCCTCCTCTGCAGTACTGCAGGTGAAGTCTCACAAGAGCAGAGTAGAGGGGGAAAAATCACTTCCCTCTACCTGCTGGCCATGCTTCTTTTGATGTAGCCCAGGATGTTGTTGGCTTTTTGGGTTGCAAATACACATTGTCAGCTCATACCTAATATTTGTCTACCAAGTCCTTCTCATGGCTCCTCTCAATCAACTAATCACCCGGTCTGTACCGATATTGAGGATTGCCCTGACACAGGAACAGCATCTCATACTTGACCTTCTTGAACATTCTGAGGTTCGCATGAGTGCTCTTCTCAACTCTGTCAAGATTTCCTCTGGATGACACCTGTCCCTAGCATACTTGGCATTATAAATCCCTGAAACTGACCTTCAGTCATTACCCTCTACAACCATGTTCAGAATTAGGCATACCCACGCCTGAGTCCTGCAATCTCAAAAATGGCACTCAGCTATGAAGTCTATAGTTTCTATCTGTATAGATCCCTCCAAAGTTTCTTCTGTGATTTTGTCTATTCTTGGAGGTGATAAATCACACAAGCTTTGCTTCAGGTTCACCTACAGTGGTCACCTACCTTATGTCTTCTAACATCTTTGACTCCCCTAAAGAAACAAAATGTGCCTCTCATTATGAAATAACTAACCACAAAGTGTTTCAAAATAGGCAAATGCATCCTACGTAAAAATATTTGTGTGACTGTGATTTAGCCTTCATAAAAACGAATATCTATATCTGTATTTATGCAAATGAATGTTCCAGTATTGTTAATGTTGTATTATCCTATGTAACAAATTCTCCTATTCCCTAGTATGATTTACATATGAATTCTCCATTCCTTTGTGGAGCTATGATTTTCTTCACAATAATATTAAAGCATTCAGCATAATTCTTATTTCCATGGAAAAGTCCATCTCTTCAGATTTTTCTGTGGGAGTAATTTTGTAGCTGATTCTCTGCTTACGCTCCTGTAAGACTAGTGCATCTGTGCTCATAGCCATAAAGTGATTGTGCTTCAGTCTGTGGTAAGTATGATAGAACAGGCTCTCTACTAGTACAGTATTTAGCACAAGTTCCTGACAGGTCATTTACAGCTTGGCAGAATGCACTCTAAACATCCACTTTCTTTCAAAATGCTTTAAAAAAGCCTAGAACAAGAATAAGATTACATTTTTTTAGTACATTACATGTTTTAGTACAAAATTAAACTTATGGTAATCTTTGCAAGATCAGACTCCAAAGGGTACCAACTTTTTAGAATATACTGTTCTTGAAAAAGGAAGTGAAAAAGAGCGAGCAAATTGTATTTCATTCTGTCAGTATGTTATATACCATCAGGTTGCATATAATATGCGTGTTTTAAACAATTAGTACAAGCAGAAGTTTTGCCAATATCAAGCTATTTTCAGCTAGTTGGTACCAACATACTTTGCTGCTGCTGTTGCATTTATGATTAAAATGTAGCTAAAGAATAGCGTTAAGATTTATAGCAATGTCTGACAATTTCAGTGAAAACGAAACAGATTTTACAAACCCATACAACCACGTAGCAGAAGCTAAAATGCTGCTGTTGGTAACTATGATGGGCTCACCCTGGCTGGATGCCAGATACCCACCAAAGCTGTTCTGTCACCCCCCCCTCCCTCAGCTGGACAGGGCAGAGAAAATGTAACAAAAGCCTTGTGGGTCAAGGTAAGGACAGGGAGATCACTCAGCAATTACCATCATGGGGAAAACAGACTTGACCTGGGGAAATTAGTTTAATTTATTACTAATCAAATTCAGAGTAGGATAATGAGAAAATAAAAACAATCTTAAAACACATTTCCCTCATGTCTTCCTTCTTCCCGTGTTTACCTTTAATCCCAAATTCTTTACCTTCTCCTCACAGCAGTGCTGGGGGATGAGGACTGGGGGTTGCGGTCAGTTCATCACATGTTGTTTCTGCTGATCCTTCCTCCTCAGGGGGAAGGACTCCTCTTCCCCTGCTCCAGCATAAGGTGCCCCCCATGAGAGACAGTCCTCCATTAACTTCTCGAGTGTGAGTCCTTCCCCCAGGCTGCAGCTCTTCATGAACTGCTTCAGCATGGGTCCCTTCCATGAAGCGCAGTCCTTCAGGATCCTCTTGCAGGATCACCTTTTTCAAGTAAAAATCTGACTGTGAGAAAATTATAACAAATGGGGTATTATATACTACATTTGATTGAAAAATTTGGTGGACTTTCCTCTCCCATTAGGAGACAGATTACTACATATCTGTAACATTAGATCACCATGGGTTTATTACAGAGCAAACAACTTTATTTCAAAAGCAAAATCTGGCACAGCCTGCCTCTCCATAGTATTCACCACGGACCGCAGGGGAATCTCTGCTCCAGCACCTGGAGCACCTCCTCCCCCTCCTTCTTCCCTAAATTTGGTCTCTCCAGAGTTGTTCCTTTCACATATTCTCACTCATGCCTCTCTCCAGCTGCAATTGCTGTTGCACGCTAACTTTTCCCCTTTCCTAAATACGTTATCCAGAGGCACTGCTACCATTGCTGGTGGGCTTGGCTTTGACCTGCCACTGGCATTGGCTGTGTTGGACACAGGGGAGGATTCTGGCAGCTTCTCACAGAAGCCATCCCTGTAGCCCCCCTGCTATGAAGGCCTTACCATGCAAACCAAATACAACTCCATTTGTGTGTGCGTGTTTAAACAAACAGAACAAGTGTTTGAAAGGGAGTTAGCGTTTTTCATCAATAACATCCATGACAATTAGAGTAAGTTGTGCTCTGTTTGATGTAAAATTTGGTTTAGTTATAATTTACAGGTCATGGAAGATTGGTCTCCTCCTGAAATGTCCCATGGAGAAGAAAATGCTCCTTTCTCAGAAAGGATAAAATTTTTAATTTTTTTTAATGACTTAGTATTGTACCATGTCATAACATGAAAAAGTGACTATTGCCCAGTGTTGTATTTTCTACTTTTTACCCATGCTTATTTGACTTTTAAGGTTTTAGGGGGGGGGGGGGGCGGCGCGTGGAGTAAGAGAGAGAGAGGGAACCTTACTTCTGGATGACTGTCTCTGTTGTCTGGATTTTGCTGACATTCACATGCACAATAGAAAAAACATACCTTAAACACCTAGTGAAGAAATAAATCTAAACATTGATTTTTAGTCTGAGGTTGGTAAAACATTATGAAATACAGACTAACTCACAAAATTCTGAAACATTTAGCAATCTTCCATTTACTTTTTCCACATGATTACAGAGTATAGATTCCTCTAGCTGGATGATTGATTCAGGACTATGCCATGAAAGACATCTAAACATAAGACAATTTTTTGGCTAGTAGATAAAGTTGCTAGTGATCATCCAAAGTTAGGCATGTTCGCACTTACTCTTCAGAAGCATCTGGAACGCATTGAAACACAAAACATAATATGTTTCAAAGCCTTTGTTTCCCACAGTTTAACAATTTGCCAATTGTATAATATTTTATCAAAGAACATACTAAGTCATGTGACCTAACAACATCTGTGATAAACAGAAATCTTAAATAAGCATAGGGCCTCAGTGGTTATAAACCACACAGTAATTTGGTGTGATATCCAGTGATTGTACACTTGTTAGATGTTAATGAGTTATCAACAATATCACCTTGATTACTCTTCAGGGATAGAGCAGAAGAAGAATTCCCAGTGATTTTGGAGTGAAAATTATGAAATGCACCTTCATAGGTCTATAGATGAGAAACTGGTACAAAGGGTTTCTGTGTGGCAAGACACAGTTACACAGGATAAAGTTTTCCTTGCCTATGAATGTTTCTAAATTCCATAATCCTGCTATTGCACATTGAGATGAACTGAAAACTTTCTCTCCCTGTCCTGGTTTCAGCTGGGATGGAGTTAATTATCTTCTTAGGAGCTACTCCAGTGCTGTGTTTGGGCTTTGATGCAAGACTTTTCAGTTCCTCACTTCTCACTAGTGAAAAGGCTGGAGGGACACACAGCCAGCTGACCCGAACTACCCAGAGGGATATTCCATACCATGGGACCTCGTGCCTGGTATATATACCTGGGGGGTTGGCCAGGGTGGGCAGGTCGTTGCTCAGGGTCTGGCTGGGCATCGGTCAGCAGGTGGTGAGCAGTTCTGTGGCATACCACATGTTCCTTTCTTCTTTTCCCTCTGGATTTTATTCCTTCCCTTCCCCTTTTCTTTGTAACTGTTATTGTCATCTTTGTTATAATTGTTCTTTCATTTTTATTCTATTTCAATTATTAAATTGTTCTTACCTCAACCCTAGAGTTTTGCATTCCTTTTCAACTCTCCTTCCCATCCCTCTGGGTGAGGGGGGAGTGAGTGAGCAGCTACATGGCACTTAATTACCAGACGGGGTTAAACCATGACAAGAAATCATGGGGAGATCTCACTGTGGCCTTTCAGTACTTAGAAGGGACTTACAATAAAGGTGGTGAGAGTCTTCTTACCAGAGTCTGTAGTGACAGGACAAGGGGTAATGCTTTTAGGCAAAAAGAGGGTGGAATTAGATTGAGTAACAAGGGAAAAAAACTTTGCAATGTGGGTGATGAGACACTGGAACAGATTGCCTAGAACCCAGAAAAACAATACATAGGACCCATCCCTGGAAATGTTCAATATCAGATTGGATGTGGCTTTGAGCAACCTGATCTAGTGGCAGATTTCCTTGCCTGTGGCAGGAGCTTTGGTCGAGATAATCTTTAAAGATCCTTTTGGACCTAAGCTATTCTATGATTCTATGATCATTTTTCATTAAAAAATCCATTGTGGCAGTTTTATATGCTGTTCTCATTTAAATCCTTGGTTTCCTTAAACAAGTTTTGATTCCCTTCTGCCACACAGACTTTTCTCAATTTATTTCTGTCTACCTATCCAAAAGATCAGTGCAGTGCTACTCTAATTAAATCAACATTACGATATCCATTAACTTCCCTATGCCAGCATTTCATTCACAGTTCCCATTTTTGGAAAGCCATCATACCTTCTATCAAAGCTCTTTTGTGTATTATGAAAGCTCCAGTAACCTGGTAACAAGTAACTAGCTTTGAAATAAAGCTGAAACACTGAGTAGTTGTAAATATATTTAATAAGTATGTTTCCAGTTTCTTAAATTGAGCTACTGTCAAAATTTCTAATGTTGCAACATGGGTGTAAGTGCAGACAGATCTCTATTAAGTCAAAGATTAGTAGCATTCAGCACTGGAAGAACAAAAAACTTGTCTAATGATCTTGTAGTCACTGTTCCTGAATTTCACTTATGTTACAGTCAAACACAAAGGTAGCTATGAAACAGAATGATATCCCACAAATCTTGGTCTGTGTAGTAAGATTAAGAGGTATAATTTTCTTTATGATCATGTTTCAATCGTAATCATGCTTCCTGTTAATAGCAATTTTTGTCTTATTTCCTACTTTACCAAATTTTAGTTTTCTTCTTTTGGTTTTTAATAAACCCTTCTGTTCAAGTATACAATATTTTCTTCCCATGATGGCTTTTATACACTGTAATAGGTCACCTCACCATTTGGTCTTCACTTGGCTTTGGTTTGATTAAGTACAAAGACTAAGTGCATTTTATTTCTTGCTGTGCAGATTTTTTTTCTAGCTCTTACATTATTTTAGGGATTTTTTTCTACATTTCTTTCTAGGTTTCTATCTCTTTTTGAAAAGACTATAACAAAATTGAATAAAACATTTCAGCATTGATATTACCGTTGTCTTTATCTAAGTATGCCAGGCTTACATGTCAAAAGCTCCCATTCTCTTTTCTTCATCTATCTTTTCACTCAAATTTTATAAGTGTGAGTTGTCCACTCTAAGTCCTTAATACATTTTTTTAAGTTCCACTTTTCTCAAAATTATGTAGCTACTGTCTAGATTTGTGTGCACGTGTGTATACATACATGTGTGCACTGGAACATCTGTGGGTGAGAGATGAATGTTAACATCGTTTTTGGCTGAAAATGCATTTTATTTGAAAATGTCCCCCATCAAGCATCCATAATGCATTCTATAATTGCCTTTCACTTGTTGGCTACCACTTTAGCAGCTGTAGTCAGTTAATATGTCCCCATTTATTTCAATTGTTATTAAAGCAGTGCTCTGAAATGAATTTTGATAAGTTGTTCCTGCTTCATTCTTCCAAAGTCATGATGCAGCATGTGCAAAAGCTCTTATTTTTTGTTTCATCTGTTCTCTTCAGAATACTCAAGAGAACTTTGTCTACCTTTACGAATGGCACAAATATGAGTTATAGCTTGAGCCCATCACCAGCTGTTTTGTTTGAGGTTTATCATGCTTTTAACATTGATATGTTTGTGAGAATGCAGAGTTTGAAAGGATTCAAAAAAGTGGAAGTGCTGCAGGTTTCTACCTTGTTTTTCTGCTCTGCTTTCTGTTTGTGCTTGTGTGTTGGTATCCTAGGAAACCACTGAAGGTGGAATTTGTGAGCTGAGAGCTCACAGTTATGTTAACCATTAAAAAGATTTCAGTTTTGAAAAGTTTGTTAGGAAATTAAGTAATAAGGTCATTTTGTAGAAAAAAATATAATTCTGATTGCTGTGCAGAAAGATTATTTCATTAAGTGAGCCAAAGTATTGGAAAACATATAATAAATAAACCGATGACTTGGTCAAAACATCTGTATAAAGTTCATTCAATAAAGTTCCTTTAAAAATCCAGGATGTGATTCTTGTCTGTTCATTACTTCACCAGGCTAGTGAAGCTCTCCTGAGAGAAACGCAAGTGCATAATTGTAAAGAAGTATATTTCTGATTTGACCAGTCATCGAACTATAGTACTTATTAAATGGAGATGTAGTAAGAGATTCTAAAACCAGGAGATCTATCATTAAAATCAGAAATCAAGATTAAATTACTTTGTACTTCACACAGAGAGCAATAAACATATGCATTGAATTATTGAAGAAGGTCATGAAAGTAGAATGTAAATAAACTCTTGCTAAACCTAGGTTTATTCATGGAAAATCATTAGATGAAAGCATAGAATGGAAGAAGAGGATACTGACATTAAAATAAGATGTAAAGAGTAAACAGTGTTTTAGAGTTTGTTAAATTCTTGTGGCAGCTATAGCATACATTGTTCTGAAAACAGATAAAAGTGAACAAAAAGGCAAAATTCAATATGCAGGTACTCTTCATGGGCAGATAAGCGTGCAATTAATTGTCAGCTATTCATGATTAGGCTGCAGAGAAATCCATAAACAGTTGGCTTCTTGGGAAATGGAGATGACAACCAAATATAGTATCCACAAAATACTGACAAGCCCGAGTTACAGCTTGTATGCTATGAAAAAAAGGCTACTAAAAATGATAATCTGACTGTGGCTCTGGTTGCTTGAATTTGGGTATAAGTAAGAAAAGATGGATCACTGTGCATTTTCCTACTTCTTACACTCTTCCCTTAAGCAGCTGCTGTAGGGAAAGTTGAAAAGTTAATATGGAACATATCCCTTTTCAGAACCACCTTTTCAGGTGAGTCTCACACCATGATAGCACATTTGATCAGTAAAGGAAAATGGTTTTGACACCAATTTTCCTTGCACTTTTTTGTCCCCTCACCCATGTCTATGATTCATTTTAAGCTGTGGAAACTGTAAGGGAAATCGGACTGTAAGAATACTTCATTAAGGTTATCAGATCAAGGACCTTTTCAGTTCACAGGGAGTTGTAAGTAACAGGGAAAGTGATAAACAAAACACACAGAGGCATACACCTGATAGACAAGTGATAAAAGGAGCAATAACAAAGACCAAGACTCTTCAGCAACTAATTGATGGACTGTTAAGAAACTCCAGGCATACCTTTGGAGAGGGTCAGCCTGGAATTTGTAACCGATAAGAAAGGGAAAATAAAATGATCACAAGCATCACAGATTATTTGAGAGGGGCCTGTGGGACTGTACAAAACTTGCTAGGGAGTGTTTTGCAACTGGAGAGACCAACAGAGTCAATTCAGGGCCAGTAACTGGAGTCAGATCAGGCGTTACAGGACTGGTGCATCTGTGACATAGTTGGTGGCCAGACACTGAAACAGCCTTCCTAGAGAGGTGGTGGAAGCCCCTAGCTTATCAGTGTTTAAGAGGCACTTGTACAATGCCGTTATCAACATACTGTAACTTTTGGTCAGCCCCAAAACAGTCAGGTAGTTGGACTAGATATCATTGTAGGTCCCTTCCAAGTGAAATATTCTAGTCTAGACTAGTCTAGTCTGGTCTAGTCTAGTCTGGTCTGGTCTGGTCTGGTCTGGTCTGTTTTAGTGCCAGCAGCTGGTGTGGGACCATAGGGCCCAGGATGTGCCTGGGTGCAATCATCAGGGAATTGGTATTGTACCCTAACCCAAAGTGGGTGTGCACTTGTTTAATTCATTACCAAACTTCAGCACGTAGGAGCAGAGCCTTTCCCTGGGGTCATGAGGTACCTCGGGGTGCAGGGTGCCTGTGAGACCAGTGTGTGTGTGCATCTATTCACTAGGGAATATTAGACTGGACATACCTTTCAGGAGGACGCCCCGGGCCTTATCAGGGGTGTCAGGCAGGCAGAGGACCTGTGCAGGTATTTGGGGAGACCTGTGAGTGCAGGATGCCTGTAAGATGGGTACATGAGTGCATGTTTGTTAGCGAGCACCAAGCTGGACCAGTTGGCAAGTAGGAGACCTATGGACCAGATAAGATGGGCCCAGGACCCAGGCAGGGGCATCAGATGGACCAGGAAATCTATGATTCTGCATGCACTTGTGAATCTGTGGTGTCAAGTGTGTGCTTTTAGTGGTCTTGTCTCTACCAGCTGAAGAGGAAGAAGGAGACTTGGCTGTCTGTGCTTGTGCTTTCCATGAGTGCTGGTGACCATAGAGCCCCAGGGCAGTGCCCTGTCTGTGGTAGATGGTGTAGCTGATCCTGTTGGTGTCCTCTGCATGTGTGTCTTATGTACACACTTAGCCTCACCACTGGCTGGACCTGCAAACAGCAGTCATGTCCCTCAGCTTGGGATGGAGCCCCCTGGGTATCAGGATGCCCTGGGTGGGGCTCCAGCAGCTGGGACAGAGGAATCTCCAGGACCCAGAGCCCACTGAGGTCAGAGGCTTTACAACATTCTTTCACAGAAATAACAAGGAGAATAAAAGGAAGAACAGGTAAGAGAGCAGCATTTTTATATTTTCAAAGCTTTGAAAGCACTGAGATAAAATCAACATAATTTGAGAATATTGTCCAAAAAGTTTGTACACTATCTGAAACTGTCAGTGAGGCCTTCAATTGTTCTACAGGATTAAGGACAGTTTCATTCAGAAAATATTTACTAGTACTGACCACATAAAAAAAAAAAATTAGCTTTAATAGCTAAGGAGAAGTGGATGGAAGTTTTAAGCATAGATACACACCTTGCAAAGTCACGTAGTCTATAGAAAGAGCTCAGGAAAGCAAAGGCTCACTGCTTAAGTGATTTCTCTGTGTTTTTGAAAAGTCTTTTAAAGGAATATTCATGTGAAATTTAGATCTATAACATAGTGACTTAGTAAATAATTTACAAATTAAAAATAATTAAAAAATCAGACAATTATCAGATACTTTTCTTGTATAAATTGTCTGCAGCTATGAAGTGAAATTTGTTGATATTAAAGAGTTTTACAAAGGGACCATGTTGCATTTTAGAATGCCATAATTATAGTTTCAGAATTTTTTGAAACTTAGTCTTACATAACTGTGGGATTTATCTGAAGGTATAATTTGACCTTAGTCACCAGATTTGTCACCTAGAACGTCAGATTAGGTCACAAGACAGTTATTTCTTAACTTTGCCAGAGATCTGTGTGACCTTGGACAAAACCTCACAGCTTGACTTCTTTATCTGGTTAAAAAGGAAGAAAAATAAAACAGTGAAAAAAGAAAATTAATTTTTTCTCTCATTGTTTAGACTCACACCCCTCAGATTTACAAGTCTTAGAATTTTTGGCATCTAACATGAGAGCAGTTTCACTGAAATAATGTCAAACATGTTAATTATTTATTATACTTACCTGTATTTCTTTGCTATCATGAGCAGACTTTCACTGGACTATGTATTGTATATGATTATATATAAAATGTTGAGATAAACTTTGCAATTCACTTCTCTGGAAGAGCATATTCTCTCCCACAGCGTTTCACTCTATGCACTTACACAAAAAAATTGGAAGTACACTACTGCCTGAGGACTTGCAAACCATATGTCATGGTGAAGAGAGTCAAAAAATAAGTTTCTGACATGCCAAGGACTGCTGATAAGAAATGGTCTGCTCTTTGCACTCTTTTGTCTTTATACATTCAACATTCATTGAATTATAAGGAGAAAAAAATTACTATTTGCACTGCATTTGCAGTCAGTATTGGTATATATGGCACGTTTTTCATACACATGATTATCTTTATATTTTATAAATTTGGCATACTTTATATTCAGTACAATTAAAAGTTTTCCCCAGTCTGTAAAGCAAGCAAATACTGTTATATGACTACTGCCATCCATCTTTTATCCAATGATAGTATTTTGTCCCTTTTATATCCACTATTTTTAAATAATTTAGATTTTCCTATCAATTCAGTGGTTTTGACCTGTGTACAGAGCTTTCCAAGAAAATGTATAAGAAATCTAGAAAATACTCTGGTAGCAATAATTCATCATATATATAGAAATATATAACATTCAGCAGCTAGAAATAATACGTACTAAATATTAGGATTAAGGCTGAAGGGTGAAAAAAGTTTTACTTGGGACTTTTTCTTGCTATAACTATAAGGTATAAAATAAGGTCTTATATTTTCACATCATGTTTTTATGAAGAGAACAAATAGCAATTCTTTTGACAGCAAAAAAAGGTAATGTTAATTGGTAAACTTTGCACTGTCTTTCCCATTAAATGAACAATTTCATTCTGAGAAGCACCAGATTTTTTCATCTTCCTTTAGAAATTAACACAAATATTTGTTTGAAGTCAGCAAGACCATAACTGCTTCAAAGGTAAGCATATATTTAAGCATTGTCTTAACTTGCAATAAGGCTAAAGATTTCATAAGAGTTTACTTGCATTTGAAACTCTATGTATATGTGTACATATGTTATACATGTACATAAAGATATATATATACCCAATTATATATATATCTAAATATGTATTAATGAATGTTAAGCCTGACTCTCCAAAAGTCCTAATTACAATTATTTTGTAAAGTAGTGTACAAATGCAAAACAAATCTACTTAATAGAATGCATATAAGGCTCTGAGATGTATTACTTCAATTTCTTTCACACCTTAAAAGTTAAAGGTGATTAATCTACTACAGTTTCTTCCTTAAATGTAAGCTTTCACTCTGAAAAAAATGTATATAATCCTGTATTAGTCCTTGGATTGTGAGCCCTACAGAGCGTAGCTGAAGTGAGAATAAGCAGAATTTGTAAAAATAGGATTTTATATGAATGAATAAAGGTAATATCCTCATAACTTGAATTAATTGCTATATTTTAACACTTAAGTTATACTTATGGTCCTAGTATATGAAAGATATTTAACTGTTGTACGTGAAAGCATAGGAAATTGAATAAGGCGCTTCAGTAATGGCATGATTTGACTCTTGCTACAAATAGGGATAACGTGCCCTACTGATATAATCATGAGCACAGTATGAGTGTGTCTTATTACACAACACAATTTAACATACTATAAAACCCCACAGAGCAGAAATAATAAGCTGGAGAGAGAATGTGAAGGATGAACATTAAATACTTTCCACTTTACATAGAGGATATTGAGGTGCAACACAATTATTAGCTTCTTATCCCACATGCAAAGTGCAGAGAGATCTACAGATAAAAGTTCTATATGATCCTCCAAATTTTATTTTTTCTGTAATTATTATTGTCACTTTATTAACAACAAGAGGACTGAAAGGTAATTTAATGTTATGGATAGGTCACAACAGAGCTTGCTAGGTCAAATTGTAAATCATTTATAAACAGCTTGCATGAAGAATGTTTAATTAGACTGCATATGACATGAAAGGGATTCAGAGAAAATAAATACATTCAATTTTATTTTAGATACAGAAAATGTAATTCTAAGCCTGTCTCTTCATTTTAAATAGAGTCCCAAAGCTAGTTTTGACAGCGTATTTGTAGGCCATTGTGGGAAAACTACTTCAGTGGGGGGGAATTAGAGAAAACTGGGACCTAATAGGAGCATAGTATTACAGGAAGGTTTTTAGGGTGAAATACAGCTATCACCTCCAGGGTGGTTGCCATGCATGGAATCTGCATCACCACAGCTCCCTAAGCAGCACACCCTGCCAGCTCAGCAGGTGCTGACAGGAGTGATGGAGGGTGGAGCAGAGTGGAGACACCAGGGCCAGGCTCTGCTGTGCTCCCTGCAGGAAGGGGAACTTCATGGTACAATACAGCTGATGAGATGTCCACTGCTGAGCCAACAATTGTGAAATTGCTTTCCTGGGACAAGATGATCTCATTGTAATACTAACACACACCTCCATCCTAAAGTTACCTGCCTCCAAGGTACTACTACACCTCACTGGGCACATAATAACAATCAGTAACAAAAATGTGTGTGACTAGAGTCACCCAAGATTCACCTCAATGTGAAGAAAATGAACTGGTCTTGAAATAAGTTCAAAAGAAGGGATTTTTTGTCTAAACTACTGAATAACCAAACTCAGATTTAATGTTTAACTGTATGTTAAACATTTCTGTGCACAAAGTTTAGGTCAAGTTGGCCAACGCTCTTAAGTAGTCAAGATTGATGAATGAAAGGACTTCTAATCAAGGAAGTCAGCCTTGGGAAACAAAGAACAGATGGGGGAAAGAACACCGTTATCTAAAGTATGCAGAAAAAAACCTCCAAGTGAGAAAGTTCTGGCCAAACTGATAAGGTGTTGCAATCCGCAGAAAATTAGCTGACAGTAAAGTAGAACAAAGGTAGTTCTGGTAGTGGGAGACTGCAACCTCCAACTCAAATAGCCCCCCCAAAAGAGGGCAAAACCCTGCTTGGAGAGCATACATAGTAAGAAATCTCAGTAGTGTTATCTAAGGATATGTAATAATTTGCATTAGAAGCAAGAAACTTGTAACCAACCCTGTGTATGATGAATGAATATGCAATGCAATATGAAGCGTAAAAAGTACATGAAGGAGAGAAGATAGGGAAGACTGCATCATAACTTCTGGGAGCAGTCAACAGGCTGAACCTGCCTTCTCCCCCATTGGGGTGCCTATTGGGTAAGAACTTTATGACTAACTCATGATGTTACTGTATATTGTTTCAAGCTTGCTTTGCAGTCAGTGTATTGACACCAGCAATCTTTGAACCTTACTCTGTCACAAACTTGCATTTTGTAAAATAAAAATCTTCAGCTGAATTCCATTTTGCATAAATCTCCAGAGATCTGAGTAGCTGTTATAAGTGATTTTACTCTGTGACTCTGTCAGAGGGGGTCCCTGAATAGGTTCGTCGACTCACCCCCCGATACCGTAGGCTGTCAAAACGCAGGTAGCGGACAGGCTGGTCAAATACAAAAGTCTCATCTTTCTTGCAAACTGACAGGCTGATCAAATATCAAGGGTTCAAGGAACACCCCCTTCTTAACGTGACAGCCATACACTGTTGAATCACTGAAGATTACTAAAGAGTAACAGAAAAGTGTTTAGACACAAACAGCTCCTATGCCCAAGGAAAATAACTTGGGAATATAACTTGTGTTTTAAAGTATTCTCAGGAAAGCACATGCCATAAACGTAGCGGATCACTGGCAAGCATGCCCATCCTATTTCCATATGTCTGACTTGCCTTGCTGTGGTGGGTGCAACTATGCATCCACCCAGGTGTTCACTCATGCCCTCCCCCAGCAGTATAGGGGAGAGAATCAGAAGCACAAAAGCAAAAGAACTCCTTGGTCAAGAAAAAAAAAACACACACGCAAAAAAACAAAAACAGTTTAATAAGCAAAGCAAAGAAAAGCTGCATTTGACAGCACAGCAAGATGAGGAATCCTTAGAACCCTTCCCATGGGCAGGCAGACAACGAGGTACTTCCTAGACAGCAGGACTCCAGCATACACATTGGTAACCTGGGAAGGGAAACACCATGACCATGAACATCCCTGCTTCCTCCTCCTTTTCCTAAGCTTTTATGGCTGAGCATGATTATCATATGATAGGGGATATTCTTTTGGACCATTCAGGTCAGCTGTCCTGGCTGTGTCCCCTCCATACTTCTTGCGTATTCCTAGCCCACTCACTGGGGAATCATCCTCGATGTTGTGTAAGCACTGCTCAGCAATAGCTAGAACACTGGTATGGAATAACTCGATTTACTCACAAATCCAAAGCACAGCACCATATGGGTTGCTAAGAAAAATCTAACTCCATCCCAGCCAGACCCAGTATACTTTCCCTTGCAATAACAAAATAACTAGAAAGGGTGGTTTGGATTCTTCTTGGAACAAGAACATTGGCTAGCCTCAGTTTTGGCTTCTACGGGAATACTGGGACTTACCCTGCCTGTGTTCAGAATACCTGTAGTCTATACCAATTAATTGCTCAGAATGACAGGCTGGATTTCCGGGGACTGAAAAGATTTTCCATAAGCTGACTTCTTCGGGACGAGTGTAGGTAAAGATAAAATGATCAAATGAGGTAAGGGTACTGCCAGCTATTGCCATCAGTAAAAGACATGGCTCTACTGGTTTCTTGTACTCACCAACAGAAATGGATGGTTGGCAGATGGAGCATACTTGTTCAAGTTAGAGTGTACATCCCTTTTCAGTATAACAAATGATTCTTCTGCTTCTCCTCTAGAAATGATAATTCTATAGCCCATAGAATCCACGTGTGTATGTGTGTGTAATGTGTGTGCATGTGTTTAATGTAAATCTTCACATTGTTAATTATGTTTGTGGGAAAAAATGGCAAAACCAGTACTACAAAAAAAAATAAATAAAATTCTTTCTCCAAAACAAACCAATGAAGCAGCCTTCTAGAGAATTAGCATTTGCGTTGTTGGAAATTAGAATAGCATATCCCTTTCTTTTCCAAGTAATTCTATCTTTTCATTTGTACGCCTTCAGTTAAGCTACAGTTTCATTCAGATACTACACTGTAATTTTCTAATATTTAATAAAGGAAAATAATTAAGAATATATTTTTCTGTCTTTATCATTGTAGCACTACAAAGCAACATTGTGGATCTTAAGCTGCTTCCAAGAAGAGGAGTATTTTAACAAAGCCATGAGGTAAGTAAAAGTTGCAGATTTGAGGATACCTGAAAACTAATCATTAATCAACAGCTTTAATTTTGTCAGGTTTGGTTCAGCACATGATTTATCTTGAAAGACATCAGAAATGTTAATTCTACAGCATGTTATACACTTACTTGCTAAACATCACAATCCTTCTTATGTTTCTGTTATACATCAGGGTCTTTACAGACAGAAGTACATATTCAATTCCAGTATCAAATGTAAGAGTCTTGTTTTACCTCATGGAAGTCTGGACATTTCTTTAGAAGTATTTTTCAATTTTGAAAATTTTATGCTGCACTTAGTTGAAGGTGGGGTTAATTTAACTATAGAGATGGATGGATGAATGGAATTTTCATCTTTCATTCTGATAGCTCTATGTTTTAGCCCAAAGTCAAACTTGTAAACATATGTTTTTTCTGGTATTTTTGCAGTGAAGTCTGATTTGATTCATGAAATTGAGTTTTTGTAGCTCTGTTGAGCAGAAATTAGTCTTTTTTTTTGAAACACATCGGTAGCCACAGATTTCTAACAATACTTCATAGACAACACATCCCCCTTTCTTGAACAGTACAAATTATTATATTTAAAGACTGTGTCTGATGTTTGCAGTTTATCCACCAAATTGAACAACTGTCTTAAGCACATGCCTAAACATAATTTCATCCTTGCAATATCCTTTGTCATTGCCTAACAAACAAATAGGTCTTTGGAGAATGCTGAGCATCAGCACTCTAAAGCAGTCTATGTTTGAGCTCTTATCTTATGTAGGGTAGGAAAGATAAAAAAGGGTTTGCATATAAAGGAACTAAAATTATTTATATGATTAAATTGAATTGTTTTGTTTTTGAAATCACACATAAAAGAGATAACTACATACTACATGCCTAGTTTGAAATAAAATGGATAAACTTTTCCTCTGTAACAAAAAAAATACCCAAGCCTAGATGCTTGCTTTCACTCACCTTGTCTCTGGTAAGTCCCCTTTATGTTTTGAATGTTGTATATTGGATTGAGGATAATCTCATGTAATAATCAGGGGGTTTGATGGTTCATTCACGTGGTATATTTTTTGTGGTGGTAACTCAGACGAAGTACTCTGTTTTGGGGGGTTTTATATGATCTGATTCCACAGGATATTTACATTTGATGAGGAGCAAGTGTAAAATGGACCCCTATTACTTCTTTTTGGAAAAAAAAGAACAAAACTCATTCTTAATAAGGCTGTTTTAATGCTCAAGAGTAATACACTCTCTTGCCTTTCCAGCTAACTTTCAAGCTATTTCTGCACAAGTTTGTAGCTAGTGACAGCAGCAAGCAATTTGCCAGTGAGAAATGGTTCTGTGATCTTAGTTATACTTCTGGTAACAATTACCATTTGTCTGTAGATCCCCCTCACAGCAGTGAAGTAGATGCTATCCAAGATACAGAATCTCTAATTTCCCTCAATGTCAATGTAGCTAGAGTGGGTTTGAATTCAAAGCTTTCTTTACCCACTATAAGTATAGCTTATTTTTAAGGGTCAAGTTTGTAATTATCAATTTATCATTTCTCAGAGGTCACTACTTTAAAAAATATATAGTGAGGAGTGCAAAATATCCTGGAAGCTGGGAACATATATTCTGAAGCAAGAAGGGAACTGGGTTAATTCTATTTAGGGAGAATAACTTCAAAAAGAACTGCAGCGAAAGGTATTTTCAGGTCTTCAGGTTCTGAAACCGAGAAGTCACTCATATCAATAAAAGAATATATGATGAAAGCTTACAATATGCGATGTGGCCTACAAGAACTGAAAATAATGAACTAAGGAAACCTATTCAGATATCTTAAGAGTAAACAATAGGTCAGATATTTATGTGGAATTCAAATAACAGAATCTTGCAATAAAGCAGAATCATTGGTGTACTCACAAAGATGCCATATACCTTAAACACAAATTTTCAAATATCT
>JAVJGJ010000001.1:30113417-30135266 GCA_035590215.1 Microhierax caerulescens
CGTGCCTGGTATATATACCTGGGGGGTTGGCCAGGGTGGGCAGGTCGTTGCTCAGGGTCTGGCTGGGCATCGGTCAGTGGGTGGTGAGCAGTTGTGTGGTGCACCACATGTTCCCTTCTTCCTTTCCCTCTGGATTGTATTCCTTCCCTCCCACTTTTCTTTTTAGCTGTTATTGTCATCATTGTTATTACTGTTCTTTCATTTTTATTCTATTTCAATTATTAAATTGTTCTTATCTGAACCCTGGAGTTTTACCTTCCTTTCTGATTTTCCTCCACATCCCTCTGGGTGAGGGGGGAGTGAGTGAGCAGCTGCGTGGGGCTTAATTACCAGCCGGGGTTAAACCACGACATTCCCTCATATTTCATAAGAAAAAGTGTTCACAGTCCAGAGCAACCAACCACTGCCTGGCTTCATCAGTACGATAGCATACATATCCGTTTGTCTACTTGAGTCAGATCAAAACTAGAATTGCACTCCTCCATATTTCAAGGGAGAACTAAGACCAGTGAAATGTCTTCTACTGTATGTGACTGCAAATTAGTGTTTAATAGTAACAAGTTCAGTATGAAGGCTCAGTATCTGATGGATCAGAGACCTTATCCTAAGTGTCTCGTTTCAAACTGTGTAGGATTAAACAACAGAGGACAGGCACACAATTATTCATTCTGGAAAGGATTCACATTGCTCCTTAGCTTCGACTGGAAACTGCTCTATGGGAAGATCATATTCACCCACGGAAGCACTACAAATTTCCATGGAAAGTCTACCAGAAACACTTATAATTTCAAGTGGAAGAGGTTTCAGTCAGGTGTAAAAAATAAGACAAAACCATCCTTCTTCTATCATATACTTCACACTTTTCTGTGGAGACCTCTAGCCATCTTCTTCAGCTGTCTGTGAAATTGTTCACCACCGTTGCTGTCCAAGTAGTTGTCTTTTTAAATTCAATAGCCTTATTGATGACAGATTGTCATCAGTCAGATGTACATTTTATTAAAACTTCATTAAAAAGTGTAAATTTATTAAAATATTCAGCAAAGCAAATCAGACAACTGATACCTTGTTTTGAAGCACAGGTAAACTCAGATTTTAAATCTGAGAGGTTCTTTTACTATGAGTTGCCATTATTCAAGCAGACTGCTAGTTTAACTCCTCAGCTATGTTTTTCCATTGGAAATGATAAATAATCATCCTAAATTCAAACTCAACTGAGCATCCAGAAGCATTCTCCATCAGTGAATGAGCTTATTGACAGACTTTTACCACTCAAGATACTATTATACTTTCCTCCTAGTTTCTGATCAAAAGGTTTTAATGTATTTCTTTGACTAAATAATAGACTTAATACCTACCTAACTGTTATACATATAATGTCATGTGATGAATTTATGACAGGCCATCATCTTCTACTCTGACAGAGCTGGATTTTTTAATATGATACCAAGGTGCCATAGGTTTGTTCAACTCAACATTCAGCAGCCATTTTGTTTACCAGTTGCTTTCTGGGCAATGTATACAGCAGTAACATGTCAATTATTTAAAATACGTAAAAATCTGGTTAAAAATGCTTAGAAAAAATCATTTTACTCAATATGGAGTCAAGAATTCTGACCTGACCAGTGATTAATAAGTTTCTAGGCTAAGGATGCTACAGTTACTGTTATATTTGACCTTTGCAGAAAGAAGTGCCATTTAAGGTCTGGTTTTGAAGAAGTGTTCTACCGGATCTTGCAAGACTGTGACTTCATAGAAAAGATGTGTTCATTTTCTGATGATTTTGGTAAAAGACAAACAAAAAAGTCTATATTTATTCTTACCCGTTTCAGATCTTTTCTGAGGAAACACCTGAGTTCTGAACACTGCAGAGGACATGCTTTAAAATTGAGACTTCTAAACAAATCAAAATAATGATGTCCTTAGGAGGAAGTTTTACAGAGAGCAACGATGTTGGCTTTGGCCCAATCCCCAAAATAACACTTTGCCATTTGTTTTAATTTACAGAATTATGTTAGAGTTTACCTTTCTTTGCCGGTTAAGAGTTTGGAGATCATATGATTTCCTGGCATTTGACATTTACCTCAGATTTTGGTGTGAGGTTCAGTAGTTTATAATTCCTTTTAAATTAAATTACCTTCACTAGACAGCGTCTATGTGTGATTCCCTTGTAATTAATTCTGTAACACCCTTTATTTTCTTGCTATAGCAGCTTTAGATAGCAGTATTAACTGTATCCCAGATTGGTCAGGGTTAAAATGTATAAAGCTATATGCAAATGTATAGTGGAAAGAACCCCCATGAGAAAAGACATAATTGGTAAATGAGGCAAGTAAGAGCACAAAAGCAGAGAAAGGTGACAATTCAGAAAAGCAAAACTGAGGGAGAAGTAAAATAATTCGGGAACTCTATAGCTCAGGATTCAGCAGGAAGATTAACAATCAACTAAGGCATGGCATAGGGCTATGTCATATTCCTATATCATATTTGAACATATATGCTGTATACCAGTCAGCTATTGCAGTGCATTATGTGCATAAGAATGTGTATTTGTGCCTCTTGAATATTCCAGTTATCCTGGTGATATGAATAGCAAATAATTCAATAGCACCATCATTTAGCTTTCAGATATAATGAAGTGGTAATAGACCTTCCTAGCTATGAGAACATTTGAGTTTCTATGTCTAATTACAATTTTTTGAACTGTAGTCATGAAAAACTAATCATTGCGACAATAGTCTTCTGGAAATTATACTGTAGAAGCACAAAATGAAGGCAATTTAATGTTTGGTATGGTTCATCAAATTCAGACTCCTCATGCATAACTTGGTCAAATTTATTTGTGCTCCATAGGGGTGTAACTCCAAAAGGGAAAGCCAGATCCAGAATGTGCTTCACAAAAAACCATCGTTGCCTTGGCAACTAATACAGTACTAAATGTTCCGACAGGTAGAATATCACACAACACTGAAATACATCATTCTTGTTGCAGAAAATGTATGCACCCCAAACTCCTATATTAAGGTGAATGCAGTATGATTCTTTATATTGCACCCCAAAATGTTTTTGTCTTGCCCACAGAAAATTGCCTCCCATTTATCTGCCTCCTTGCCATTTAAGAGTTTTTTCCCAATAAATTCTTTACCTAGTGAATCAGTCTTTTCTCTTCCTCCAGCTATTTATTCTTGTTCCTTAATTTTCTGTTTCCAAGGTTCTTGTTCCTTCTATTTCTTCACTATTCTCATCTACATGCACCTCAGTTTCTCTCTCTTTTCATCTTAGCTAAGGGAATTCTTAGAAAGAATTCTTCCCTTTGAATTTCAGTTCCCGTCCATTTTCCTGCCAATAATCTTTAATTTAGCTTGAAGAGGAATTTCAGTGCCAGCATATGATCTGGGTTCACAGCGACCAGCTGGGGCTCGTTTGTTGTGCCCAGAATCCTATCTTACAACACCTGCTGACCACTCTGAACTCAGAACTTGATCTCTGCCAGACACCCTGGCTCAAAGCGATTATTGGAAAATATATGACACAAGAAATATAATAGATTAAGAAAATTCTGTGAATGGAAAAATGGAACAGTTGTACTAGTGGTGAAACTCTTCAGAAATATGAAGAGTGACTGGAGAAGATCTATATTTTAGGGAACATACACTGTATATTTACAATCAGGGCGTGCAGGGAAAAAAAATGAAAAGCAAGCCACTAAGGTTGTTCTTTTTTTGATACTGGCTGTCTTTTAGGTCTCCAGTATTAAGTGTTTTGTTTCCTTAGTTATGAAGTCCTAAGTGTACTTCATGCATTCCACATGGCTTTGTACAAAAGAATTTGCATTTGAGACACTGGCTTTATATAATAGGAATATCTAAAAGCTATTAAAATACACATCTTACTCTTTTAAAGATTTTTTTTCTGTTAATTTGTCATCAGCAGCATGTTTACATATTATTTTATTTGTGGGATAAATGTTATTGTTTGTAGATCTTTTTTCTCTCTTTATACCATCGATTTTTCACCTCTTCTTATTTTTCATAGTATAGCTTTAAAAATGTTGCAGGTTTAATTTTCTTTACACTCAGCATTTAGTGTCATGAAACTTTGATATATAAGGAAGCATTTTAACACAAAAATTTAGTTCAAGTTTTGTTCAGTGTTTGAGATTTTTTTGTAAAAACACACACAAAAGCATCCAGACAGGTTTTTAAATTAATTCATTCTAACCTTTGTATTTTGTTTATAATTAACAGTGGTTTGGACTACTTAATGCAGAATAGCTTTCTGATTCAAAGCCCAAATCAAAGACAAGATCCTCTTTACCTTTTATAATCTTTGGCTGTAGCTGAAACATATTTTCTTAAGTACAGATAAGTTTGCATGGCCTTAAGTAAAGATAATGGAAACATTTTTGATAATTAACAATGAGTACCACATTGTAATTTTTTTAGACTTCAATAAATTTTAGCTAACATTTTCTGTTGGCTTAGTCACATACTTGTATTCTCTTTCATTAGCCAAAATTAGAAGCTACAGAATTAAAGTAGCGTGGAAAACAGAATTTTTCTTTTTCGAACTTTATCAATGTCCTGACACTTCAGTAATCTCACCAATGAATGAATGAATGAATGGAGTTTCAAGACAAAATAAACCATCCCTCCTTGAAAAGGAAACCTGCAGAAGAGTATTTTGCAGCTTTTGACATGACAGAAACCACTGGATATTGGAGTTTTTCTCCTTACTCTTTAATTATTTGTTGGAAAGGCAATTTCACGCTGGAAAATATGCAACATTGTTCTTTCACAGATCGTATCTCTCAAAATTTCCCAAAATTTGATACATACACAAAGGGCAAAGGACAATTGTTTTCTTTGTCAAACTACTTTCATTTCGAAACAAATACAATCCTCTAAATAATAAGGAAGAACAAAAATATACTCAAAGCTTGAAGATTTGGGATACTGCAGCAAAAGATCTGCAATAGAAACTTACAATTCTTAGGAATAGTTTCCTTGTAATGTAGAAGTACATACTAATATGCTTTGAGCAACTGAGTCTTGGGAGCCTGTCACATTGAAATACTTGGTATTTTACATTTCTGAGCTTTTTAGAAGAACTGTTATGGTACACACGGTGTAGAGAAGAATAAAATAAAATGGAAGTTGCAATGGACAATGTCTTAGTTCCCAGAATCTCAGTAATATTAAATAAACCTTTTAATTGTATTTCTTTATCTAGGAATTTTTGTCAATTGGTACCTGTCTCTTTTCTCATCTGTCTTCATCTCCTGTCAAGAAACTGAGATATCCCAGGAGTTTGAAACATGCAACTTGGAATTTCGCTTTTTTACAACAGTGGTGTGTATATGGCCATCAAAGTCGTTAAGATGCCTAACAATGTAGTAGGTAACCAAGGGAATTTTGAAAAACACCTAGACAGGTAACATTCATTTAAATCTGCCCTTTGAAATGTTTTTGTGATGATGGCCCTTTATAAAAGGCTTTGAGTAAAATCATTCTACATCTAAATTTAAGCTTCAGACCATATATATGCAATGAAGTGAAATCATATATATGTAATGAGGTTCAATACTGTCTACTGTATGAACCATTACTGGTCTTAGAAACTATTCTGATCTTTAGCTTTTAATCTAATATGCATTTTTAAAAACAAGAATAAAGACAAGCAGGAAGCAAAGAATACGGAGCCAGACTTCTCAGTGGTATCTAATAACATGATAAGAGACAATATTCACAAACAAAAATGCAGGGAATTCCATTTAAACAGATTAAAACACTTACTGAGAGGTTGGTTGAATGCTGGAAAAGGTTTCCCAGAGAGGCTGTGGAGTCTCCACCTTGGAGATATTCAAAAGCTGTCTGTAGATGGTCCCGGGCAATCTGCTCTAAGTGACCTTACTTCAGCAGGAGGGCTGGACTAGATGATCTCCTGAGGTCCCTTACAACCTGAGCAACTGTGTTATTCTGTGAATTACAGAAAAGGTGTCAAATTCTACAAAGGTCTTAGAATGTTTAGGCATAACAGTAAAATACAGGTAGTTAAAACAGCACAGTAAAACTGTATTTACCATTTGTTTCCCTTCAAATGTATTTTTAATTTTTTTTATTATTATTACTTTTTTCTTTTTTTTCTTTTTTTTCTTTTTTTTTTTTTTTTTTTTAAGAAATTGAGAAGACAGTTACCACCAGCACAAGTGGGTGTTGCTTTCATGGAAGCCTCAGAATGAAGGTAATTCAGACCAAATTTTAAGTGTCAGAGCTTGTAGCTTTACAGCATTCCTTTTGCTATTATATTGTTGCATTATGTTTTAAACATGTAACTACACTTCCTTTAGAAATGAAAGGAAAGTTACAAAGACAGTTGAATCATATTCACTGATACTAACTGACAACTGACATGGTGAACAAAGTAACTTTATTCCGACTAAACTGAGGGTCTGGAAAATCTTTAAAAAATTCAGAAAGGTCAGAAGCCAGCAGCATAATAAGTTAAGGGACTTCATATTTATAAACTCTATTCATTGACACCACTATTTTTTCTAAACTAAACCAGTGAAATAGCTAAAAAAAAAAAAAAAAAGCTAAAACCAGCTTTCTTTCCCCACCCACCCCCCACGCCCCACCTCCGCTTACCTCTGGTTAAAGGTAAATTATGGGTATTTTCTTATTTGTTAAATAAATGATTAATTAAGAACTTACCTTTCTTTCATATACAGCAACTGCCATATGTAGTTGTTACCTTTAGAGGTGCATGTTTTTCAGCACTCAGATATGTTTATGACAAAATGTAATGCACTGCTGAATTAAGACGTGTGCAATCTTGCACATCTACTTCAATGCACATTGACACTTCCAAAATGAAGGAGGGATTTAACAGTTATTAATCAAACATAGTAGATGCTATATTATAAATGTTTACTGTCAAATGCCAAAATCTTTAAGTATTCCAATAAAATCTGGCTGATTTCCAGTACTGCTTAGCACCACTTCTTTCAATTAGCTTGTGAAATATCTAGGAGTCTGTGATGCTTGGAATCCATGAAAATGATGCACTGCCTAAGGACCTTATTGAAGGGTATCCATTTACCTCAAAGTCTAGCTCTTCAATGAAATTAAACTTATAATTACTTTTAAGTGTCTGGTCTTGATTTTTTTTTTTTCCTGAATTATAAATCCACAGGTTTAATTTTTACTCACCTAACATAAAAATTTTAAGGAACAGTTAGAAACTAGTTGGATACTGGTGGTAACTTACATTAAAAAAGCTGCACTGACTATTCTGGAGAATTTTTAATATTGAAACCCATAAATTAAGAAGAAAAAAATGAGAAAAACAGTCATGTTGTGGACAATTTATTGACTTTTTTTTCATTATTACTGAGTAAGAATAATTATTTAAAAAAAAATCTGGAGACAAAGACAAATAACTTCTGTGTCTGTGCATATGTGTGTGTGCTCATGTACATTTAAGGAAGGAAAAATAATGGTAAAAATCAGAAAGGGTGAAATTTATTGTTCCACTGTTATGCATTTGAAGTTCATACAAGTGCTGGAAGTCTCAGCATTCAGCAGGTCTGAAAATCCAGTTTCCTAAACCATGAAAAATACGTTAATCCATGTCTGTTTTCTTTGATTCTTTTTTATACATCTACTTTATACATTTTAGCTGATTCAGCTGTTGACCATAAATCCTCAAAAGCAAAGATTGTCTGTCCAGTGTCTAAAATATTTTGGAAGTTGCAAAGTTTGGGATTAAAAAAATAGTTACTATCTGCAGTTAAATATTTCTCCTTGTAGATATTCTGTTGCACACATAGTTGGTCAGAACCTCTCAAATATTCCCCAAACTAATATGTGATTATTAAAGTGGGCTGGGAATTTACAAATAAAATACTTTTTGTCTTCAGAATGTATATTTGAAACTGAACATATTGTGAATAAGGCATTTAAATTTTTTTCCTGTGGGGAAAGAATTTTTATTTTCCAAATAGAAAAAAAGACCACGTGACCATATAACAAAATGTTATGAGTCTTTAAATTTTTTTGTTATATGTGTATGCTCATATCTATTATATTTTAGTTGATTTATTTACTTAAAATACCAATTTCAAAGGATTTAATGAAAACACAATATTCTGAGATGCTTATTTATATACTTACTGATTGAAGAAGTATTTATGATATTGATTTTTATTCTGATTTGCAATAGAGTTTTTTATTATAAAGGAGACCCCATGAGCCAAAGATGGGTGGGGAAATCTGTTTTTCCTGATTATTAAATGCTATACTTATATTTTAACCAATTCTCAGTCTCTAAAACTTTTGAAATAGTTTATATATAGACAGGAAAGTCTCTGGCTTTCTTAAAATTTCAGGGCAAAGCTCACCTTCTACTTACCCAGAAATTTGGATCATAGCTTCAGTCATGACCCTCCCTCTGTGCAGCCATAAAAGCAGCCAGTACCCAAAGTCCTCGAAGAGGCTGAAGACAGCAAATGCGTGAAGGTTAGTTTAGGAAAGCTAAACATACATGAAGAAACTAGTTTAGCAATTCCACCCAGAAGACCCAGACTACCAACTGTACTTTCAACCTTTCTAGAGCTCTGTTAACTATTTGCATTTTGCTTCTCTTTTTCCAAAAGAGAGGGCAAGAAATGAAGGAGGTGGTAATTGCACAGAAACAAAATCTAGAAGTAAAGCAACTTGTGTGAATTTCTTAGCTTGAACGAGAATCACACAAAAAAAAAAAAAAAAAAAAAAAAAAGAGGGAAACAGGAAAATGCTAGTTGCAAATGTTTTTACCTGCTGGCTGAGAAATGGACAGACATCCAGATGTTGCTTTTCTGTAACTCTGATAGCCAGTTGAAAGGTTAGTTAATAGCATTACCCTTCTCACACTTTTTTTAAGTCAAAAAGCGTCAGCAATGAATGAAACTGAAAATAATGCCACTTTGCACCTTTCAAGTCTGTGTTCAGCCACAAATACTACTTGCTCCCATTTATTCTAGTGTTTATAATTTAAAAATATTTTCTACATATTTATCTTTGCACCTTTTAGAAATTAATCAGAAATGATAATTAGAAATTATCTGTGGAGACAGAAGTATGATATATAAGGCAGAAATGCAAATTGTTATACTTGATGTTAGAACAGGGAAACACTCAAACTTTATGCCCACATAAATATATTCAGAAGCGTCCTGACTGCTATGTAGCCACATTGTGTACATGATAGGACTACTCTAAAACCACATAAATCAGAGAGCATGCATACTGGACTCAGATACTGCACTTGATCTAAGCTACAAAGCTGAGCAGCATTATATAAAGGAAGGGTGTAAAAAAGAGAGAGCTCTTTTCAGTGGTGCCCAGTGACAGGGCCAGAGCTAATGGGCACAAACTGAAATGCAGGAGGTTCCTTCTAAATGTAAGGAAGGGCTTTTTCATTGTGTGACTGAGCACTGGCACAAGTTGTGGAGTCCCCACACAACATTCAAAAGTGTTGTAGTTTAACCCTGGCTGGCCACTAAGTGCCATGCATCTGCTCACTCACTCCCCCCTCACCCCGAGGGATGGGAAGGAGAGGAGGAATCTAAAAATTGAGGATTGAGATAAGAACAATTTAGTAGTTGAAATAACATAAAAAATGAAAGAACAATAGTAATAATAATACAGTTATAATGAAAAGGAGGGAGAGGGGGAGCAGAATGAAATCCAAAGGGAAGGGTGGAAAGGAAATGAGTGATGCACAGTGCAACTTCTTACCGCCCGCTGGCCAATGCCCAGCCAGTCCCTGAGCAGTGACCAGCAGGCCCTGATCAACACCAACACAAACCTTCCTCCAGTTTATATACCAAGCATGACATCCCATGGTATGCAATACCTCTTTGGCCAGTTCAGGTCAGCTGTCCTGGCTGCGTCACCTCCCAATTTCTTGTGCCTCTCCATCCTTCTCTCTGGCAAGGCCTGAGAAACTAACAAATTCTTTACTTATTTTAAACATTACCCAGAAACAACTGAAACCATCAGCGTACTATCAACATTGTTCTTGCACCAAAGCCAAAACATAACACTACACCAGCTACTAAGAAGAAAAATAACTTTACCCCAGCTAAAACCAGGGAAAAAAACCCATGTGAATATGGTCCTAGGCAACTAGATCTTGATGGCCCTGCTTGAGTATGGGGGGTTGGACCAAATGACCTCCAGAGGTCCTTTTCAACCTCAATCATTTTGTCATTGTGTGAGTTTGAATACACTGAATGTAGAACCCTACTAGATTCTTTTATATGGGTCCTAGAAATCTGTCCAAACTGAGGAGCTGAAACCTAAATTCCATGAGTCTATGTCTTAAAATGGCACTATTTCACCTAGAACTTTTATGGCTTGATGCCAGCCGCTATTCTAGTTCTTACTAGTCACTGCGGGACGAGAGTGCAAGCTGAAACAGTGGGGAAAAAGGAAGGATTGTAGATGAAACCTGGACATATGACACTGCAGAGTACAGGGAGGATGACAGGACTGCCTACAGGAGGTGTAAGAGACTGCATCAGTGAGAACCACCACCACCACAGCAGATGTTTATCTCCACCTTTTTAAGGCAGGAAAACCACTGACTAAACCACAGAGCAATGGAGGGAGTAATCCTGAGAAACTTAACCAAACACTTGTGCCCAGACCAGGGTCTGGGGAGGTGGAGGGGCCTGGAGACCCCTGAGGGCCCCCTGATGGTATTGGGCACACACACCACTGCCAGGTGGAAGTTGGGGTTAAGCAGAACAGCTTGTGACAACCCTATAAAAGAACAGAACCAACTAACATCAGATGGAACATTGCCCCTCTGGACTTGGAAATGAATCAGACTGTTGGATATCACAGCTTCAGGGTGGTAGCTTATATGCAACACCCTCCAAACTATCAAGCTGCAACAAGGTCTTTTAACACCTCATACCAGCACACTCTTCATACAGTCCCTCTGCTGCCTTCGCCTCGCCTCCTCACTCAGGGCTTGCTTTCTCTCCTCTTGCTTTTTTTCCTCACCCCATCTCATCTCCCCTTCTCCCTCAACTGTTCCCTCTCCACTGGCTCTTAACCCCTTAACAGAACCAGCCACAGCTGCACCTTGTCTACATCAGCCAACCCACGCCCCTGAAGCCAGCCCACAGGTGTATATTATCAATGCTAATTAACCCAGCTTCATTCCTCTACAGTAGCTATTGCTGTGAACTCCTTCATTCTTTCCTTCCTTCTTTTATCTATCGTTCTTTCCTTTGCATTTACAAACCTGTTGTCAGGCAAATAAAGTTCCTTGATATTTGATTCTGTTTTAAGTCTTAATTCTGTTCTTGAGAATACAAGCAGAATCTCACTCTGGTCTTGGACAGTTATGTGACAGGAGGTTACCCTAAAGGAAATCAGGCAAAACCCATATATTTGTTGTGTATATATGTGACAAATTATTTTTTTCTTATAAACTCCAGCCTAACTGCAACAAAATAATCAAAACTCTGTTCCTTTGTTTGACTGAGTATATGGCTATTTAGACTATCCAGCTTCTGAAGAGTGGACTTGAATGAAATTTGTGTGTATGTACTTGAGAAAAAAAGATTCAGTGCTTATGTCTTTGCCCTGTCTGCAAATTACACACCTGTGTGAAAATTAAACTGAAAATTGAGCACAAATGTTTTAAGTCTGATGGCCTTGCACTTCATAAAAATGGAGAAAAGAAAATATGTTCACTTTTGTTTCAAATAAGAAAACTGGTTTTCTTAGTCATTGTAATGTGGAAATATTTTGATAAAACTAGAAAATAAAGGAGAGAATCCATGAAAAAATGTTAGAGCCATTTTGAAACTGCAAGCTTCACGTGCTCATGAATGCCAAAATTAAAAAAGCTATGTGATTAAATTGTGTGCATCTAAAGCCATTTAGGCAAATTAATGTGCCAATATAAGTGTACAGAATGTAATTTCTGGACAAGTTGTCAAAGAAAGCACTTTTTGTCACAAATATTGCAAGAGGTGTTCATAAATTATTTTGTTATGCAATTTACTCAAAGATGTTCAACATTTATCATCTGGCAATGTGGCAAATATAAATTCATACTGTATCAAAGACACTTCTAAGTAGACAGATGTAGACTGCCCTTGGTATCACATATTTTTCATTCTAAGCACATAAAATAGAAAGCTGAAATGACCAAAACAGTTTTTGAGCAGACTGGAACACATTGATTGAGAATAGATCAGTTTGGAATGTCTGTGATGTCTGTGTCAGGCTAATGAACTAATGCAATAAAAATCATATTGGTGATACCTGCATGTGGAAAAGTGTGTTGTATAAAGTCAGTGGAGAGGAAAAGAGGGAAATTTGCAGAGAGAAAACTGCAAATTTTTTGAATGGAGATTGGTTTATCTGAAATGTGCAATCTTTTCATTATAAACATTTTATTCATGGCTGGTTATATTCACTATTTTATTTTTAATTTCTTCATCTTTACATCATGTTTGACTGCCAAATTATTAAAAAACTTCATGTTAATAGAAGATTTTGAAAAGTATGCTTTTGCATATTAATTGGTGTGGACTAATTAATCAAAACTCAAAGGAGTAAATGGAATTAAATTCTTAATTCACACGTCTAGACTGAGATTTTTAGCTTTTTGTTTCTTTGTTTTCTTCCTTTAATTAACATTATCATTGCATTCTGACTATATGGATTCTGTTTTGTTATTGTGATTTATGAATCTGCTGTTATTTGACCTGATAAGTACAACTACTGTATTATTCAGTTTGTTCTGCAGTAAAGCTCAGCTGCTTATTCCCATTGCTATTAGCACATTGTACTTCTGATTTACCAACATCCTTTAGCTTGAAAGCTACCTTTTCTTTCTATATATATTTTTTTTTCTTTTCTCTGAGACCATAACTCATGTGTGTTGAAAGCTTTAATGTTTGTATTCATGGGAGGATTAAAGTACTTGTAAACTGCCCACTACTATTCCAAAAAATGGTTTTGCAAAAAGGATTGGTAGTGTATGCATTGCTTAGTGAACTTTGTGATATTGCCTTCACTCTGGTACCTGTCTTTAAAAAGGATAGTTAACACTTTCTCAAATATATATATATTTTTTTTAAAAGAGGAGGATATGAGACACTGAATTTAGTTTTTATGTAAAATGTGCCCATACCTAGGAAACAGCCACAACAAACTTGAAGCCCTGAATACAAAATGAGACCAACCCCACCCCACCCCCCAACAATCAACACCAAAAAAGACCCCAAACCCCCAAACTAAAAGATCAAAGAGATGGTCCCATATATGTCAAAGTCTAACTGGATATTGCCACAAGTTAATAGATTGTCACAGATATGTGTTTTAAGTAGTAGTTTGTATCAAAATTACTTAATTTTAAGTTAATAAGAGGGAAAATTTGGCAGATCATCTCTTTATGTTTACTTTTAAAGATAGAAAGTTTATAAGTGTTTAAGAAGGTGGAGGCAAAGGGGTATGCTCGTGTGTGTAGGAGTTTATAAACAGTCCTAGGCCTAATATTACGAAAACCAGCTAGATGGCATGACTAATTATTCCTCGCTGGCACATCCAGTTTTGAATGATACAGGTGATTGCTATTAACCAGTTGGTAGTGTTAGAGAAGTTTAGGGGCCATTGTCATGGAAGTACAGCTTCTCAACAATTACATATTTCTGTATTGCATCAACTGCTAACAAGACATAGCAAATTATTGTAGTTAGTTTGGGCTATTGGTAAGATGCACGGTTACATGCAGTATGCCCCTGAGGTAAAGGAAAAAGGTATTTTCTCCTTGTATTCTAAAGCACAGTTGATAACCACAAAACTTTCCAAACCACTGCACTGGAAAAATCTGGAATTCTTCATGGTACAAGATGCTTTATAAGTTCTGACTTAACTTTTTTTTTTTTTTTTTTTTTTTTTTAATTGAAAAATATAAGGCCTTTGTTTGCTTACCTGAAGTATGATTTCTTCTGTCATTCTGACAGATTCGAGTGCACCTTACTTCCTTGCTTGTTAAAGTATTTACTGAACATTCAGCTTGAAGAAAGAACCAGGGTAATGATATAACACACAGATAAAGGATAATGGTTGATAGTGAGGCACAGGCCTGTACCTACTGCTCAGTCAGGCCTACCTCATTATCTGTTTTCTTTTTTTAGTGAAATAACTAAGACAAAAAGACATAAAAACTTCAGCAATGGGTAAGAGAAAAAAATTACATAATTTTGGGGATGCTTTGAAAAGCACAGAATTTTTCTCTGTAAACAACAGCTAAATTGTCATTTACAAGACTTATGATTCTGTTGCAAGAATGAGAGGCTGAACTGTTGCAATAAAATATTATGCAAACCTTTAATTAATCTGTGAGCAAGTATTCAATGAAATAGAAGTTTAGTTTTCATTATTTGCACAACATTTTTATGCAAGACTACTTTGTTATACTTTGGGTGGCTCCAGTTTTATTGAATATTGGTTTCTTCTCAATAATAATTTTTTTCAAATAAAAAGTTAAACAAACATTAAGACCTTGATTTAGCAGTCCAGTGCAAGCAAGAGGCTTGACTTATGTCCGTGATCAGACAATAGAAACCTGAAGAGAAAGCTGAACATATAGTAAGAATACAATGTACTAAATATGTAAATATATGTAGATAAAGATAAGACACTAAAATGCACTATTTATCTTGTTTAATTTGGAAAGGTGGTAAGCTGGACTGTTTGAAATGAGACTGACTTTGCTACAGATGGACAGGTTTTATGTCTTATGAAATGGAATATGAAGAGAGAGGAATTCAGAGACATACTGCTTCTATCCATAGAAGTCGTTCTTAAGCTTGACCATCTTTTTAGTGAGACTTTGATGCCAGGAAAGATCTTTTTACTCAGGTCCTCTAGCAGGACTAACTGTTTCTATATCAACTGGCTCAATTGCTTCTATGTACTCCCTTTTTGTCTCCAGAATGGCTTTTTTTGGAAATAATCTATCCATCACTTTTGGAAGGAGACCTTCCCCTCTATCACTTTTTCTCTTTTATTGGACTGAAACCTGAAATTTAATTTCTTTAACTACAACTAGAAATTTGTCAACAACACTGAAGCTAGGAATATTCCAGCTTAGGTAGAACATGACTTACCTCATAAAAAAGCTAGGAGTGTTGGAAATCAAATTAGTAGTTTTCATACATTACAGGTGTCCATGGCAACAATGACAAAATACTGCTTTTTCCTAATGTTTAGAATGCTATTCCCAAAAAAATCTCTTCCCATTTTTGAGGGAGCTTAGAGAGAGCTGACAGTTTCTATCTTATTTCTCTTTTTGTATAAAATTGCTACCTGAATCCTGAGGTTTTTTACACATTGTAAGCCTGGGAATAAAAATGAGGGAACAGGAGAAAAGGTGTATATAAGTGACTGTGTACATCCATGGGCTCTAATACTTTAGATAACTTCTTCATAACACTGAAATCAAGAATTAGAAAAAGGTGATCTTAAACAACACAAAGGAGTTAAAATCCAATCAATGAGTCCTGGGTAAGGCTCCATAGGCATGCACAAATGTCCACTGAACATGGTGCAGTACTCTGTGAAATGTATGTGAGCCAGATGACAATTAACATGTCTGGAAGCTGATAAAGCATAATGTCATACATATAACCACAGAATGAGTATCAGTGTAGTGAGGTACTTGAGTTAGTTAATATTATTTCTTGGGTAGGTTAATTAGCTTGGATTTGGAAGTAGGTTTGCCAGAACTATGTGGCTGTGATTCTGGAGTTAGTTTATTTGCTGCCTGCTACTTCCTGTCTTATGCTCTGGATGCTTCTTAATGTCTTATGCATTCAGTGGAATGATATAATTGTACCCTGTACTTCTTTTGGTGTGATACAAGCTATGTGTGTGGCAGCTATGATATAATAATGATCTCTGGAAAAGGATACCTCCCTGGTACCCTCTATTTATTTATTAAACTCTATTTAGTTATGTTAGGTGTTTTTGCTGTGAAGAAAGGATCCTGGCTTTCTGGAGAAATTTCTCATTATGTTTATAGGTACCTTTGGTGTTCTTTGAAGCTCTTTATTATTGAGGAGTTTTAATCCCTAGGTGTTGGGATTTTTCCCTCTCTTTAATTATGAAAGAGTTTATAAACATTTTTCTACAACTGACTGTGGATGCTGTTTTGACATATGCTTCAACATCTGCTTACAAATCTTGCATACTAGTCTGTAGGTGAGACAGGACTAGGCTAAAACAAATCAATTAAATCTTGAGATAGATACACAGATTCTACTAATCTGGATATATGATCCATCACTAAGGTAAATAGTCTAGAAACTACCATTTTAACAAGAAATCAACATTTAACTAAACCGGCGTAAGCCTAGAATAGAGAGGCTTGCATAAACATCTTAAAATAGGTGTGAAGTGACGCAGTTTGAAATATAAAGAAAAGGTTACTATGTGTGAATAGGTGAATGGATGTGTCCACAGTGTGCATGGTAAGGCAGACCCTTAAGCAACTACAACCTGAGCTGAATGTGTTGGACACATCAAAATGTGGCACTGTGCATCTGCCAAACTGAGTCCAAAAGTGTCTCTAAGTTTGGTTTGATGGGATATAGAATAGTTTGGTTTGATGTGATATAGAATAATTTGATTTCATGGGATATAGAAAAATTTAGTTTGGAGTGGGGAACCTTCACTCAGGGCAGGAACAACTTCAAAGCTGAATCTTTGAAGTTATATCAAGTTGTTCAAGGCTTTGGGTGAATTTTACTTAGTGATGTCAACCTTAGTACTTAATCCCTGCAATGTGGGTGCCCCTCAGTGTCATTGCCTCTGACCTAGATATTTTAGCAGGTTTTCTTGTTCTCTGTCTCTTTCACCGTTACGTTTATTTTATAATTATATTCTCCCACACTTTATTTGGGTGAAAGTGAAGACAGCCCAGCTCCTGTTCTTGTGATTTGATAAACAATATGGGACATTTTGTTTGATATATGTATATTTTATTATTTTTCTCTCTCATACAACCTACTAGAAAACTACTTTCTTTACTTCAATGTCTTTTTCATTCATAAAGCCCCCGCTGAGAAATCCTGGGAACAAGAAGATTTAGATCTCTCTTTTGGTCTGAAAGGATCTCTAAGTTATGGTACTCTCAGCATTTGGAGTAAAGGAAAAGGAAAGGAAAAAAATGGAAAAGGAAAAAGAAGGAGAAGAAGCCATCCAGCATCATAGTTCTGTCAAATAACTTTGGATATTGACAATTCACTCTATTGTTTCCATCAGACAAAACCCATTAATATTAGCATCTTGAGGGGCAGTGGGACAGTGAGCATTATACCAGAAAAATGATAGAAACTAGGAAATCTGGACATAATGATTTTGATTAAGACTTCTTCTGTATAGTAGTATTTTTTCCTCTTTTTCTGTAATAAAGCTGGACTAGAAGCACTTCTTTAATTATACTAGTAAGATTTCAATTAGAATAAAAATTAATTTTTATTGTTTTGTACAAGAAGTGTATTTCCTTTTTGCCCATAAGAAGATTTTGAGTGTAACATATTCAGTAATTGATATTGCCCTGGACAGTATATTAAGCTGAAGAAGATGAGGCACATGTCCGTGTAGAATAGGTAAAGAGACTTTTACAATGCAGAAGTTGGTATGGATCTTTAAGAAACAGGGCCCTTGTGAGATATATGAAAAATAACACTTTCATCGTTTTCATCAATTTTAAGTAGATATCTCTCCTTTAGGTGTTAATGGAAGATACATTTTGGCTCCCATTCCAATTGTTGGCGGAGAAGGTGGTGTCATGTTTTTCCTCCCTACATGTCAGTCTGGTCCTAGTTAAAAAGAACAGAAGGGCCTTTTGGAAAGGATTCTTAAATAAGCATTATGAAACATATATGTTTGCCAAGAATTAAAAGTGGTTAGAGGGAATAAATGAGACAAAGGAACTCACTAACTTATTTATCATAGTTGAACTTTACACTTGTGTGCTGATTACACAGCAATGGAAAGTATTTAGAGACAAATATGAATATGCTGCTGTGTCTGTGATGATGAAAGCTGTGGCAGTTATACTCTGCTTATAAATGACAACTGAAACAAACAGATGAGAGAAGGTCAGCCACAATTTTAAGGGATTCTTCATGCTTTCTGTGGTACGCTTTGACCATGGGAAATAAGGATAAATTTCTTTCTTCCCTCTTCATCCAGGTTTGTTGGTTTTTTTGTTGTTGTTGGTTTTGGTTTTGGGGGTGGTGGTTCAGGGTGAGTGGGAATTGTTAGGATTTGAGTTTTTGCTCTGGGAAATTGATCCTAGGATCCTGACCATAGTAAGAAAAAGTTGATTAATGGCTACTACAGACTGTTCAGTGCATCTGAGTTGTCGGGCCTTTTCAAGATATTTTTCTTTATTTTCCCATCAGTAACAGGTGAGGTAAGAGCAAATACCTGACATAGGTTTCTTTTCCTAGTTGAACTCAATGATGCATTTCTTCCAGGCAAGAGCTCATCCTCCAATTTATTATATCTTTAAGGCTGTCACTAAGGTTATTGACATCTTGTACTTGCAGTAGCTGGAGGAGTCCAAAGTTGCCTACATGGAGTTCGGAGTGGGTCAGACTGTGATGATACAATGTACAGACAGATTCTCTATTTTGTTGTTGTTCTGCTGGTTTGAATTTCTCTACTCTGTGTGGAGGTGGGAGAGTGAAAGTGGCTCTTTGGAGATCAGAAATCTTGTCATTTTACTTTGTGGCCCACACACGTAATATAATACAATGGAGTAGAGAAGCAGAAGGAACAAAGAAGCAGATGAACAACAAAAGAGTGGGAAGAAGAGGAAAAAACACATAATGGGGAGTGGAGGAGAGAAATCAGCAGCAGAAAATTATGTGTGGTGGGGTATTTTCACAGCTGAAATAGCCTTTTAGATAAAGTTGTGGGTGAAGTGGTATTTAAAGTAATGAGAAATTTTGTGGAACAAATGATGAAAGAATGAGCAGAAAGTTCTGTAAATCTGGTACTTTAGCTAGGAATGCTGTAGAAAAAGGAAATGAAAAAGGTAGGAAATATGACCTTGTATATCAAAAGAATAGCTGTGCATCCTGAAACACATTCTACTGCAAAATGAAATGAGTAACTTGCTCTCTCCTTTGCTGCCACACTCAGGTACTGATTTTCCTTTCAGTATGAATGTTTCTCTGAGACCTGCAGCTGTGCTTCCATGCATGCTGAGAACTCAGGCACAGCCTAAGAGATGTGCAGCTCCTGGTTAAGCTCTTCTGGAGCTCAGAAAAATGCAGTACAGTACATCTCTCCTAAAGGACATATTCCACAGATATAATTAGTGTATGCTGAACACAGGGTCTCAAGATGAGATCTCAAACAATATGTAGTTCATTTTTTAATCAGTGGTGATAAGTACATCATCATCATAGGATAAAAAGTGAAAGAACTGAATTTAGAGAATCAGTCTGAAGATTCAGTTCTGTATCTTTCCTATCTTGAGAGTGCCTGAGGCTACATTTACATTATTAAGTAGTGCAGCAGAATTAAACAGATGGTGCTGATGTTATGCAATAAAGGAAATACGTGCTTATGAGTGGTGCTCTGTGATATAGTACTAAGGACTGAATGTCAGCTACCAGAGTGTGTTAGGTGAGCTCCAAGAGCCTATCTTTAGTGTTGTCTAAAAGGAATCAACTGTTCCACAGTGTGAACAAAAGTGCAGTAGGTAAGGAAGCTCTGCTTTGCTTCAGAAATGCAAGAGCTGAACTAAAGTCTGATGTAGATGCAACTTCACTCTCCAGGCTGCATGTTTCTTTCTCGTTGCCTCTTTGCATAGGATGGTATTTGTAGGATGTAGTAACAATCTGATATGTTGTAACCATTTGTAATGATCAGTCTTTTATTATTAACCCAGATTCTGGAATTTAGATCCCAAATGCACTTACAATCCTGCTTTGAGACCCTGCATTCCAGTAAAGGATCATAGGGAGATCAGATTTTACAGATGTTCTTAGTGTTCTGTGAGTGAGCTATGAGAAACTTCCCATTCAGCCCACCAAATTTTTTAGTTATAGCAGCTTACCTTCCACAACAAATATTTTAAAGAAACCTAGAAAACCAAAACTTCATTTTTATTTCTCTTTGAGATCCACTACAGAAAATATAACACATTAATAACTTGTAGAATTTTAAAGCATTTTCCTGGATCACACCCTTATCTGAAAAGAAGTCATGCATCTCATACTTACTGGTTAAATGGTGAAAAATAAGAAATCTCCCTCAGTTCTGACAGTAAGTGTTTGCAGTAGAAAATTATATAACTTGCAGTTGTGTTTTCTGCATTTTATTTATGGAACAGTACAATCGTTCCATTAAGCTTGGTCACATACATTAAAATAGACATAAAATCTCTCACCAATTTCAATGGGCTTACATTCAGAACTGATGTTACAAAATGCTATTATTTCTACACTGGGGAAAAAAAAATGCCTAGAGATTAAGACTGTTCTGTAAGTGCTTTGTACCTAAGAGCCTAGAGTCTAAACAGACAAGACAAAAGAAAAAAAAAAAAAAAGATACAGAGAGTTAAGAAAGCTTTGTAAAATAATTTAGAATAATTTAGCAAGGTAATGGCAAAGTAAGAAATAGAAAACAGATTCTGAGTCTTAAAGCCTTTATCCTATTCACTAGAGAAATGACATCAGTGAATAGCTTGTTGCAATGAATGGAGGAGGATGAACAAAGCAGTGTAGATTAAAAGAAAACTTCCTATAGCTGAACGATGTTCTTTTGAATAGGCTGATTTAATGAAGCACTAATACCAATGAATATATGAAATCTGTGACTAGATTAAGATGCTCTGGATTAAGACTATAAACTATAAGGAATAGAGTGATAATCTAAGTGCCATGATAATTCTAACAGCCATGCTGCAGTATGTCAATTCCATCATTTAGAAAGGAGTTAAAGAGGGAAAAGATGTCTGAAGGAAGAGTGAATCTTATATAAATTATGACCATATAGGCTGCTGAATATACTTGTCCCTGTCAACACCAACAATACAGAGCACTGGGGCTTGCTACTGAATCTCTGTATTTGAAAAACTATGCTTCAGTTCAGATAGTTTTTTATAGCTAGTTAATAACATTAATCATTGTCTGACTTTCAAAGTGATGCAGCTGGCAACTTGTGCGATAACTCTGACCCCAGACATTCAGATACTCCTATGCAAACATTCCTAACCCTGGAGACATGCAATAAAAATGTGATGTCCTCTCTAATTACAACAGAAAGGTCAAACTCACATCTGTTTACTTTTACACTTTGCCAGACCGGATAAGCTAAACTAGATCTAACAGTTTCTCTACTGAAGTGTTTTCCTTGACAATACTGGCAGTTGAGAGGCACTGCCTTTGTGTGGTTTTAGCTATATCTAGCCACCATAACCTTCCATGATGCATTTATCCACTTATTTTATTAGTATTGGACTTAACTTCTCGCTCTCTCTGTGCTCAGCTCTTGGAGGCAGTAACAGTATGACTCAGTAGTTAGCATGGTTATCCATGGCTGTTGCAGCATACTTTTGAAAGACCTGAGAAGTCAACCAGCAGTGGAAAGTAAAAAAAAAAAAAAAAAAGAAAAAAAAAAGAACCTAATAACAAGCCAAGGGATGGCTGTCACAACTACAATTCTCTCATTGTCCTTGGACACAAACTAAGAAGGAGGGACAGATAGATAGGGAGGAAATGGTGTTCTGTTCTAAAAAAAAATACTGTCCGCA
>JAVJGJ010000001.1:30135366-30201319 GCA_035590215.1 Microhierax caerulescens
TAGTTTGAGGACCCCTGCACTAGGCCTCACCCGCACTGACTGCAAGCGGGCTTAGAGCGTGCGGCCGAGGAACAGGGACAGCGGCTGGAAACGGAGTTCTGTGCTCGTTGCCTCCGGCAACGTGTGTAGAAACGTGTGTTTCAAGTTTTCGTCGAGCAACTGCTCGACCCGGTGGCCACCTCTGGGAGATACCCCCACCCCCACACACACCCCCACACACACCCCACACCCCCACCCTCCATATCCTGCCATATTTTGATTCACAAAATCTAAATGCTTTGCCATGTAAGATTTTATAAACATTTGGAAGAACAGCTCTTAGTGACTTAGTTTCCTTCTGAGTTGAAATTAATGACAAACAGTCTGAAAATATTCTGAATATGGTTTGTTTATTTACATTTTCTATGTTTTTCCTGGTGTAAAGACCAGCAGAGTGATCCCTTCTGTCAGGAATTCTACTGAAACTGTTCATATACTGGGAACATTTCTGACTATAAAATTGAGGCACCTGCAGATTTGTGACAGTTCCCCAAATAATGAAAATTGAAAGTCAGCTTCAAAGGGACTATTTTTTAAAGTTTTTCTAGAAACCATACTGTGTTTGCATAGTAAAATATGGAAACTATAGTGTATGTTAGAATCCTAATTAGAGGCTGCTGTTAAGCAATTAAGAAATTGCTTGGCCTGGACTTGCACCTTTACTGAAAGTTCTGAGTTCCATCATGGGATACTATCTGCCTTGGCTATGCCTCATTTTGGGATGATGACTTACGAACAGAACAGCAACAGAAGTATGGAATCCTCACCTGCAGATATAGAAGAACTTACTCCTTTATGAGAATAATCTGTTTGCATAGAACCACAGGCTAAGTATCAGTGATGCTATTAACAGAATTATGAGCCTAAACATTTTAAAACATTCATGGACCAATATTTGATTTATGAATCATTTTACTTAAATAAAAAAGAACTTAAAAATATACTGTGGGTCACAACAATAAAATATTCAAGAGTCATAATGTTTGCTTATAGTCATATGTCTATGGAGGACATGTAGGTGTTGTCATGTTAAACATGACTATCTGAAAACACTTTCAGAGAGCACTTCTTAGTAATTGTGACTAGTTAATACAGGCCTTCAAAAAGTGATGACATACTTTTTTGTCATAATCTAAAATACGTATGATAAATTTAAAAACTCAGTAAGTGGTCACTTGATTTTCACAAAAGAAATGTGAATATTCAAGATGTTGCATATGTATTATTCAAGTGTTTGCCTGTATAACTGACTTACCCAGTATATTAGAAGAAAACCTTTTTCTAGAAGCTTTAGGAAATAAAATAAGATCAGTTACTGAAGTCATCCTCTGGGGATAAAAAAAAATCTTCTAAGAACATACACCATTTGCTACATGCACTAGTCACTTTATTATAGCAAAACTATAAAGTAATACTAAAGAATAACATTGTAATGAAATATGATTTATTTTCAGGTGAGAAAGACAATTGCTGATAGAAGTGAAATCACATATCACAATCTTAAGGCATTTCATACAGAAAAAACATATAAAGGAACTGTGGAATAATGAAAATCCCAGTTTTTCTCTGTTGTCCCCCCACCATGATATCACAATGGCCACAGTGAAAGAACACAAATATGGTGGGTGAGATTTCAGTCTACTTCCTATGTTTTTCATGTTCATTCAGTCTCTAAGTTACCAAGTGATTCCAAAGAAACTTTTTTTGAGACTCAAGTGATACAATGCATTTTACCTTCAGAAAGTATCCTGACATTAAACATTCCAATATGACTGAATAGCATTAACATACTCCAGATTAATAGAAATTTAATTATTTTAATTGCATTTACATTTTATACTTTGTCCATGCAGTGTTTCAAAGACATTTTCCACGACATTTTGTGAAAATTATCACTTTCCATGAACCTGAAAGGATTTTCCCCAATGATATTTTCTTGAAATGTTTTCTTACGCTTCTTACAAGGAAGATCCTAGCAACTACCTTATGACTTGTTATTCTTCTAACAGTAAAGATTTTCAGGAAGACTTACTCCTAAAGCTCCGCTTCATCCTTGCTTTTGTACTTGTTCTTTTTTTGTTCTTTTGTCTTCTGCAAAGAAAGAATACTGAAATACCTGAAAAATCATGGGCTACTTGGCTGAAAAATACATGAAAAATACATGGGCTGAAGAAAAACAAAACCAGACTACCTCCACTTGAAATTTCAGAGGATAACATGATGTAAATCAGATCATATTGTTCTTCATCCCATTAATTTGTGTGCAATAAATACATTACAACACAGAAGGATACTCTGTGTCTGACAGTATCACAAATGGTAGACAAGCAGAATTTCTTACAGATGTCTTTTAGAGCAATTTGAAAGAGCACGGACGAAAACTCAAGATACTCTAAATGTTGGATAGGTAGCTGTGCTGATTTTCCACGTCAAGCATTTAAATATTCATTATCCTAGTCTGAGTAGTTCTTATAGACCTCAGATTAGTACCCTCATGATAAATAAAAAAGAAATTATATTTAGGTGTCATCTACTTCATACTTATTTTCAGTGGAATTGGCTCAACAAGAAAAACTAAGGGAGAGACATTCCCAAACAGAACAAAAGCTACCTATCGGAGTACTCTTCTGAGAGGCTGTAGTAAAGAAAACACTGTTCAGATGAGCAAAACTAAATTCTACACATTTAAAAGGAACAGGTGATTTAACTATTTATTTGAAGATCATCTGGTCCAATCCCCCTGCAATAAGCAGGGGCGTCTTCAACTAGATCTGGTTTCTCAGACCCCCATGTGACCTGACTGTGAATGTTTCCAGGGATGTATCCATCACTTCTCTGGGCAACCTGTTCCAGTGCCTCACCACCCTCACAGTAAAGAGTTTCTTCCTAATATCTCATCTAAATCTACCCTCTTTTAGTTTAAAACCATTACCTCTTGTCCTTTTGCAACAGGCTCTAATAAAAAGTATGTCCCCATCTTTCTTATAAGCCTTCTTTGAGTATTTAAATGTTGCAATAAGGTCTCCCTGGACCCTTCTTTTCTCCAGGCTGAACAACCCCAACTGTCTCAGCCTTTCCTCATAGGAGAGGTGTTTTCATCCCTCTGATAATTTCTGTGGCCCTCCTCTGGGCCCACCCCAACAACTCCATGTCTTTCCTGTACTGAGGGCTCCAGGCGTAGATGCAGTACTCTGGGTGAGGGCAGGACAAAGCAGAGGGGAAAAATCACCTCCATTGACCTGCTGCCCATGCTTTCTTTTATACCTTCCAGGATATGGTCAGCTTTCTGGACTGCAGGTGTAGATTGTTGGCTTGTGAACTTGATGATATTAGAGGGAGACACTACTTGGGAAGTAACACCTATGGACCCTTGGAGTTCCACAAACAACTGGGAAAGAAGAGTAACAACAGTCTCCACAACACCACAGTGAGTCTCCACAACAAGTCTCCACAAGGGAAGCAGCAGCAAAATAAGTATTTTTCCTTGTATTGTACACTTCAGGAGAATTCTAGGTATCTTTAAGTGAACTGAACAGCAGAATAAACAAGGGTGAAAAGGACTGGAAATAAGCATCATCTTTGTAAGCAGGCAGTCTATTTCCCTGACAAGAATATTAACAATCTAAATTTTTGTTCCATTTTCTAAAATGATTTAGCAGAGGATCTGGTAGAGAACACCAGATGTGACATGATGTTTTTTTTCTTTGATCCCCATATTTCATGAAGTTTTGAGGGATGCACGATAACTGCATGACTTACGTATATCTGTCTTAACTTGCTAGAGAAAATCAACAGTTACACAGCTGCATTTCAGCAGCAAAGAATGTAGAAGCTGTGCTAAAATTAGACCTTGCAGCAAAATCGACATTGCTTACATTTCAGATTTGAAGGCAGATGAAATAACAATAGATATTGAAGAAATGCAGTTAATCTATTTCCAATGCATTTTAATAGATCAAAACAATAATTAAGAGAAAGAAGTCAGTGCAGGCTTGTCCTTGTTGTGAACTCTGCTGGCTACAATAGGAAAAATGTGAACATAATTTGTACATAAAGTAGCTTTTTTTCAATGTGATCATTAAAAGTTTGATAATCTTTTGGGTAATCTTTTACCCTTCCTTACTGCGACATTTCTCTGTTCTCTCCTTTTGCATTAATTTTCTGTTGCCTGATCTCATGCAGTGTATAAATGCTGTGGAGCAGGGCTTATGTGTACCTTTCATTTTGTGGCTATTTTGTTGTTGCTATATGCCTCTTTTTTTTTTTTTTTAAATCATGATGTAATCTTTAACTAGGGGTAACAAATGAACTGAAAAGAGAAGGACTACGCAACAGGATGAATGCCAGAAAGAACTGTACTTACCACTTACAAATTCCCCTAAGGGTCCATGGGTGCACCTGTACTAATAATTTAAGCAGGGTCAGGGAAAGACTTGAGCTATAGCATATGTTAATCCATGCGATTTGACTGTTAGCATACTCTCAGGTTTGTTTTTCTCTCTGCTTACTGATATTCCCTCCTTAAACAATGCTCAGGTAGAGTTCAGGGGATGGGGCACAGCAGAGTCAATTTTCAGCTAGTAAAACAGACATGGTAAGTCTGTCCTTTCTTGGGTTTTTTCATCTGGATTTGGGAAAGGCAGTGAGTTTAGCACTCAGAACAGGACTTCTATCATAAGACTTGTTCTTAGAACCAGAAATAAAGAAAAGTCATAGTCTGTTTCATTTACCAGAACACAGACCAGGGAATCAGGTCTTGCAAATGCTCTTTGTAGTATATCAGTTCCAGTAGCTAGTAGTAGGAAAAGGTGAAACAATGTATTTTCTTTATCCTATTAAAAATCTTTCCCTCTATAAATATCACAGTTTTAGATGAAGGCAGGAAGGAGTAGAGACATTGGTCATTAGTGAGCTGCCACAAACTGATGGTGGTTTGCATCCCACTGTGTACATACGACATCTGGCGTGTGGCAGACAAACTGCAGCAAAGCCCAATGGTGGGGACACGGAACAGAAAATTCTGTGCAACTTATGAGGGCAAAGGAAACACACCTTTTGTGTAGAGCCAAGAGATTACTGAAAGGGGAGGGAAACAGGGTCCTGGTCCCTGGGCAGGGCGGGGGGAATCCCTCGGGAGCTGGGCAGGGACACTCAGGACAGGCAGTGTCCTGAGGACCTTGACATTGCCTGAGAAAAAAGGGTCCAGGAAGAGAGCAACAAGTGATCAGCATCTCTGATCCCAGATCTTCAGCAGGATAAATATGTTGTTGGAGGGAGGTGTTAAATTCCCTTTATTCAGAAGTCTGCTGGATCTATTTTTGCATGTTTTCTAACACTGTCAACTTACTTGGTTCTATTCATTAACAATATAGTGAATGAATCTGCTATATCTAAGTTTTATTGTGTGTGTTATATTTTATCTACGTTGAGTTGGTTCTTTTTTCTCTTGTTAACCCTATGATCAGCTTCAGTAAGCTACTGGGTTTGGTATCACTTTAATGACCATCTGTTGACCACTGGTAATTGTTATTGATAGCCCCCAGGCCTCACTCATAATCCTGCACCTGCACTTTTAAAGCCTGTGCTCTCATCCTGCACTTGTACTTGTTAACAGTTGTTAACTTGTTAACGACTCTGTTTTTCTTTGACAGCCTTTTGAAACATAACTATATGTTAGCACAATGTAGTGACATACACATCCTTGTTTTAAAGTCATTGACCTGTTCACTCTACAAAAATTATAATCATTAGAAAATATGTATAGTTTTAATGCTTTGATAGCTATTTGTTATTAACATCTATTAGTTATAGCAATATCAATGATGTGTTAACCAGTGTGGGTTACAATAGGAGAACAATGATGAATATCTATATATATATATTTAATCTAAAATAAATGTCCATTTCTGAATGGGGGAAAAAAGCACAAACTTCACTATGAATATTGCTCACAATACTGAATTTGACTGTATCTGTGGATGATTTTCAACAGCCCAAGCAACATTCTATAGAACACTTCAGACATTATCTACTATGTAAGAAGTAGTGGTCTTAGTTTTATAATATCCCTCCTTGCCAGAATTTCTCCTATGTAGGCCCATACTTCCCAGACTGACAAGATCAAAGTATCTTAGGAAAAATGATAGTCATATTCAACAAAGGTCTTCTGCAAAATCCATTGTTGTCACTAGAAAGAATGTTCTCATGCCACTGGGTGCTGGATCAGTCACAGACCTCAATGTGTTTATGTTGAAAGAAAGAAAATAAACTACCATGAACACATAATGAAAATGCCAAGGACAAGCACAGGTGGCATGTAGACAACCAGGGTTCAAGCTGCTATTCTAGCCGACTCTAATCTACTCTAGCCTACTTGGCTCAATAAACATTTTATTCAAATTGAAACAACTCCAGCAGAAGACAGTGAACCAGAGAAAAAGTTACCCAAGAGTACAGTGGTTAGTGCACATAAGTGACTGGAAGATGTGAAAATTTGTCAGCCTGAATACATTCCCTTGCAGCAAGATGATGAAAACTACCCTTGTAGTTGCAGAGTGAATAGGATCTTACAGCATGTAAGGAAGAATATTATGTCAAGTAACATTATTTTTTAAAAACTCTCTCTGCTAAAATTATGAACAAAAATGAATGCTAAATAGTGCTGGAATCCCCATGCAATTCCATGCATATCACATAAAAATCAAATAACTCATCATGAATAATGTTAGTGCTGAACAAGGAGCAACAAAATAATTTTAAATAATAATTAGCCTGATGCTGTTGCAAGCTCATTTAGTGTTTTGTTAAATTGAGTAGTAAGTTTATAGTCCATTTGGCAAATGCACGTTACAAACTAAGAATATTACTGTGCTTCAGAATCCTGATATTAATGTAGCCTGATTTAGCCTGCACATAGCACAGCACATATAGTACTAGGCTGTGCCTCTCCTGTTACTACCTTATATTTTTTTGCAACAGTTATGTAAAGGGAAAAGTAAGTTACTTTGCCTACTGCGGTCATCTGCGCAGGCAATGAGGGAGTGTTACACTAAACTCATATAATATAGTCTGAAAATTGAAAGTGAGCATTTCAATGACAGCAGGACATCTAACATCAGAGTTCCTATTTTGAATCAGTTCATTCTTTCATTGGCATATGGATTAATCCAATGTACCTGCTTGCATTGGGTAAAACCTGTTTTGTTGTAGAAGGCATACACTTTCTGTTGAGCGCAGCAGAGTAGACAAAAATGTCCTTTAAACTATCCTGTTCTTTTTTATTTCCATCCATACCCCTGGAAATTCTTTGCTTTTTTTATTATTTTTTTTTTCCTTGTGCTACTGTTCTCTGTTTCTAAGCAAGTATTATCCAGAACTACTGTAAGTGGATAGTCTTTTATTCTTTATAAAATGCCTATTTTTGGGGCTGCACATCTCTGAGGGACACCATGGTTGTTGTAAAATTTACACGTAATGTTTTTGAGATTTGGAGGCAATAAGAGAGCTAGAAAGCTTCAGGTCAGAGCTCAGAGTAAATTCATTAATTCTTTTTTTAACAGAAAGCACATAAAAAATTAATGAATTGAGCCTGCTGAGCTTAGTTTGCTATATATTGCAGTAAACATTTTTTTTTTTTTTTTTTTGTCAAGGATTACTTGCAGCTTTACATTTTTAATCTGCAGACAAAGATGTGGAGAGAGGGAGAAAGAAGAATAATGTGAAAGGAATAACTTACCCTACTTACATTATGCCATGGATTGCAGTTACTGCTGCCCTAGAAAGAGGTCATCCTAACATCCTAACACTTCGGTTGGTACAAATGTAGGTACTGAGAGATATACACAGGGGTATACCTATAGGTAAGGGGATGCAGAGAATGTTCACACTGAAGACTATGCAAGTGCGACAGTTTGGCATAAATTAATACTGGAATACATATAACGCAGAAAGCATCCCACGCTGACATTTTGGGGGTAGATTGGTACAATGTATTAGTTTATTACCCATCCTTTCATTTTCCCCAAGGCAATCACATACGTATATATTAGTACCAGCTGCTGTGGCAAGCACAGCAGCATCTTATGATGAGGTTAGCCAACACACCTGTATTGTGTCTACTGCTGTTTTCAGAACACAGTGCAAAGATACCCAAATGATTTCACAAGCAATCTAACAACATTCATGAGGTGCTGCAGCCAAGCCTTCTTACCTTCAGGATGGCATTTCACCATGTTGATTAACTGGCTCAGGTTAGTGCCGGTTTACTGATTTTTATGCCTTGGTCCCCTGAAGTATGTAGACACATCCAAAGGACAGAGGAAAAAAAAAAAGATAAAAATTATAATGAACATCAAATCATTATTTAGACAATTAATTGGAGCTTCTCAAATGTTTAGTTCATTTTAGACCTACAGTTTCTTTCAGTTCTTTAACAATTATGAATACTTCTAGAGTGACTATAACCAGTACTATGTTATGCGTTTAAAGGTTCTGTGCGGTAGAAAACCTAAATTCATTTTAGAACTAATTTTAAACTAAAATTAAGTTTTCTTCAGGACATTTGATGTGCAATGAAAAGAAACACTTCAACAGTGCAGGTAAAAATATCCTTAAATTTCAAAAGACTGTAATATTTTTTACAAAATACATGTATCATAAAAGTGATCTGAAACATCCAGAACAAAAGTTTTCAAAGCAAACATATAAAATGAATAAAACATACGTAAGGGGATATACAAAATACCATGAATTAAAATGCTTTAAAAATTAGAGGCAGGAATATTTTACTGATGTTATGACAGATTTTAAAGTTAGATTTTTCAGTGTGATTGTTTTTACATGCATATACACTCACATACAAGCGCATCACACACCAGTAAGAAAAACTGTGAAATAAGCTGAGGTTGCTGTGAAAGATGAAATAAACAAAATAGACAAAAATGAACTTTTCTACTTAAGTTTAAACTTCACAAGACAAAAAGTTCCCATTGAAAAAAATATATAAACTGATAAAGTGATTAATATTTTAAAAGATATGGCAAGTGAACTATGAGCATTATGATTAACCAATTAGTGGTTTTGAACAGTGGTACCATCCTAGTCTCCAGTCCTTTAGTGCTAGTAATAAGTAATGTTCTGTAATAGGGATGATTACAGCTGGTAAGAAGTCCTCCTTGAAATATATAGATGATCTTATAGGAGAAAGCTCAGAAATCTAGCTATTTCTGAAGATTGATCATGAGTCCAAGTCCATAGTTGGTCAAAACCCAGGCAATAGTGATATTATCTGGAAACAAAATATCAGACTTATTTATATTATATCAGATAGAGTGGGCCAAGAGAGCTACAACACAGTCCTGCCTGCTCAGTAGATGGCTGAATCTGGTCTTCCTTTAGAATAAATACTACACATTCAGGCACAAGCAAATAATAGACACTATGGACAGCTGGCAAATGTAAAGACACTTATTTATAGCAATAATAGGGGTAACTATTTTCTTCTGTGAATGTCCGGATTTGGAGAATGAGGAAACAAATAATTTGATTCTGAAAGAAATATGTGCATGAGTAGGAAGGAAAATGGGAATTTAATTTTGTCCCTGCAAATGTTAACAGATTAGGTGTATGCACAGTATTGCAGTTTTTTAAGATGATCTGGTTTTGTCATTTATTCCATGAGCCCATTTGAGGAATGTATATCAGACAAATTTAGTGTCAGGTATAGTGTCTTCTGGCTTTTAAATAGGATCTTAATGTTTGGAGGATGTATTAATAACTTTCATTGAATTCAATTAGACTGCAGATGTTCAGAATGCCTGAAAATCAGCAAGTATCTTAATATGATTAAACATGGATTTTAGTGCTTTTTGTATGTAACATACCAGTTTCTGAAAACTTCAGTAAATTTATTTGCAATAGTATAGCTCAATCCTTTTCTGTAGTGTGTTCCCATCAGAGGTGCAAAAATGTTTTTTTCATTCAAAAAGGCTTTTATTTAAGATTAAAAGAAGGAATATACAGTAAGGATCCCAATGAAAAAACAAAATTAATTTTGATCACTTACTGCATACATGTAGGGAGAAATCAGGAGAAGATGAAGTTTTAACAGATTTTTAATTTTAACAGAAGATGGAGAACTGTCAAAGCAGAAATTGTGCTGAAACCTTTGAAAAAGAATGCAGTGCTTACTGTTAAGGCTTGTTAACAGCAGTGACCACCTCCAGTGGCTCCAGCCCAGGACCTTCTGTTGTGGCTGCTGGAGCCCCGCCTGGCACGCAGGGAACCAGGGTCTCTGCCCAGCCCAGCCTGAGAGATGCGGCTGCCACTTTCCTGTTTGCCTGTTCAATGAGCAGTGAAGCTGTGCACATGTCCCGGGGAAACACACACACAGACACAGACACAGACACACACACACACACACACAGACACACAGACACACACACACGCACGCATGCACGCACGCACGCAGGCTGCCACAGACAGGGTGCTGCCTTCAATGGAACATACATACAGGACTCAAATAAAATGAGCACAGCTAGCCAAGCCCTCTTCTCTTCAGCTGGTCGAAGCAGAAGTGAAGGCATATGCACGTGACATTCTCTAGCTTCACAACCACTAGCAATCCCCTGAGTAGTGACATGAACCCTTTGTAGGTCCAACACACCTGATGAGATCCTGGGCCTTCTTTCTTGCACAACAGATCTTCTACTCGCTATCTGGTCCAGCTTGGTGCTCACTAGCAAATACACACTCACACGCTCATTTCGAAGGCACCCTGCACCCAGATCTCCCTGAATACCAGTCTGAGCCCTCTCCCTGCCTGATACCCTGGCCCAGACCCAGGATCTCCTATTCACCAGCTAGTCCTGCTTGAGTCTTGCTTGAATACATGAACACCCCATGCAAACCCGGTTTGGAGGCAATACAGATCGGAAGCAGTCTCTGTCCAGCAGCCAGTGCTGGGTGCCTCATCACCACACCTCACTCACACTGGTCCCTCCCAGTAGCTGTTTTTTCATGACACACACCATTCCCACCTCAGCGGCTGGCAGCCATATGATCCAGTAGTCGGAACTGGGACCCCACTCGCTGTGGCATCTGACACCACAGGCTGGAAGTTCCTTCATCCCTTATCTGACTACAGTAGCCGGCCCTAAATCCATTCATGTCAGTCCCTGCAGTAGTTGACACCTGGTCCTCCACACACAGAGGACAGAGTGAGATTACACAAAGAAATAGTTTTGTTTTGTTTCTTTTAAAAAAAAGAAGACAAAGAAGAAGAAGACAGACTGTAGGGATCATGCACAGGCTCAGTCAGATAAGTGGGCTGACGGGCCCCGTTTTACACCTGGCTGACCCCTTTTATACCTCTTTCTGTCCGTTATCCCTTTGTTCTTCCCTTGCACATTCCCCCATCAGTTTGCACAGTTCCACCAACTCCCTGCAACATCCTGGACCCTCATCTTTGCATCCTTATCAGTTACAAAGTTCTGGTTTGTGTGCATTTTTTTTTGGCATCCTGTCAATCAGTGTGACTGGCAAGGTTTGTTTCTTGTCTTGGTCTCTCACATGTTTTCCTGTCAGGTTTGTGTGTCTGTATATTCTGTTTCTGGCTTCCCGCTTTTCCTTAGTAATCCATTTAACACAGTCCATGATCAGATAATCTTACAGAAATAAACATTACCACTTTCCACATGTATTTACCAACTAATGTGACTGAGCAGGTTTGGTTCTCCTTGCTGCCTCCCTTATAATTTGTTGGTCACACAACATTTGTTGTGTCTCTCCATATTCTTGCTCATGTATTCCTCCTTTTCTCATTATCCTCTTTTACATTTAAAAGGTCATTGTCCAGATATCCTGAAGAAGCAGACACTGCTCCTTCCACATACCCTTACACCTATATTCAAGAAATAATGAAAAGGTCTGTTTTGGGAGCTTGGTCAATAATGGCATGCTAAGATACAATGCAATATTTCTTATGAATAGACAATTAACATAGGAAGTTATAGGAAAAAGGCTATGCTGGGTTGGCTTTAATTATAGGTGGAATGGAAAACTATAAAAAACAGGTGATTGTAGTGCTGTTGATTTCTTCCAATTCCATCAAATGAGAACTTTAACAAGTGTGGCCAACTTGCTGACCTTTCCTCTTCTGTGGCTGCATTGAGTAAGGGATCCTACCAAAATCTGGAGTTATCCTTTCTGAGAAAACGTAGGGGAAAATAGAGAATTCCACATAAAGTGGTACAGCACTCCATGCTGTGGGAATTGGAGGAGAAGACTGTTGTTGGCATACTGGAAATAGAAGTGGGACCCTGTCGTGGTTTAACCCTGGTAGGCAGCTTAGCACCACACAGTTGCTTGCTTACTCCCCCACAGCAAGATGGGGAGAGAATCAGAAGGGTGAAAGTGAGAAAACTGTGGGCTGAGACAAAGACAGTTTAATAAGTAATGCAAAACCTGCACACACAAGCAAAGTAAAATACAGAATTTGTTCGCTACTACCCATCAACAGACAGCTGTTTAGCCACCTCCAGAAAAGCAGGGCTTCATCACATGTGATGGTTACATGGGAAGACATCACCATAGCTGCGAATGTGTCCCCCCTTCCTCCTTTTCCCACCACCTCTTCTTGCTGAGAACTATGCCATATGGTATGGAATATCCCCTTGGTCAGCTGAGGTCAGCTGTTCCGTCTGTGTCCCCTCCCAACTCTCTTGTGCACCCCCAGCCTACTCACTGGTGGAGCAGTGTGAGGAGCAGAAAAGTCCTTGGTGCTGTGTAAGCACTGCTCAGCAATGAGTAAAACAAACCTGTCTTATCAATACTGTTTTCATAACAAACCCAAAACATATCCCTATACTAGCTGCTGTGAAGAAATTTAACTCTATCCCAGCCAAAACCAGTACAGACCTAAATGATAAAGTGTGGGTCCTGTGCTGTGGAGAGGTGGATGGGGGAGGAAGATGGAATTACAGATCAGAGGCAGACTTTAACTGTAAGATTACAAATGACCAGCACATGCTAGGGGCTGGGCTTTGAGATCTAGGAGAGCCCTCTGATTCCTAGATTCTGCATTCCCAAATTTTAGCGACCAGACTTAGTGGACTCAGTGAGTATCCCATTAGGAAAGGAATAATTTAAAAGGTCTAATAGATAGAATTTTTTTGTCTTAAATACCTGACAATGCTGTGTCATATAACTAACTGGTATGTGGTATTGCACTATCATATTATTTCCTTAATTCATTTAATGGTGATTATTTTTAATTTTAATTCTAGTAATAATTAGAGACTCCCACTCCTTACTGATAATTAATGATGATAGAAACTGTCTAAATACAAATTGATAGTCAGAACCTGAAACAATTAATCTCCTTGCCAAGTTAGTCAGAAGAAAAATAATCATGGTTTTAAAAACCTAGATAATTTTCAACTTCTTTGTCAATTTGCTTGAAAACATGGCTTCATTTGTTCTTATGTTGCAGTTGGACTTTATCAGAAGGAAACAAGTTTATTCTTCTGCTTAGGAAATGAAGCATTAAAAAAATAAAAATCAATATCTTGCCATTTTCGTTATTGTTAAGATGGACTCTTGAAATGTCATGCTTTCAAAATTCAGCCATTCTATTCCTGATCATTGTTGTTTCTCACTGTAGTTAGCTAATGACTTTCTCCTATTTCCACTGCCAGAAAAAGAAAACTCAGACTTCCAATGAAGCAAAATCAGGCCCAATATCCAATTAAAATGTTCAGTGGATGGTAGAAAAAGTCTTTTCAATTCATGCTAATTGCTTTTTTGTCTTTGAAATGTACCAAATAATCCTACTATGGATTTTTTCCTGTTGTTCTTTTGCATCTGGGAAGTCATGATGACATTAACAGAAATTAAAATTTGGGACATCACAGACCTACAGAATGGAATTTTCAGAAGGATGCTGTAGTGCTGGTCTTGTTGAAGTCAAAGGAACTTCAATATTGATCTCAGCAGGAAAGTACTAAAGGCTTTAGAAACTTATGATACCTGTGCAATGATAATATAGATACAAAAGTATCATCTAGGAAATGTTATTCGTTCAGCTTAAATTATCTTAAGCCTCTAGACTATTATAATTTAAAAGCATACTGAGGTTTTCTAAATAAAACTGTTTTACTTTTCTCTGTGCAGCTGGGAAAATGAATAATTCTTCATTAGTTGTTGCTTGCTGTTGAAAAACTGACACAATTTTTAAATAATTAGGAACCTCATCCTATCAGGTTTTGCATAACTTGATCATCTAAAAATACCTTTAGCAACTGAGATTTTTAAGTGTCTTGCAAAACTGAGTCCCAAAACATCAGTCAATTTAATAATGAAAAAACTTCTTGAAATTTTTAAATTAAGTGGCTACCCCCCCCAAACAAATTAAGAAATCCTCTCTAGCTGTTTCCTTGCATTATATTGCATGCACACCTCTTACTCACCTAATTTTCAGTAGAGAAAACTGAACAATAAGAATTGCTCAGTAGCTTATACAGCCTTTAAATCTTATTAAGCAACATCGTAAATTATTTTTGTTGTGTTTCATTTGCTTAATCTACCTAAAGCACATCACTTAATATTTGAATACATACAGCAGCAACAGCCTTTTGATAGAAATTAAATTCAATTTGTTTGGAAGCTACTTAAAATCTTCTTAAAAAGCCAAAGTTTGCCAACTGTTCTTGAAGCTGTCATGGAAGAGTAGGTGGCTGTTAATGGAAGATCTCTAGTAATAAGGAACAAATAATTTTCAGCTAAATATAATTTTAATTATAAATTTATGTCTTAACTGATAAAGACAGGTGTGAGAGAAGGGGAATATCCAATACAAAATTACTCATAACAGCTGTCTTTTAGTCTTAAATATTTCTCTGACTCTAAGTGCTTCATCAATGCATTCTGTTCTCTTTCATGTTTTTTACGTTCTGTGCTTTGAAAACGGTTCATTGAATGAATATACGTTACTATCAGTATTTTATCATACTAATGGTTAGGTGCTCCAGCTGAGACTGAGACCCTGTTGTACTATAGGGCCTATTGTGCAGGTACCTAAAAGGCCTGCTGCACAGCTTGTACAATGTAAACTGAGGACAAAGGAAAAATAGAAGCTGTTACCTCTGATAAATTAAGGAGAAAAATAAATGAGCTGCTGGAAGTCATAGATGAGGGTTTTTGCAGAATGCACGTAGATCATAACCTTCTGAGGAGAGCCAATCAAAACACAAGGTTTCCAAATTTCAGCTGTGAAGTATGCATATACGTATACACCTTTCAGTATGTGACATTATTTTTATACATAGTTTTTCTTAGTTCACCTATATTTTAAATAGAAGATTATATATAAAAAATATTTTCTGTCACAACTGTCTACCTGACATGAAACTGACAAAAATCTCGTTTCACTGAACATCATTTCAGGATCTGTAATTACAAAATCTTTTCAGGGACATTAATCTTTTAAAGCCATCTCAAGACTGCCAATTTTTGCCACTGTACAACTTCTCAACAGGGAGGAGCCATGTGCCAGACCTCCAACTAGCCCTGGCTGGCTAGGAATGCTAAATTTTGGGTTCTAAAGATTACTCAGGTTTCCCCAATCTTTCCTCAAGAAGACCAGGCTGTCCTAGAATTATGGGCCCTGGAGTTCTGGTAAGTCCCAACTGACATAAAAGTGAGACTGCTCAATTTTTTTTTATTTATTTTTTTTTATCTAACTGCAAGAAAACATTTTCTTTTTCATATAATTTTACCCACTGCCTTTGACAATGCAACATGCTATTTTGGAATTAAAAGAAAAGATTATGAAAACTTTTAACCTTTCTACAGAATATAATACTAGCATACGAAGTAGATTAGAATACAATCACAACTTATGTTAAACTGCTAAAAAAGTTACAGTCTTGGCTTGTTTGAATTACTAATGAATTAGTTTGTCAAGAGTGAAATATATCAATGCAAGCAAAGGCAATAAAAGAAATTGTGCTTTATTTTCTGCTCTTACCATGTCTTTACAGAGAATGAGACCCTTTGAGCATTCTAAGTTGGCTGGATCCACACTAGTTGAAGTCTGAAAGACATATATCTGAGTTAGTGTGGTACTGTGCTCAGTTTATATACATTGAGAAGAGGGACATAAACAATTCACACAGTATTAAGATAAATGGTATATTAGCTTGGACGTACTAGAGCAGCTATATTGCTTCTTACCAAAAATTTGCTTACATTGAGAAAACTCAGAATATGAGCAGAAAAGTATGTCCCTACCCTGTAATTACACATTTGTATGTTCTGTTATCCTGCAGAATACTTGATAGCTTCACAGAAAAGATATATTTTCTTTATAATGTTATTTGTGAGGTTTTTTCTCTTTGCTTTGCATATATTAAAGGTCAGTCTAGTTTCAAAGTGAGGGGTAATGGAAAGTAGTCATGCATTTTTTTCTTTTTGTCTTTCTTGAATGGCCCAACCATCAAGTGGGGAAAGAGTTTAGATGTCCTGTACTTCATGCTCAGAATGGCAAAGCTACAGAAATGATCTAGGAAGGCCAGTGCACAGACAAGAAAACCATTTAAATGAAATTTTGAAAAACTATGCCTCAATCCAAAATATAGATCTTCAAAACTTTCCTCCCCTGAATATTCTGCTCTTAGATGTAGGGAGCTGAAATTTCTGTATCACATTTTCATAGCACCTTAAGATCCTATTCTGAATTCGCCTAGAAATGCTTCAGTTCTGCCCTAGGCTACTTGGCTTGGCATGTAGTAAGTGCCAAAACCTGATCAGATTCCAGAAATTTCCCAGCAGAATTTGAATAAAGGAAGGTGGTGCGAGGCTGCTTAACCCTCCAGCTATGGCCAGTCCATGTGATGTGAGAACATAAACCGTAGGAATTGTTGCGAGTACAATAATCTCCCTTGCCTTGGAAACACACCTCTTCTTCTTCTGATGTCCCTCATCAGATAAAACTTCATAAATAAAGCAGTAGTGCTCTAGGCTTCCTTTTAATAAATAAACTGAGTAAAAAGCCCCGTTGCCTCCTGTTTCCTCCCTACTCAAAGCCCTATTTGTTCTTTTATTTATGTGAAATGACCCTTCGGAAATTGTTGCCACTATGAGTAAAGGGCTTTCCTTCCAGAAACCATGGGATTACAGTGTGCGTCTACTTGACAAATTGAGAATTTAACCCCTGCTCATCATGACTGGTTGGCTATTTTTGTTTTTATTTCTCTGTAATGGTTAAATCTCCTTCTACCTTGTATAGGTGTATTACCTAAGGCATGAAGGAAACAATATGGACTGTTTCAAAACTGACCTCATACACCATTGGTAAATTTAAATCTCAGGAATACTTTAAAAAAACCCACAACTTTTTAGACAATTAAAGATGCTAAAAACGTTTAAACCATTTAACCAATAAAAAGTGTGAAATTACTAAAAATTTTTCCTCCTCATGAGAATGCATGTTTTAATGTAGAAGAATGAGGCTGGGTTAATTAGCACTGATAATATACAGCTGTGGGCTGGCTTCAGGGGTGTCGGGTTGGATGATGTAGATAAGGTGCAGCTGTGGCTGGTTAAGTGATTGAGAGCCAGTGAAGGAGAGGGCAGCTGAGGGGGAAGAAGTGAGAGTGTGAGGGCCCTGGATGAGGTAAGGAGAAGGCAGCAGAGGGGTTGGAATGAAGAATGTGCTGGTATGAGATGGTACAAGACCTTGTTGCAGCTGGCTGGTTTGGAGAGCGCTGCGACATTTTAATGATCAAAGGATTATTTGGTAATACTGCAATGAGTTCATAAAATGTTTCAGGAAAGCCCATATTGTAATATAAGGAAGCTTTGAACTCAATAATGTGATGCACAGATGAGTGCATTTGTGCTTATACTTATTTTAAGGCCCAAGGACATTAAAGAAAAATTTAAGGTTTCTAGGATAACATGAAAGAAATTGAGACCGAGCAATGCTTAAGCAGTTCACAGAAGTGCTGACCCTTCTTTCTTGGCTCCTGAGTGCTTACTAAAGATGTAAGTTCCTACTTAATGTACATGCCTTTTAGATTTTAGTTATGTATTGTATTCTATGTTGTTCATAATGAAAATGACAGAAGCAGTTTTCTGCCATTAAACAGCTTCTGTCCATCCATTGGAGTTTAGCTAATGGCAGCTATCTGTATCTATACAGGAAAGTAAGAGTTAAATTTAACAACTTGAATAGGACACTCTCAGTAGAAAAAATGATTCTTTCTTTTCACTTTTATAGCTCCTCCCCTACTGTTAGTAGAGGCCTCTGAAATAATACCACTAAAGAATAATGGGACCTGCTATAAAAAATGGTAAAGCTATTAAAAAAGCAACAATCCTAAAATAAAGATGTTCCGGAGTGCACAAAAGCAGCTGCTTGCAATCAATTACTATACTATAAGGCATTTGCTCCTCTTGAAGAACCTATTATTTTGAAACATAATGCAAAGTCACAGCAGGCCCAATAAAATGGGCCATGCATACTGCATCTCAGCCAGATAGAGAGCCTTAAACAGGCTAGACTGTGTGTGTATTCTGTATAAAAAAAATAAACAATCCCTATATCACTGCTCTAAACTGTTGTAACACATTTGGTTTTGGGATCATGACACTCATTACTGAGACTAAATCCTTCATTATACAGTTTGTTGAAGTGTTTAAAGCAATACACCAGCCTAAACAGAAAAGGTGGAATTGACTTTCAATGGCTAGTTTCTCAGTTTCAAGGAATTTATATATTCACATGCCTAAATGCATGTACTAAGTAGGAAAATCTCACTAATCAGAATTTTGCATGTCAGTTCTCCTTTTAATACACAAAAAGTATGTGTCCATATTTCTCAGAGATTTATTATCAGATGTTAACAAACAGCTTTATTGTATTTTTAATTGTAAAAATAATTTGCCATATACTTTGGTCATATATTTGCCATTTTGTTGTGAAATAATAGCTTAAATGGATACAATTAGACTAATTGGCAAAGCAGAGTGTAAATAAATTTAGAAACATTGAAATAATACTGTAACATATATGTTCTTCCTAAAAAAAGAACCTATAAGATTCAATATTTGCATAGGTTTCAATATTTGAAATTTTAACCATTTCTATTGGGTCTCATAGTTCCAATGAATTATTTACGTATATGCATGTGTGTATATATACCACACACACACACATATATATATAAAATACTTTTCTCCTCCACAGAAATATTATTATGTATCTATTAAAATATGTCATTTAATTGCACAAGTATTGCAAAAGGCATGAAATGATCCTTTTTTAGGATTAATATCTAAGCAAGAAATAAGGTTTGCAACTTTTTCCCATGGTATGAAGTATAGCTATCAGAACTTTGGAAGTTTCCCCAGATGTTAGTCCTAAAACTGCAACAATATCAGGATCAGAAATATTACTATATATGATTGTAAAGGTTCCAAAACATAACAGTACCAACCAAAATGACAGATAATTGTAAGGTTAATCTGTGCTAGCCAGATCTTAGGGGTAGAGAGGTTAATTTTAAAAATTCTTAAAATCAGACCTAACACACACGCACCCACACACCCCAGGTTCTTTTAGTTGTTTTTTGTTTGCTTTTTTGTTGTTTGTTTGTTTGTTTTCTAAAATATGGGTTGTCTGCAGTTCTTGGAAGTGTACTGGTCTGCATTCTGAGCAAACTATGAAGGTTTTTTTTTCATTTTGTTACTTGTAAGTACTGTGGGTTTTGTTTGTTTGTTTGTTTTTTCCTAAAAAACAATAAAAGATTTGAATACATGCACTACTGCTCTGCTACAGCTCCCTTAGCAATCTTGATTCCAGTCATCCTGGGACAGTGAGCTTTTCCAAGTGTAGAAGGCCTTTCACAAGAAGTGCATGATGTAGGCAGAAGCACATTTGCCTATTACAACAAATACACTAAACATGACGTCAGAGACACATATCCTTTTGCTTTTCTTTACCATCAACATGGGCTGCTCACTTTAGCCTTAGCTGTTGGTATTACTTTTACATCTAAGTATAATTGTAGAGTATTCAAAAAGAGTAAAATTGTCTTTGTTAGCTGTACAGGAAAGTAGGCATAAATTGCTACTAAAGCGTATCCAAGTAGGAATATTTCTATATCATGCTGAAATGATGTAATTTGGAGAGAGAAAAAAGAATTTGGACTTGTCAACAAAAGAAAGAGACGTGATCTCTGAAGCAGAAAATTCCAACATAGAAAACAAGGAGTACAATTAAAATGAGAATTGAGAGCCTACAAGGTGCAGTTTCAAGTAAGTGACCTCTTTTTCTTAACTGCTGATATGTCAGGTAGATGTTCTTACTGTAAATTGTGTCTAATGTAGGTAATTTGCTTGTCTTAAATATTAACTTGAAATAAATTTTTAGTTTATATGAATGCAACAGATAGTACAGAGGTCTTTCAAAAGAATGTCTGTAAACAAAATATCCTTAAAAATGTGAACCATGGTGTCTTTAGACCCATTTATTTAATAGATACCCACTCAGTTTCTAATAGCATCTAAATATTTGACATGTCTGCAAAAGATCCCTCTCCCTTGTGCCCATACACATCATGCTTGTTTAAACAAATTAACTGTAAGTATAAAAAAATATTTTATTGCGAGTTAAAGAAAAATGTTAAGTTATAAATTTAATCTGTCTTCCCAGATAAGAGATAAATGCTTGAAGATTACTTTGTTTTTTCACTTTATTGTAAGCCATTCTATTACAAGGTCATTTTCAGAGTCTAAGAAAGTCAACCTCATTGAAGACAGGTAGAAGACCATCACTTAAATGCTTAGGAAATTAAATAGGACAGCCTTCTGTACTTTAAAGAAAAGTAATTCTGTGAAAGTGGTGTTTCTTGTGAGATTTTTTTTGGTGGTGTTTAAAACAACAGTTTCGAAGACAATTCAGCTTTGCAGTAGCTTCTTTTCTCTAGAGATGTTCCTTGGTATTTTAAAAGGGCTTTCATGTACCCCTGGTTCTTCTTACACTTTGAATTTGGTGAATACATCTAGCTTGAAATTAATATTTTAGGTATGTATTTTAGAATTATAACATTGGAGATGCTTTATTTTAAGGACACAAAGGAATAATGTAATTGTATTTAATTTTGGCCTTTTGGACATCAATGGTTTAGTTTCAGTCGAAATACACTCTTGGAAAGCCATATATTATTTATTATTCCAGTGATTAATCTGTTTTTTTTTTCTAAGTAAAAGGTTAAGGCAAAGTTTCAATTAACCTATTCAATTTGGTTTTCAGAGTTTGATAACTATGACATATAATTTCCCTTCTTGCCAGTCTTAACCAAGATCTCATAGACTAAAATCACAGCTCTGAGTTATGGCAATATGAAAGTTAGAGTGGACAATGCCCCACAAAAACTCTTTTGTCTTCTCAGAAAACTATTCAGGATAAAGTCTGGTCTTTTCTTATTGCTACCCTCAGCCATGTCTCTGTAAAGACAGAAATAAGGATTTGAGGATTCTGACTTCTTAATGCTGAATTTCCAAATTGTTGCTGCAAAACCAAGTCATTCTTTTTATTTTTCTTTCTAATTTTGCATATGTTATTTAAAGAAAGAATATTCAGATACATGTAAGTTCACATTAAAACTTTACTTACACTGTTGCAAGAAATCAATATGGGCATAGAATCTTGTTGAGTAAAACTTAGTTTTGTTTCTCACAACCGCAAACAAGAAAATCCACTTCACTCACATTGGAAGGAATTGGAAAAAAGCATTAATTCACCAAGAATTTTTATAACATTGATCCTGATTCGTATGCCTTGTGCATACCTACTCTAGCTATTTCTGTATTGTTTTCATTGACGTCCTGTCTGTAACTGCACTTTGCGTAACATTATGGAGTCGGTAATATTTTCTTGCATGCTCTGTTCCTCGTAAAAATGAGTGTATGATGCTATGTTTTAGGTAACTTATGATACTTATGATACTAAAGCATTGTAGTCAAAGCAGAAGCCTGTGATGCCTATACATTAAAATGTGTTAATCACTATGTAATTAATATTAGCTTTCTTTAAACTCAAATATAAACATACTGAAATAATGTAACCAATGAAAGTATGTGAGCATTTTGTAACACTGTGATGGCACAGCAGATATACTGCATAAGCTCTTGCTGTAAGTATGTGATCAATGTGACCAACAAAAGAGAAATAAGTCGTGTGCATAGCATGAGGCATATAAATATGAAAAGAAATTATAGACAAGGGCAAGATAAGCACAAGGAACTGCAAAAAGGCTGGACATCCTGCAAAATATACAAAAAGGTTGAATGGGGGGAAAAAAAAAGATAAACATTACTGGAAACAGATGAGTTGCAAAAGGATGTGGGGACAGCAAATAACATAAAAATATCAAGCACAAATAGACAAGATAGGGTAAGAAGACGACAAGCCTGGTTCTGGTCCAGCTTCTGACAGGGAACTTTGAAAATTGATCACTTTGACCCATGTGAGTAAGGCCATAAAGAACTATAGCTCTCTGCACTAACTGTACAATGGTAACATCATGGTGTTGTATGTGCACAGCTGATTTAGGGTATAAATAGTAAAACCAACAGCTTTCTGTATAAATATTGTTTAAGAACTAACCTTTACCATGAAATATGCTGTTAGGGAGTGAAGTTAGGGTTTCCTTCTGTGTTTGGGTTTGGTTTGGTTGTTTTTTTTTTTTCCTTTTCTTTAAAAGGAGTTTACAGCTGGCTCAATTTATTTGTCTCGTAAGTATTCCCATCACAGCAATTTCTATTTCCCTGATGTATGAGCGTATATATTGAATTACACTATTATACTCTAAAGTACTGTGAAATGGAGTGTCCTTCCATTTGATACAAAAAAGTTTGAAAGATTATGCAAAACTTTTGGAATTAGAATTAAATCTGCATTAATACCCACAAATTGCAGTCCTGTTATTTTTTTTCTTTTTATTTTTTTTCACATTGAATCATGTTTTTTTTAACAGATAAATACACACAATTTAATTATACAGACTGGCAAAATATACCCATGTGATGGCATATATAATGTAATATAATACAATACAATGTAATACAGTATAATGTAATAGAATAGCCATAATTAATATAATATAACATAACATAACTTAACATAATGTAGCTTCCTAATAAAACAAACTGTGATTTTTTAATTTTTTTTTTAAAAAAAAGGGATACAGAGGTTAACTGCTTCACTACAATGAGAGTATAACACTGTGAAACGTCAGTACTGAAGATCAGACCAGGTACTATGCTATGGGAGCCTTAGGCCATCCCACCTAAACTAGTATCTTGGTTTTGATGGTGGCAAATACCACATATTTAGGAAATGGCTGAAAGTTGTATAATACACATTTGCACATGCAAAGAAAATAAGTAACAGTGGTGCTCCTGCTTTTCAGGGTCCTGAGGGCATCACCAGGCCTGACTGTCCCTGCCTAGGCTCCATCCTGCCTGTGGGCCCAGGACACCCCTGTGGCTGATCCCAGTGACACCATAGTCCTGCCCCTAGTCCTGCTCCCTGGATGGATCTTGGACCTCCAGCCTTGCCTCTAGTCCTGCCTCCTGCTGCTCCTGACTGTCCAGGTGCCCTGGGTGGGCCTCAGGCCTGGTTTCTCATTTTTCCTTGCCAGTACCTGTTGAGGGACCCTATAACCAGCAGATGGCTCTGTCCACCATGGCCAGACCCTGTGGGGTTGTGCCTCATTGGTAAGGCCGCAGCCTGTGCTGGCCTCACCCTTGCTTTCAGTTAACTTGCCACTAGGGAACAAACCTGCCTCTGCTTCTCCCTGAAAATGACTGCAAGTTTGTCTGGAGAGATATTGTCAGAGCGCCTTTGCAGTGCCAACCACAGAAAGAAAACTAGAGATAAAAATCAGTTTGATCTATGGCACAAATACATGTAGAGTGAAAGGTTGAAGAGGATCTCAAGAGACCCTCTAATTCACCTTTTCACTGAGGCATGATCATGATATTTCAGTTATATTCTTGAAAACTTCTAATCAGAGATTTGACAACTTGGACAAAACTTTGTTTCAGCACCCCACTATTCTCACAGCTGAAGTTTTCCTGACATTCCCTCCAAATTTTGTTTCTTGTCATTTTACATGCTGAGGTCAAATACTTAAAACTTTTACAAAGATTATTGTAAAAATGTAAGAAATTATGCAGAAAACAGAGTAAATCTAGGTCTGCTATGTTAGAAGCATTGATTTTAAATGATATTATCTTAGTCACTGTTACACAAAAAATCAGTACATGAATGCTGTAGTAGCCGGACTCTTCTTGGCTGGAAACTATTGCTACTATCTTGGCTGTCACTGATTCTGTGCAGAAAATTAGGGAAACTGGTCTAGATTGTTATAAAAGATAAAAACAAAATATAACTGGGATATTATACAATCTTTCAAGAGAGTTTGGTAACATTCCAAGATGTTACCATTCTTTGTTGGTATCTGTCTTTAAGTGTTGTGGGCCTGGTTAATTAAAAAGTCCCCAGTAATTTAACTAACAGACAAGAGATTAATTCTTCACCACCCTGCTATGTATAGGGACTCCATTAGTGGATAATGATACTCTAATCATGAATTAATTAAAAAGGGGAAAGAAAACAATGACCAAAGAATCATCACTAGCTGTCAGAGAAAAAGAAAATCCAGATCAAGGATTGAAGTGTTGCTGGCTTGAGAGTATAATACTAGCTAGGTCAAAAAGTCACTTCCAATACTCACTACTGCTGTACTCTTTTTCTCCTCCTTTGTTTTTGAGATGTGTGGAGTTAGTTCACATAGCTACCAATATTTCTCACAGTTATATCTTTCAGACAGCATGATTGTGATTATGGGAGAAGGAGGTGAGAGTTTTCATGTGTGTGCAACAGATAGACAAGCATGAGACTTGATCTAACTGATGATAATACTCAGGGATGATAAAAGTGGTAAGAATTCTGATTTTTCAACATTAAGTACGTGTATGGAAATACTTCCATTCATAAAATATTCAAGTCAAATTATTACCCTGCAAAAGTAAGAACTGATAAGCAAGATTCTAACAGAACATTCTAATTTCCAGTTGAAATTAAACAAGGCAAAATATGAGTGTATTATATACATAAGTTGATTTAGTTTAGCAAGAAAAACTTATTAAAATGAGTGGGGTTTATCTTCTGTCTGATCTAATTTTATATATGTGTATTTCAAATTTTGAGATATATTTTTTTTTCATTAAGAAAAAACTATTTTCTACAGGGAACACTGAAATCGATGTATTTCTTCTCACAAGCTCATACATAGAAATTGGGAGAAAAGCATGTAATAGAATCACAGCCTGAACAGTTTATGTATGTTTGGACATATACAAGTGTGTATTGAGCTTGTGTAATACTGAACTGATGTTAAGAGTTGAGTTCTCATCACTTTTTTTTTTTTCAGATGAAGTAATTCAGTAAATTAGAACTGACCACATAATTCAAAATGGAATTGTGATAAATCTAGGAGCTTATTTTCTTGTTCATGATATTTGAAAACTATATATAGGACAAAATAGACAAAGGGTGCATTTCCTGTTATGACCTTAGTAGCAACAAAAATCAATAAATCCATTAAAAATCAGAAACATAGTTAATGCCACTGATTTTGGTAGTGCTTAGCTTTCACCTATTGTTGCAAAGTTGTTGTTTCTTTTTCTTCTGAGGTCAGAATCAAAAGAATTTGAATAGTATTTTCTAGTAGAATCTCCTCTTTACAATTGACTTATTAACCTTTTGATGATATGAGCAAAAATTAACCCAGGTTTTATAACATTAGTTCTTTATTTTCCCCAAATCAGTTAGAAAATATATCTGTTTGTTTTTGGAACCAATACCTCATATTGCTAAGATATTGGTGATTTTTTAAATTATGTTAATTTTATTTATCTTTAATTAAAGATACCCACTCAGATTTGTAGCCAAGTTTTATAATTTCAAGTATACACATACTCTGATGGCCCCTTCCTGGCAACTTTTTCATCTAGGCTTCAGGCCCTTTCTAACCTGAATGTTTTGTTTTACGTATTCCATCTGGAAACCTGTAGATTCTCTGTTCTTGCCCTTATTATAGCCGAAATATAAACTTGCACCCTAAATGAGACAAGGATCTCTTTTTAAGAGCTTGAATACTATGACTTATATCCTCTTAGGGAAGTAATTTAAAAGAAATCTAAATGTGTAATTTTGCTATGCTGAATGGATTCTTTTGAGCTTACCTTTTATACAATTAGCAAATCCCATTAAAAAAACAGTAGATAGGTTTGGGTGCATACATTTAGTGAACGAAGAAGGACCTATAAGCACCCAGACATTCAATATACACATGTAAGAGGCTGAGTTGCCAGTGCAGTCTAACTGAATTCAGAGCCTTAGTGGCAACATCATCACGACACCACTTACCTTCAATTAGAAATACACTTCACTCGGCTGCAGTTACTACAATTACTATCCACTCTTGGACCACAGATTGAAGAGAAGCATTAGTTATGGCAGACGTTCTGAGGATTTTCAATTTGAGAGAGTTTATTTTTTTAAGGTTTTTGTTTTCTTTCAGTTTAAAACTTAATTCTGTGAAGAAGTTGAAACCCATACTCAATATCATTAAAAAAAGTAGTTATTCAGACTTTGGAGAAATATAATTTGCTGAGGAACAAGACTTGCAGAACTCCTCTAATGTCAATCTTTTGACTGGAAGATGTATCTGACCAAATAACACTGAACATACAAAAATAATTTTTTCTATTTCAAATTTGAAAATATACGTATAACACCAGCTATTAAAGATTCAGAAAAAAAGCATGATGGAATGATATTACTCTCTCAGGTTTTACTAACAAGGAGTTATAGCTTTTGCCATTTCTTTTTTTTTTTAACGTAGCACAAAAAAGAAATAAGTTGGATCATTTCAAAATGTAGGATACATCTGTCTGGAAGTCAGTATTTTGTTTTGATTCCTGTAGGCTTATGCTACACTTCATTTGGCCCTAGTACTACTGTACTAAAGACTGCACACAACAGACTTCAAGCAAGTACCTGTTTGAGTCATGGCCAGAGATCTCACAAAATTTACTTGCTGTTACTAGGCAGTGTGTATAGGTTGCACAGAGATCTTATGCCAACATCTATGTATATTTATATTAATGACCTTTAGCTTCTAATATACAACATTTCAAGTAACCAACATGCTGATTTTATAATATTGACTGTGTGTTCTCTGGAGCTACATTAGGACTGCCTCATTTTGTGAAGTAATCTAAGAGGTTGCCAGAAATACATATCACTATGTGAAAGTCATAAATGGATATAGCCAAAACTAGTACAACTTAAGCATGAGATTAATTCAATTTAAAGGTGAATGAAATGTACTATTTACTTTCATCTAGTTTCGTGTGTGGCACAGGGAAATGCAGTATGGGCAGTCTAGTATTTTGCCTTTTACTAAGTTGTAAATCTCCATTATCTAGGCACAAGTTGACAGTACTCAGTTATTACATAAATAAATCCTCTGCGTTATGGAACTGTCTTTTTTTTTTCTATGAAAGTTCTTATTTCCTTTAATAATTGCTAGCTAAGCAACAAACATGTAGCACATCATTTACAACAAAATGATTTATGTGAACTAAGATCACTGGGAAACAAAATAAATGAAATTGAAGCCATCAAAAGCATAAAGTAAGAAATAATAGAAAAGGTTGAAAGATCAAAAGGTCAGTGATTTGTACATTGTCAAAATATTAGTAAAACTATAACTGTTGATAGCCCTTAGTGAAATTATGTAGACTGTGCTTTAATACTTTCTTAGTGCAAAGAGTTTTACACAATAATAATTTATTATCTGTGTAATAATAATAATAAAATATTCATTATTACAAAATTACTTATAATTTCTTATGGAATGTTACTGAAAAAAAAATTTTTACACAGTCAAACACTAATTTAGAGGGTTTTAAAAATGCTTTCACCTTTTTTACCTTGTTTTTTAAAAACTGCAAAATGGAGCAAAATATTTGTTTAAAAGAAATAATTTAATAAATTACATTGACACAAATATCCTCTACTTCATAAGGATTAGATGTGCAGAAAGAAATCATCCTGATCATTCTATTTCAGACTATACTATTATGGTAAAATAACTTTTTTTACTGATTCCTGTAGGTAAAACTTGTAAAAAAAACCCAAGGCCTGTATACAAACTGTTGTAATAATATAAAAATTAATATATGTAACCACTCCTTAAACAAATCTTGCAATATATTTTTGTTTCAAAAAAAAAAAAAAAAAAGACTTGTCGCGTCTTTCAAATCCAGGATGTATTTTGGGGTTTATTTTCAGATGCTGAGAAGGATTTCTGATTTCCTTCTTACTCTCATTTCCAATAGCTTTTTTTTCCCTGTTGACTAAGGATTTTTCTTGGTTTTTTTTTTCTTTTATATGGCTTCCAGAATGTAGTGAGAAAGAACAAAAAAAATCTCAAAAGTACTAGCCCTGATTTCTGTTCTGACCTGACAGCTATTACCCATATAAAGTATGGAAAGAAAGTATATACCAATGGTTCAGAAAAACTCGGAAAGATAATTTTATCACTTCTAGGACACCAAAACAGAACATACCTACACCAATAAAGGGACAGAATCAGGCCAAAATTAAACGTTTCAGAGACAACTTACAAATTATTTTTACTTGAGTAAAAGGTTTCTTTCCATTTCTAATCATGAAAATCCATTATATACCTATAGTTTAGATGCTGCAACCCCTCAAAGACAAGTGAGAGCTGCTGAGAGCTTCCACAGTACATTTATTATCCAATTGAAGAAACCAGTAATTCGCTTTGTCATGTTGAAAAGATGAGTTTCATTGAAAATGAGTAATTGGTAAGAATATTGGTACTTCCCTACCCCATGAATCCTGAAGGAACTGCAAGTTATTTATGTGCTTTAGAAGGCAGCTTTCCAAACACCTGCCTTGCTGTAGTACCATCATCCATTCATTTAAACCATTATGTTATGATTGTGATTAGAACTGCCTTGAAAAAGCTTTTTTTCTCTTTGAAAAAAAATAAAGTTAAGCAAAGGAAAACAAAAAGGATGTATCTTGAGGGGGTTTTCAGTATAAGGCAAAAGCACACACAAATTTAGATGTAGTCTAAATGATTTAATGATTTTTATTATTATTATTATTTCAAAGTAAGCCTTCTTGAGCATAAGACAAGGGAAAGGCTATGAAACATTTCAACCAGAAAAATGTATTTGTTTAGTTGCATAATATCAAAGTTAATAGTTTTAGAAACCTCAGAATTTCTTTTCTGATCAGCTTGAAAAAAGAAATATAAAAAAATAAAAATCCTGGATTTTTTTTTGCTTGTGTTGAAGTAACATTTTCCTATGGAAAACACGTAAGAAACTTTCTAACATGCTCAAACTCTGGACTTCCTTAAATTATATTTTAATTAAGCTTATAATTTTGCAAAAAGCTACTTATTCACTTTGGTATGAATAAAGAACCAATCTCATAGTGTGTGATTCTAATGTACAGATATTTGTTCCAGAAGAATTCTGTGAAATGAGTGTTCCTGATGTTCATTTCTGCTGCGTGAAGTTCATTCTCATAACTTTTGTTATCTCATGAGCTAGTTCAATTATTCCTGTCCGTTTCATCCTAAGATGGAGTAGACAGTCCATTTCTGGATGATTATATAATACCTTGGGTAAATTTCTGTGGCAGAAGACTGAAGAAAAAATGACTAACTTTTCAAAACTTGATTAATGACATTAAAAATTGCTGCTGGAAAGCCTTATTAAAATAATTATAAAAATAATGAAAAGAGCCTTATGCATTTACCTGGGATTGTTGTTTCTGGTGTGACATGCCTGACAATCAATTATAAAGTTTCTGATGTGTCCGCTGTGGAGGTTTAGAATAATTTCATATTTAGTAACATCTTTTCTTGTTTATGCTTTAGCGCAGGTGTGACAAGCAGCTTGCCTGAAGCAGTCTCTCTATTATTAGGGACATTTCTGCAGCTCTTCCTAATAAATTCACATATGGTTAACAATTTATGTACTTACTTGTGTTATATTACCCATACAAAAAAATTACTCCAGAAAGCTTAATATCGAGTAGTGCTTGATACTGTTGGATTTCCAATCAGTTTTTGTGAGCTTCCTTTTTTTGGAGCTAATGTCTTTGCAACTTCAGAGTACAGTACCTTGAACAAGACTTCTCTAGTCCTATACCTAGAAGGAAGGAAGCAAATCTTTATTAAAATAACCCTTCTCTTTAACAGAGATTTACATATCTCTTCATAATTCATTATTAACACATCCCCCCCTCCCCCGACATGTACCCTGTCAAAAATGGATGCTTCTTTTCTTCCATTTAGAAGAGACAAAAGAAGTCCTCATGAAAATAACATTCGTAAATAATGATGGCCATCTTTGAAAAGCTGTATCTGAGCTAAGTCACTAAGCTTGTGAAAGGCTGGTAAGGCTATTAAACACTGGTAACCATTTTTCTTCTTCCACCTTAACTCTGAGTCGTTTTACTAAACTATTCCTCATGCTTTTGGGAAGGAGGAAGCCCACAATGCCATGAAGATTGTTTTCTTCCTCTGACTTTTCTTTCAGTCTTATGGTAAATTTTTGAATATTTATTTTAATTTCAGGTATGACTTGTGATTATGTAAATCAAACATTGTAAAGGCTGATCTGGAACTGAAATACATACAAATTTTTGTATATAGATTGATTTGCCACAACATGGAACGGCAGAAGCAACAAAAATGAAATGATCTTTCTCTGACACCTTTCTTTGGATAATTCACACTTTGACCTTTTCCTTGTCTTCATAATACATTAAACTTACATGGTATAAAAATTAGTATCTACAGAGTGATATTATAAATCTTTCTGTAGAGTTATATCATCTTTAGAGTTATGTTGTAATATGCTCATTTTCTGTACCTTTCACCAGTTTATAGCAACCCTTTCCATTTCCTACCAACTATAAAAGCCCTTCCAAAAAAAAAAGGAAAAGCTTCTCAAAAGTTGCTTAATTTAATTTTTGGTGCAGGAAAATTATCATAATGAAATTCAATGTAAAATCTTATGGAAGGACAAGGTTATATTTATTCACAAAATCTCTAATCCAGTTGCTATAATGCAGTCACAATCTCACACTCACTAACAGATTTAATTAATTTGCACTCTCACATTCACAAACTCAAAAGTAATGTAGAGATGCAGAACCCAGAACTCCTGCACAGATGAGAATAGAAACGTAGAGTTCATGTGCTGGACAGAAGGTGCAGACTCAAGTATCAGAGAGGAATGTGAGGCAAAGGAGTGTTTTATCAGTGGCAGATACAGAAGATCACATACGGTTACTGAATCACTGCAAAAGAGAATTTGGTAATGGGATTTAAAGTTAACATACGTGAGAGTTTTTAAAGTTTGTTTCCTAAGTAGGCAAAGATGAAGTTATTAGGCTGTCTGCTTCCCTCCTTACCTCTGATAATTTTAAGGACTTCTGATCAAATTCAACCAAGTGAAACAATGAGGAAAACATCATGAGCATACTAAATTCCTATACTTTCAGTAAAAATGCTGCTCTGTAGATAAGAACACCATTAATACGTTCCATGAGGGAAAGAATATTTTATAAAATTGAAATTTGAAACAGTCCCAAGCATTAGAAGTTCTAAACTCAAAGAATTAGAAAAAAAAAATCATATTTTTTTATATATAAGGGGTTCACATATTTCAAGTAGATATTGTGGTCCCTTAAACTTTAAATAAATCAGTCAGACACACAAATTTAATATTGTATATGCAAACAAAGACGTGTAGAAATATTTTAATTATTATTTTCAGATGTAACATGAATATGTTATTCACAATTTCCATTTTCTTAGTACTGTAAGTGCAAGATAGCTGTAAGCTATGCTGGTACTCTTTATCACAGTTCTGTAGAATCATACTGTGCATCTTTTTCCGTGTTTTGTGTTTCTTATAACATGTTTTATTTTGTACTTTACCTGTCTGCAATCTACCCTTGTTTGTATGAGGCAATTAAAAAAGTTCTGAGAAAGAGGATACTGAGAGGTCTATCTTAAATATATTTATTAGCTCAGATTGGGTGTGGGGGTAGAAAAAATCTACAATATTTGTGGAAAAAAAAATGAAGTTGGTTTCACATTCAGTCAGATAAACATGTATGCTCTTTCCAGGGAATGCATGCATAGCTTGAGGAATGTAAAAGATATTAGTATACAAGCATGCAGAAAATCTATGAGGCAAGGACAGACTTTTGAAAACAGTCTTTTATCTTTGTGCAAAGTGTTGTGCAAAAGAAAACTCATTTGCATCCTATCCCTGCAGTGAGCCATTTAAACAAGAGGACAAAAAGTTTTTTAATGACTATTCCAAAATCTTAATTTACCACTTAACATAGATTCTTATAACAGCAGCAGTCTGTTGTGGAAAAAGTGGCTTATTTTTCATTCTTGATAATGTAGACAAGATTTGACCATGCCCTGAATCTTGAGGTTATGTAATTATTGTTCCCAAGATATTTAATATGAAAATATTTTTCTTTTTAACTTTTCCTACCTGAAAATTTCCCCACAGTTTCATGTATTAAATGGCTGGACTGGATTATTCATTTGAATCTATTGTTGAATATGTAACTTGCACAAGACAGGAATAAATGCTTCTTCTGTGAAATGAAAAAAATTACAATGATTGTCACATGACAGGTAAAATATGTATAAAAATACTTTTTGCAGTTCATAACATACCAAATCTTTGGGGTTTGGAAGATAGTTCACTGACTAAACTCATTTTTTAAGGAAAGTATTTTAAAGTCACAACACTTGTTTATGTTTGTAATGAAAGCTGCAGTACTTGCCAGCTGACCAGACGCAACCTTTCCACTGCTATACAAACCTTCTGAGCTGGATATAAGAGCAATCTAAAAGAAAAATATATTAGAACCGTTTGTAACAACAAGAATTTTAAAAAACTCCCATATGGAAAACCAGCACAATTATTTGGAATGCCACATGAGTACAGGCATACACATACATGGCCTCCCAAAAGTCTCAAATAGGCATAAAAATAATGACTGTTTTAACAGATTATTACAGAAAACTTTGCATTTCAGGCTTTATTTTCTTTTCTGCACTTCAGAGACATTTTACTTCTGGAGAAGGTGCAGGATCACTGGCATGTAGCTGGCTACAAAAAAACTCAGCTGTATATTTTCATGGCTTTAGCCAATGCTGCTTATAGCAAAATCTACATTTGGAAATGGGTATAATTTTGTGAGTAAAAGTAGAATTCTGTTGAGTTGCTGTCATTTTAAGATATAGATGGTGCATTCCTACATTAATGTCTGAAATAAGTGCTGATTCTGTCTCATGGTTTTGGCTGCTGCATATAAATATTACTGCAGATGGTCCTTAGCATTACAAGAAAACAGGAAGTTAAACAGATGAACTCTATGGAAATATGAAGTAAATAAAAATTATCTGTTTGTATACATCCTTGGAATATCTGGGAATGGAATGAATGATCAAAAGCTTTCTTTCAGATACTCCAGTCTTATTCTTCCCCTATGAACATTTTTCCTTTTTTTTTGAAGTAGTCCAGAGATATATGCATCTTTCTCTTCTCCTTAGCATACATGAACACTTGCTGGTCTTCATTAATAAAATGATCGTGATGAAGACTCAGGTCCCAGCCATTTGTTGTCTTAAGGGTTTGGGAAAGGCTTCAAAGATTTCTTTCTTCTTCCCTCTCTCTTTGTAATTACGTAGTAGTGGTCATAACAATGATATACAGTGTAGATAGATGATTTTCTCTACCTCTACCTGCTTTTTAGGTATGTAATATAATCAATGCAATCAGTTCTATATTACACAGAGTACCTACGGGATTTCCAAAATAATACCTTCTTGTATTACCTTCTAGATTACTATTCCCTAAAATTTCCCTCAGATCTTTACAGATGTAATCTGCCTTCTCAATTCTTATATGCGTTTGACTGTACTGAAGTTCAGTTTTTTTGATTCAAACCATTTATCCAAGATATTAAGTTTATGGTAGCAGTATCCTGCCTTCTTATTTATTCACTTTCTCCCCAGTCTCTGTCATCAGCAAATTTTGTTATCAAAGATATTTAGACCATCAATCTAGATAATTGATAAAAGAACATTAGTGTCATACCTAATATCAGTTCTTGAACTACCACATTAGATTATGCTATGCACATTGATATCATTAGCAGTGACAATTTAAGTTGCTGTATAAATGATATCAGACATGAAATCGGAATTCTACTGAGTGGGAGATAAAGCAGCTCCAAAATGTTTGGTTTTTTTTTACAGAAAGGAGAGGCTACAAATTGTATTAGTCTGAACTACAGTAGGTTACTCTGTTAGTAATTTTTACATGAACATAGTTAAAAAATCAAGTTCCTTGACTGTTGATTAATGTTGTACATTTTATTTACTACTTTCTGTGTCTGAAACAAAAATAATCTACTTCTATCTACAGATTAAAAAAATGTGCTGTACTCTGACTTATGAACAGGCAGTTCTAGGACCTAAATCTCCAAACAAAAGATAATTTTGTAATCTTAAAACACTTAGAAGCTGAACATGCAGAACTCAATAAAATCTCACCCTTGATGACAAGAAGATGGTGTCAGATAATTAAGATAAATGCATGTCTGTCTTGCAAAAATTCAGAGGGGAAGAAGAAGGAAAACAACTGCAGCTAATGTATCTGGAGTTTCCTCTCCAGTTCTTTTATTACCTTAATTTAAAATTAGTTTAACACTAATAAAGTTTCTAAGCAAAACATAGTTTCAGATTACAGACAAGAGTTTGATTGTCTAGGGAAAAAGGCTGATGACTGCACAGGATCCAGCCCTCTGTTCAAACACAGAATTAGATTAGTTATAGAATGTTAGCTGTTTCTGCTGCAGAGGTTAGTAAACAAGTATCTTTCTTGGCCTCACGAACTCACCTTTGTTATATGCATAGGGAGCTTAGTAATTATATCTGTTGTGTAAGGGAAACAGCAATATCTTCCATTCTGTGGCTTTATTTTTTCAGTATGTGGCTGGCTACGAAATAAATAAGTATGCTCAATGGAATTCACAGAAAAGCCTCACGTTGACATTAGTGTGTTCAAGTGTCTGCAATTTTGACAGAATTTAAGCACGATAATTGTGTTGACTTATAAAGAGGCAAGATTCCCAAACTTGATCTTTTTCAAATCAAATTATTATTGTTAATAATTGTAATAATTTTGTCTTCCTGCTAATATGTTTTTGCATAAGGACATCCCATTTGACCTTTTCCAAATGTCAGCAATAACATTTCATATGAATATGCTTCACAGACACCTTAAACAGTCATATAATGTTTAATATTAAAAGATAATAAGCTTGGTATTTGTACTCAAAATGTCACTAAATATTGCATGAACAGTGATCACACTGGCTTAACAGCAAGGTGTGCTATCCAAACCCTGCTTTTATCAGGTAGCTTAGGAAATTGCTATTTAAGATAATTGTTTTCATGCCTTTTTTTTTTTTTTTTTTCTTTTAATTATTAGGTGTGTATAGAACACACTTCCTTTTTAAGGGATTTGGTCATAGAGACCTGTCTTGAATGATTACCTGGAAATGCATCAACATGGAAAGAAAATATTATTTCTTTCCATTAATTAATAAATACTTGGTCTTGGATTCCAAAAATTCCTAGGAATGAGTACATTGGAGACCATAGCCAGTGAAAGACCCAATTTCAGGAACCTAGTTCCCAAATGAACTATGCATTAAAGCACTCCAAATAGAAACCTCAAATGGGTGATTTGAAAAAAACAACACTTCAATTGACAAGATACTTACAATAAACCAGTAGGAAATATCACTTACATGTTACGTGCTTGAAAAAAAAAAAAAAAGAATTCTGAAGTCAGATCCTCTGAAAAGCTTCTCCATTCACATTAACCTAAATCCTAGAATTGCCTTCCAACAGAAAGTTCCTACAATCGTTTTTAGTCTAATTCAGTAAGACCTGTTGAGTTTGTCTAAAACTTAAATCCTGAACTAAAAGCTTTGTCTTTAAATTTTCAAAGCTGTCATGAGAAAAGGAGAGATCTACGTTTAAAGCTTCCCTCAGATTTAGGACCTTTAAGTCAACATATCCAGCAGAATTCTGTATCCTCTAGTTTAAGGGGAAAGTAAAACTGAAAAACTTAACTTGACCATGAGGAAGAAGCATAGGAAGAGGGATGAGCCTTGAGCCTACCAGTAGTTCACTTTCTAAGGACGATGAATGTAAAACCTGAATTTCCAAAACTTTGTACTTTAATATTGAGATCAGAGGAGGGAAAATATTATTTGAACAAAATAACTAAGAACAAATGAAATATACTACTTAGAAAAGGAATGAAAAAAATCACACCTCTCTTAATGAGTGCTCTTCCTGCTACATTATAGTATTATAGACTTGTCTGTATTGAATTCCATTATTCTGCAAAGTGTCACTTAATTCTGGTTGAACAGAGCAACTGCCTGGCATGTCCTGGAAGTGTCTGTGTATTGTGTATGTGTCATAGGGTGATCTGGGTAGTTACAAATCTGAAGGAATTATGACACCTCAGGAGTTGTGCATAATAGATCTTTTGGCAAAATATATGCAGAAAATTTTAAGTATACATACGCAAGAACATGATTTTGAGTTCCTGGATATGAATTGACCCAAGACCCAAGCAGGGAGTTAAATAAAACTGATAGCAACGTTGTTATATTAATCTTGATACAAAGTTAATTGAAGGTAATAAATGGAAGCATTTGGTTATATGTTATTTCTGGAGGTGTATAGTGACTGGTCTGTCCCTGAATTCAAGAAAATTGATAGCTATGAGGCCCATGTCTTCGTAGTCAAATCTGTTTTCAACTATAATTCACTAGTTTACTGTATGTATCTGGAAGTTTTCTGGGTGTCCTCTGCTGTGATGCCAAAACTACACAGAGTAACTGCTCAGAGATGAATTTTGTCTTTAAGCAGCAAAGGTATTTATTTCGTGCAGCATTGGGGAGCTGGCCGATTCGCACCGGACAAACTAGCTCCGAAGTTTTCAGTGAACAGTTAGGTAATTTATACTGTTCTCGTGAGAGGTTGCCCAACATCTTTGCATACATACTCATTTGATTTTGGCACCTAATCACTCCATTCACAATAGGTGGGATCTAGGTGGAGCAGCCCTTTCAACTTTCTTTGTTCAACGATTTCCTGACTTGATGGTCTCCTTATCTCCTTCAGGTGCCCACCTTATCTTTTCTAATTATTCAGAGTACATTCCTTTAATCTTATTTTAAGACCTTGTTCTGTTTCAGCTGTTTTACAGATTTCTTAAATAAAGCCTACAACCTACTTATCCACTGCCAAGAAAATACTTAACAAACTCCAGAATTAATAAAGGAGTACGGAATATTGCATGTAAAAAAAAAAAAAAAAGGAATACCTACAAATAAAAATTAAAAAACCCCAGATATCTGTAAAATAGTCTTGAAATTTGCCATTACTAATTGAGAAATCAAATTTATAGGAGAGATATAGTAAGTTAAGAAAGGCACAATGAAAACCCTGAGTTTAAGTATGAGAGGCTCTGAACATTGCTCAAGACTCCAGAAGCAGTCATCTCCCAAGAGATGCTAATGGGAATGGGAACAGAAATTAGAGAAGCCAACAGAATACCCTTATTTAAGAAAAAGCCTAGGGACATGGCAGGAAATTAAAGACCAAATAGTTTAACTTCAATTTGCAGGAAAGTATTAGGAACTATTTTAAAATACCAGATCAGAAAACCAGCTTAGAAAAGCACAAGTTGATTAAATGAAGGTTGGAATAGGAAGGTTATGCCTTACTAATTTGTTAGTTCTATGAGACTATCTTTGCCAAAGTAGACAAAGGAATTTCAGTGTAGACATCATATTCCGTAGGTGCTCAGGAAACTTTTTAATATCCAAGGCTGTATAAGGTACAGAATGGTTGAGCAGGAGACAATCTGGCATACTAATTTAAAAGAAAATGTCTAAAGTACTAAAGGACAGAAAACAAGCCACTGTAAACCTGGAAGAATATTGTTTAGAGAGGGAGGGGAGGGGGGGAAGAGAGAGATAAAAAAAAAGAGATGTGATCCCAGAGAAAAAACAACTGGTCTAGTGGAAATGTAACACACTGGGTTCAGGATGACATAATACAAAGGCCTTGCACTGTATATAAAGTTCTATAAATAAGAGTGAGGTCATCATTTAATAAACTATCTCTAAATAATTCATAAAACTTCTTTGTATGACAGGCTTTTCCCTCCAACTTCTAACAGTAAAGCAAAACTGTGATGGAAGTACAGTCCATCTTTGTGATATTCTTAAAAATCTTATGTATAGTATGATACAGAAGTGCCACCAGATGTGCTTTAGGTTTTGGTAAGGGTTATAAATGTCACTGAAGATAAGGAAAAAATAAAATTCACTGTTCAAAAAGCAAGTTGTAGTCTTCTGTCTGTTTCTATCCAGAATGTATTTAAGACTTTGAAGTGGGGAAAAAAGACTGTCTCATCTTAGAAGAAAAGAAAACCAAAACAAAACAAGAAAAAAAACCCAAAACCCCCACTCATTTTAAATGGAAGTGAAAAGACCACTTTCATCTTGCTCTTCATCTGTGTGGAAGACTGATGCCGTTTTTACTTGCCAGAATTTTCTAGTGAAGATGACAATAATATCTCATATAGCCTGAAAATCGCTGAGATCCCTTTTTTATCTTCTTCACTTTATCTTTAGCCTGATGACAGTTACTTACCATTACAAAAGGGAAATTGAAAGAAAAAATTCCTTCTGAGTTTGTGGCCAGCAGATTGACAAAAGGTTTGTGAAACTGAATTATACCATGGTGATTTTAGTCCTAGAATAATATTTTATATAAAATAATAAAAAAAAAATCTGCATGATTTTCAATTTGAAATTTGTTTTTTGATACAGGTATCATATTTTGAGATAGGGAGAGTAAAATTATTGTACCAGAAAGACATATGCTTGTGGAAAAATGACTGAAGGTGTGTTATAACATGAAAGAAAATTTAGGGTAAAATTGCAGCTGCTACTTCCAGGATTGAATGTGGTTACTATGCAGGGAACCTACTCGCCAGCAGTCCCCCAAGCAACGCAACATGTAACCTTAGCACATGGTAAGGGGTACTGAAGCTCGGGGGAGTTGGGGATGGGGGGGTGGGGTGTGTGTGTGCAGCAGTTGTACTCCTTGCAGGAAGGGGAATTTGATAGTACCATGTACTGATAAACCACATAGTAGCTGTCGAGCCAGAAAGATAAGGGAAGATGTCTGCTGTTGAGCCAGCAACTGTGGTGAAATGACTTTTCTTGGGTGAACTTTGCTCATTATAAACTCATTGTAATACCAAAGCACACCCCCATCTCAAAGCTACCTGCCTCCAAGTTAAGACCACCCCTCAACTGGGCATGTGCTTTATATTTTTATTGACAGTATCTTTAAAGAAGAAGTGAGATTACTTTACGTCTATCCATAACAAAAGTACATGTGACTAGCCACTCAAACCCTACCTAGAAGTAATGAAGTAATATAAAAATAAGTTAATAAGTGGAGATTTAGGGAAGACTGTTGTAACTGCTGGGATCGATCGACAGACGGAACCTGTCTTCTCCCCAACAAGGACACCTATCGGGTAAAAGCTATACTATACTCTATGCAATCATAGTGATTAGTGATTAGATTTTGTGTGTGTACTATTTCATGCTTGTTCTTACAGTCAGTGTGCTATTGACAACAGTCTCGAACCTTACTCTGTCATGAATCTGTATAATAAAAAATTCTCAGCTGAGATCTATTTTGTGTGAGTTTTCAGTAACTTCAGCAACTGATTTGACTGGTGAATCTGTCACCATGAATCCCTGAATAGGATGGGCAAATCACCCTTTGACGCAGTGTGCTGCCCAGTAGTCTCTGCAGTGAGCTCTGACAGGCTGGCCCAGCAGCATTGACTAACTGAACATAAAGGCTGTGTGTGGGAAAACCTCCCCCTTAATATGACAGTGCTTTTAAAAAAAATAAAACAGATTCTTACCTGTCTTTATTAAATACTGTATAACATTGTACGTTATCTTATAGGTAATAATTTTATATTATTTTATAGATAACATAAATGCCATAGACATTTCAAATTTAATAGACGGGTTTTTTTCTGTTATATTTTTTCTTCAGTTTTGGCATGCTGAATAATACTTAACATTTGTGGAGGCTTGACCTTGTCCAGCTGCTGGATGCCTACACAGCCAGTCTTTCACTTACACTCCTCAGCAGGACAGGAAGAGAAAATAAGATGACAAAGCTCGTGGACTGAGATAAAGACAAGGAGATCACACACCAGTTACTGTCACGGGCAAAACAGACTCAATTTGAGAAAGATTAACTTAATTTACTGGGAATTAAAATGGAGTTGGATGATAAGAAACAAAGACCAAAACTAAAACACATTTCCCTAGCCTACCCTTCTTTCCAGGCTTAACTTCACTCCCAGCTCTTCTACTTCCCCCACCAGCAGCTCATGGGAGATGGGGAATGGGGGTGGTGATCAGTCCACCTCTGCCACTCCTTCCTTTTTACACTTTTCCCTTGGTCCAGTATGGGTTCTTCCCATGGGCTGCAATCCTTAAGGATAAATGTGTTTCAGCATAGTTGCTCCCTGGACTGCAGTCCCTGCAAGAAAGTCTGTTCCTGCGTGGGTTCTTCTCCACAGGCTGAAGCTTCCTTCAGGGAACGTCCGCCTTCCCTGGCATGGGGTCCTCCACGTGCTGCAGTATGGATATATGCTCTGACTTGATCTTGTCCATGGGCTGCAGGGGTCTCCCGTACCCTTTAAAGAGAAAGCCCATTGCAGCCCTTACCATTAGTAGTAAAAGACCACTTGGCAGTTCAAGGATCTCAGGACTAGTCTGGGATTGTCTTGGACTGAGCTTATTTTTGCTTGGTTTAGCTGTGGTTGCAATTTCCTAGTGGCTAAATAATCACTGCCTTGTGTTAATTAAACTTTAGTTTATAGGAATGACATAATAGCAGAAGCAATTCTGTACAGACTGAACTGTATGCAGCTCTAGAATAAACAGTGACATGGAAAAGTGCAGATCCAGGATGATGCAGGAGATCCCAGGAAGGCAGCCTTGTGAATCGGGTGAAACTGGTTTAGAGATAACAGAGCAGAAAACCAGATGACTGTGAACTGATGAAAAGAAAGAGTACATAGCAGATTGTGTTAAAAAATTATATCAAGATAATCCCAGGTGGACTCCAAGAGTGAAGTGGAAGACATGTCTACTACTAATAACCTAGAGAAGTTATTTTGACAACTCACTTTGGTCACCTTGTTTCCCTGGATTTGGAGGCTTGATTTCTCCTTGAAACACTTTGGAACTCAATTTCTCTCTTGGTTAGGGAGGAAATTATGTTGTACAATTCTTTCCTCTGGGCTAATGCAGAAGTCTAGAAAGTGGCAACTACTCCAGCCACTTATCTAGCCTCTCCACACAATTTATTTTTTGTGCATTGCTTCTGTTCTCTCTACCCCAGCTGCATATAATTGCTAGCATCTCTACTTGTATAAAGAATTTCTGATGGTCAAGAGTTTATGATATTGACTCAGAAAACTTCTGTTTGAAGGAGCTTAACTAGGACAGGGTGTGTGAAGGTTTCATTGACTTAAGTTGTGATGCTCAGGAAAAGATGGACAATCCTGTGGCTCATCTGGGCAGCTGTGAACTCAAAAATCTGGTGACTCTTATAAAGACACCAGTATATCTATATGAAAGGATAGTTGCTGGAAAGATTTATCACTTGTCATAAGCCAAAGGCATACTTTTCCTGTGCCCAGTAAAATAATACCAGTGAATTTCTATGAATATAGACCTGTGTGTCACTAGTCACATTTAACTATATGGGATGTGTTGACCTCTTTTTATTACAGATGTTTAAATGAAATGGCATCAAATCTTGAGTTATATAGCCTCTTCATGCTGCAGGTTTAGAGTCTACTAAAGGCGAAACAAGTAATTCTGTCTTCTTCAATACAGTTAAAATAGTATCACTTTGAGGTTTATGTAGTCCAGATGAAACATTCTCATATTTCAAACATGCTTCAGACTTGTTTTTCTTCTGTTTTCCACTTGCCTGAGTTAGGCGAGCGCTATTGGAACAAAATATAGTCAACATCCAATTATTCATTGCTCCTAGGATAGGATGAAAACAAATTCCTTTCAGGGGAAAGCTAGTTCTGTTGGAGATTTTAGCAAGATCAAAACATTGAGCATTTTCTGAAATAATATATTAACACAACCATTACCAATACTGAAATTTAAGTTGCTATATCATTGCAAAATATACCCAAATGACATCCCTCGGCTGAACAGGAAAACAACTTTTCAACTAGCACACTTTTCTAAGTAGGACATGTGCTGTAAAAAGAAATGGAAGTTATCTTCTGGCTAGCATAATTCCTCTGCTAGTATGTTATCTGTAGACAAAGCATAGGCACCTGACACCTGTAAACCATAAATGTCCCAATCAGGATATCATTAATATTAGCTTGCTTTGATCCTGATATTATACTGCAACAGTATAATTAAGATCATATAAGCACTTTGTTACACTGTAATAGCCATAGTCTTCTTATGTCAATAGTGAACAATGTGATCACCAAAATATCAAAGGTGTAACTGCACAAAAAGTCATCAAAGTAAACAAAAATTTCCAGATAAAGAACAAGATAAACACAAGGAACTGCAAATAGGTAGGACACTTTAATGAATATGAAAGAAGAATAACTACCAAGAGAAAAGAAAAACAAGATAAACAGATGAGACACCACCTCCCACTCCCCCTTTGGGAATGGAGGCCAATAGCATAAAAGCATGAGGCATAAACAAGGAAAATTGGAGAAGAAAAGACAAACCCACTTTGGCTTTGATGTCTCCCATCAAACAGCTTTCAAGCCTAATCACCCAGATCTCAATGACTAGGAATCACCAAGGACTGCAGTCATCAGTGCTGATTATATGGTATTAACTTTGTGGTATTATATACTGACAGATAAGTTAGAAAAGTATTTGTAAAAACTAAAATCCATGAGTTTTCATGGTGCCACAGGGAAAAAAAAAATGTCAGTGTCAGGTCTTTGGTCTCTTTTCATCCTGTAATGGAAAAGATTTTGACCCTTTCCTCCCTTTCCCAGCAGCTGAGAAGATGCAAGACAGTGATTAGAAAAATTTGAAAGCAAGAAGAAGAGAGAGAGAGCTTCTTATTAGAGGTAAAAACATTCATGGAGGAAAGAAGGGATTTGCTAAAAGTATGCCCCATACACTGAGTGAAGAGGAAAGTGGAGTGTAAGTCAAGCAAGACATGTGAGTACTGTTATCCCATAGGCAGGCTCATTGTCTGGTGCGCAGCATCAATTCGAACACTGAACTGAGGTATTTCTAGTCCTTTATTGTAGTTTGTGCAAACTAGGGAGCCAGGTGGTAACCCACAAATGTCTGGCTCCCCAACTGCCAAAACTTTACACTATTTATGCAGTTCAGCACACAAATCCATCAGCCTTCATTGGTTACAAGTTACCCAACTCCTTCAGTACTTAGTACTCAGTTTCCTATTTGTCAAATAATTCTCTCCCTTCTCATGCTAATTAGTTCGCATGCTTAGTCTCAACTTCTTTTTTGGGTCTGGGGGATTTCTTGAGTCAGTGGTTAATGAGTCAGTGGTCAAGATCTCCTCCTGTGGGAGTTAGTTACCTTTCTCCTAGTTTTTGCTGTGCTCATGGTGGACACCCAGTCAGCTCATCTATCTTGTGGGGGTGCTTCCTTCTAAAGTTGCTCTTTTGGACAAAGGATTTATCAGTGTTTAAGAAAGCACTTAGCAGATTATACTTACATCTTGAATTAACTATTAACAACTCATTTGTTTCAATTGTCCTAAAGTCAAACTTCTAACAGTACATTTGATTGTATCAGTCATTTCCTGAATCATTTGATGTCAGTACAGAGCCATGGGATAAGCACTGAAAGAGAAGCAATTGACATCATTCTTAATGCCCTGAAACTTACAGTTTTTTATAGCTTGTCTCTTACTATCTGTGGACAGCCCATGTCCTGGAAGTAATAGTGCTGTAACCACGCAATAAATGTTTGTTCTTTATATATATATATATATATATTTATATATATATTTATGTGTGTGTGCTACTTCTATATATTGGATTTCCAGAACATTGAGAATGATGGTTAACTTCTTTTGGTTTTAATATGGTAATGAGAAATTTGGGTTAGCCTTGGTTTTAGTTGATTCTTTAAAAGTGGGCCTTTGTAAACAGAGGATTTTGCTCATATGTTAAGTGGGTAGGACTACAACGTATGCAAGGCTTAGTGTAGTAAGCATACCTCGGAATTGTAGTAAGCACACCTGGGAATTCCTACTAGAAAAATGAAATGTTGCAGTGCCCAGTTTAACCATCCCCACTATGTCTCAGCAGAACCATGCAGTTCATTGTGGTCAAACCCCTAGTTGCTATGCTTTTGCTTGTTATTGGGAACTTAGAGATGTAATACATCTTACTCTTAGAAAATAAAAGCAGCTTTCTCTAATTCTTTTGGGTAACTGATCTTTTTTGATAATCTGTTCACCACACCTGAGAGTTGAATTGCTGTATTTTTGTGGACCCTTTTACCTTTTAACATCCCACTACATCCTAAGTGGCCTGTCTGCGATTACATTTCAAATTTGGCAACTATGGCTAGGCTTACCTAACCTCTTATCTTTTCCTTTGCCACACTCTTATTACCTGCAAACTGAAGCTACCTGCATCTCTTATATTAATCTAAGACCACATGCTACATGGTTGAATTACAAACATAAGAGGATAGCTGTAGCTTCTCTGAACATATCATGAGTTACTTCCATCTATTTGATCTACTCTACCTTCTACAGAATTATTTGTTGTGATTCATTCTTTACTAGCTGGACTGCAAGTTATTTTCAAATATGGGCAAATCTTTTTCACCAGTTGTCTGGACTGCCATAGCTATAAGCCTCTGAGAAAAAACAAAACAACCAATACCAAAACCAAACAAACAAAAGCAGCCTGTGAGCTGTCATCTGAGAAAGGACGTTTTTAAAAAACAGATACTCAGTGTAGGGGATTGGAATGCATATCTGGCCAAAAGGCAACGGTTACAGGGTAGGCCTTTGTGATTCATTAAATGCCAGGAATATGCCAGAGTCCCAAGTGGTTCAAAGACATATTGAATACTATGGGGTTCCTGGTATATGTAGCTTTGGTCATCTGTCTTTTCTGGTATAAATGTTTACATGATAGTGAACATAATAGAGGTATCTTGGATTAAAGAATTTTTTTAACTCTGAATTTATACATATTACATCCCTTACTCTGTAACAACATATGTATTCTGTGATTTCCTAAATATCACTGTTCTGTTTGTATGATATATACATTTTCTAATAATTTTACTGAAGCAAATAGTAATTCAAATGAGTGAAAAGTACACACAATTCCTTGAGCTGAAAGATCCCTTTTAATACTTGTACTCTGAGTACTTTCTGGACCCTGACATTGTCTGAATTCTGCTAATTCTATCTTCCATGGACTGACATTATTGGGAGTGTTTTGCACAGACTTTGTAGTGTCAGACAACGTATGACTCATACCCTTTTCAAACCTTCATAGGTTTGTTTTTTTTTTTGTTAAGAACAATGCTGAGAAGTTATAAAATATATGCAAAATATTAATGTCATGGTTTAACCTCAACTGGCACCTATGTGCCATGCAGTCCCTCACTCACTCTCCTCCCCTGCCTGGTGGGATGGATATGAGAATCCAAAAAAGGTAAAACCTGTGGGCTGAGGTAAGAACAGTTTAATAATTTAAATAAAATAAAATGTAGAATGTTATTTCAGAAGGTTTAAAATATGTCCTATGTCTTAACATATGATTTAAACCTATAACCTTAGATTATGCTAATTTACTGAATCAAATCAGTAATGGTTCATCTTACATTTAAACATCCCTCATTATTAGAATTGACAGAGCATAGTAAAAAAGATTATAGATCTAAGTGACCATCAAGACATAATGATTTTTTTTTCCCTAGTCATAGTTTCAGGAAAGCTATTTCCTACATAAATTAATGACAGTAAAAAATGTAAAACAAAACAAAAAGATCTTTGTTGAAAAAGAAACTGGGTGGCAGAAGACCCAAAAGGGACCAATGAGCAAAATAATGAACAACCTAACAAACAGAGGGTTTAAAATATCAGGAGATAACATCTTTTTGTTTATCCTGTGTGTCTCTTTTTCTTTGCCCCAGTAAGTATGTATTTACTCATTTAGAAAGTATTAAAATTTTGGAAAAATAAGGAAGGATATAAAGAGACAAATAGGTTAGCTTGAGGAAAGAACACCAAAGTCATTATATCTATAGTGTTTCATTATTATTCACCACTACTATAATGGGGAGAAAAGTCAGGAATAATAAAAGGCAAGTTTGCATTTCATAAATTGTGATATACCACCATATTTATCACTAATGTTCAGAGATGCTATGAGATACTATCTTGCTCAAAGGTTCAGTGACTCGAGAAAATATCAACATGATTACAATGTACAGAGACAGATCTTCTGTTAATTCTGATGTATTATAGCACAAGTTCACTAAAGAAGTAAGTCAGATTGACTAATTAAAACTTTATTCTATGTAAAACTTGAAAAATTAAATTGCTGCTCAGCCTTTCATGTTATTTCCTGACAGTCGGCAGGCAACTTCAGAGACTAGCTTAAACTGTCAAAATAATTTATATATATTAAATGTCAATGCAACTCAGGAAGAAGATAAAAATTTGCTTTCAATATGACATTTATATGCTAGTGCTTGATTTAGATATGCAGAGGTAGCAAGACATGTTAGCTAAAAGTAGTTATGTAGCATATTTCTAAACATGATGTCCCATTTGTGTTCAAAATGATGTGGACCAAATCAATTAGGAGAAACAAGTGAGTTCCAAGAAGTACTTCAAAAAAGCTTTGGAGTTGCTTAGTAACCTGATGTTATACTTCATTTCCCAATAGAACTATAAAGCTGTCAAACCAGTAATGGGGACTTCCTCAAGATAAATGATGCCTCGTGTGTTTTGCCAAAAATATGATTCTATTAAATATATTATACCTAACTGCCGGGAGTCATGCATATGCATATAGTAATACATGCAACAGGACAGTTATCAAAGAAATGACTTTTAGTTGCACTTTGTCATAAAAATCCCATACTTTCCCTCCTTAAATGCATTATCTTGTCAAACAGGAGAAGGTATTGAATCCAGAACGCCTAAGGGGAAAATTTTAATCCGTCTCTTTTTTAGTGCTATATTTACCTGACATCAACTTTGTTCTTCACTGACAGTAATCTAGCATAATCTACAGTATGTATCCTAGACTTGGAAATTTAGCTCTTTCTGCCTGAAACCTCTTTGAGAACCCTAAAGAAGTCGTCATGTAGTCTTCTATCACAGGAGTTTTCTTTCACAGGATAGCAAAATAGATGTCTTGAATTTCAGTGAAAATTCAAACTATTTTCAAGTACATTTAGTGAAAAATGCAAACATACTGAGGGGAAGGATATCAATCTTTATTCCCAAGCAACTGGATTATCAGTTCCTAAACCTGCTTACTTTTCAATAATGGAAAAAATTTCTCAAATTCAGAGAACTGAATCTGATATTTCGTGAAAAAATCTAGTCTAAAAATCAGCCACGTTAGTTCTGTTGGAGTCTGAGATGAATGCCTTTTAGTTATTCTAAAATACTTTTAAAATAGAGAGGATAAAAAAACCCCTAGTATAATAGGGTCAGCTTGCCAGTTGAGGTGACATGGACTGTTGAAGTCAGTAAAACTGTGTTGATTATATTTACTCCAGAGCTCAGCATATTCAATTATTTTCCTTTTCAAAGACATAATAATGACATATTTATAAAGAAAAATTACTAAATAACACAGAAGGTTCTTCTCCTTTTTAAAATGTACTTTCCTCAACTCAGTCCCAGTAACTTTCGCACTGTCTTCTGTTCTTAAGCAACTTAAGTGATCCTGAAAATCTCATTTAAGACCAGTCTGTTGTTCCCTTCTCTAAATGGCAGAACTAGGACAAGATAGTTCACAGTACTGCAAATGAAAACAGCCCTAAAATATATAGTGAAAGATTTAATGATTTTTTTCAGAAAAAATGTGCATAGGTAGAAATGTCAGATAAAACATCTGCAGTCAGATGAAGGCACCAAGTATTTGTAGGTTGCTTAAAACTTGTACTTGAATTATAAGTTAATTAAATAAATGTGAGAGGGTAGTGCACCAGAAGCTAGCTATAGTAAAAAAGGCCATGTCTGATCTTCCTGTTTCTTTACTGACATCAGCCAGGTTTTTTACTGTATCCTTTAAACCAAAAATTTTTATATTGTTCAATTTTTAACCAAAAGAAAGCAAAGAATAATTATTTTTCTACTTCTATTGAATATGACATTAATGAAAACATTTTCTTATTTTCTAAGAAATGGGATGTTCATGGATAGAAGCTCTCCCTTTCAGTCATTCCAGCCAATATATAATTTCTTACAAGAAAACAACTTTACTCCTATAGGATGCTCTCATGAGAGCTTCTTCCTGCACTTTTAGATAATGAAAGTGGTGTAAAGGGTGGTGTAATCACTGATACCAAGTGGGAGATGCCTACAGGCTCTTCTGCTACAATGAGATAACTGAGTTTATTTTGTGGTCTGGGAATATGTGCAGCACAATACAGGCCTGAAGACCACAGCGGCTCACCACACAGCAAGGGCCTGGGACTGCTTCAGTTAACTGCTGTGTGGTTGACTGACTCCTAAAGGTGCAGTGTTCTCCTGGTCAGGATCAATGCATTCCACCCCTTGATCTACACACAGTTTACCTTTCCTAAAGATAAATTATACATTACATAAATAACATACAGGCTTCCCAAGCCCTTAGTACTGGCCTCAGCAAAGCAATCATGGCCTGTTGAACTTCCATGACTCCTCGAATGCAACGTTTTTAGCAGCACTCCCAGACTGCAAGGCTTGAAGTCTTATGATCAGTGTTACAAAGTGGTTACTGCTGATGTCCCTTGTGGTACAGTAGTGGAACCAATACTGTTCAATACCTTTATTACTGGCCTGAGCAGTGGAATGGAGTGCTCTCTCTGGTTCATATATAATACCAAAATGGAGGGAGTGCTCAATGGTAGAGGTTTGGAACACAGAACATTTGAGGGGCTGAAAGAGCTGGATTTGTTTGGCCTTAAGATAAGAAGGCTAAGTAGAGATCCTGCTGCTGTCTACAGCTACCTAATGGAAGGCTATAGAGAAGATAGATTCAGACTCTCCTTGGAAGTGCAAAGTCATAGAATGAGACCCAGGAATTTTTCTTAGAGAAAATGAAAAATGTTTTTATTGTGAGCATGGTCAAATATTGGAAGAGAGGCTCAGAACATTTGTGGAGTCCCCGTCCTTGGAGATATTCGTACCTTGACTGGGGAAGGTATTAACCATCTTTGTTTAAATGTCCCTGCTCTGAGCAGTGGTTAGGACTAAGTGACCTTTGAAGTCCTTTCCAATCCAAATTACTCTGTGATTCTATCATCAGGCATCACTGCTATGTTTTTAGCTGAATGCAATTAAAAGCCTTAAGCACAAGAATTATTCTTAAACTACGTGCTTCATTGACAGAGAATGCCACACTTTTTTTTCATTAAATACTATGTTTCTGTAAAGAGAAAAAGTTAGGTTTTGATAAGATAAAGCACAGTTGTTCCTACTTAGGCATATTTTTCAATAGGACCCAAGCTAAACTGTGCATTTCTGCAAGTGCTTTGCACAGCTAACTCAGTGTAAGAACTCATTTTGTCTACTAAAGCTGATAGCAGATTTGTATTTGTGAAATGTTTGAATTAAGTGAAGGAAATGGTGCTTAAAGTGTGGCAACTGTTTAATCAGTGAGTAATTTCCTCTTAATGTGTGAAGTATTTTTTATGGGCTCATTTATGATAATAGACATTCAAGGCTCAATCAACGTAAGTAATAGATTTATGGTATATTTAGTCATAACATAATCCAACGTAAGTACTCTTATTTATTACTATTCACAGTTTAATTCTCCTTTTTTTTTCCTCTCTCCATACAATTTACAGCACATAACTAAACTCATATAAAGTACTTGTCAGAATTTTCAAACAGCGTTTATTCACATCTGGTTTAGCATATTTTAACATTCAGATGTTGGACTTCAAAACACAAGACTATTATATAATTTACATAATTATACGAATAGAAGGGTGTCCGTCTTTTTCCCATTTCAAAGAAACAATTAGAGAAATCATTAACCAGGAAATTGATCCATTCCTCTGAAATGTCTTCTTTCTTTTTGTCAAAATATTGGGGTCTATTTTTTAGTTTATATATTTCTGATTTTCCCTTATATTAATTTCCCTTCTGTTTCTTCAAATACTATGCCAAATAATTAACACTGGAAATTATCCTCTGGCTACTAACAGAAACAAATAAACTGTAGATTCTTGGATAACTATTATTCTCATTTTACGTACTCCATAAGTCCTCCATAATTACAGTTCACAAGGTTTTTATAGGTGCAGAAGATAAGCTAAGAGAGAAGCAATTGTCACCTAAAGGGATATATACCCTACAGTTAATTGTTAATCGTTATCCTTAATTGTTAGTATGCTACTTTTAACTGGGATTCTTCCCAGTTAGATAAAAACTGATGTGATTTTCATACATCATTTATTTGAGTTTTCTGAATTAGAGAGGAAAAGGTATTGTTACAAGAAGTAAGTGCAATCCCTAGCATAAGACATTTTATATGATGTCCAAGATATCTGTACCATATATATATATAAATGCTAAAGATTTCTGCTTTGCTAGCAGGGGACAATTAGTTAGCCAAATAGTGTCTGGATGTAAAGTTACTACTTTGGAGACTGTCAACTTATTCATAGCATCTGAAGGGTCTGTAAAAGAATGGGCAACCTTATTAATGTCCTGAAGAGTCCAGCTGATACACAGGATGCATTATGAATATGCTATAAAGATTAAGAAGATATCTGTGGTGAAAATCAGATGTAATGTGGCTGTATTTATGTGCAGAATTAAAAGGATTAATGTTATGATAAATTTCTTCATTTAGGTAATTAACAAAAGAGTAAGTGTACAGAACTTACTAACAATTTTGATCTGAAAGTTAGAAAAACGTTCCAAATCTCATTCGTGGTGTTTTCTGTATGGTACTTAAAAGACCATTTCGTAGGAAGTTGTGAGGTTTCTATTTTAAACTGAATAAGAACTGTTTTCTTCAGATCTACATGAATGGCCAAAAATATGAATGGTGGTAGATCAGAAACAAGTTTCCCTTCTCCTAACAACTGCAAACAAGCTTTCTAAGTGTTTTCACCTTTAATTAAGTTTTGTTGAGTTTTGGCTTTTGAACTAGAGAAACTGAAATACAGTCAATAGGCTAGCAGAGGCCCGGGTCCAATGTATTGCTTTATTTAAGCTAGATAGACATTTGTTTCATAATAAATTACCTGTAATTTACTGGAGTGTCTTCATGTTTCTTTTGCCCTCCTTCATGTTATTGTGGTTAATTTCAACAAGGTTTCCCCCAGTTAGATCTTCAACAATATTTCTTTGTCCTTTCTGACCATTTTAGCTTCTACCTAGTATGTCTCTATTATGCTAAATTCCTCTCAGCTTTCTTAAGTTAAAAAAATACTCCTGTTTATCTTCCTCAAAACTCATCACTTGGAATGGTATTAGATTAAACATAACTTGGGCTGTACCCAATTCTAAACCATGTGGCAGTCAATCATGTCAGTTTAGTTGTGAATGTGCCAGTTTGTTCACATTTTAAACTACACAAATAAGATTTGTTTGTTACTGACTGTTCCATAATACACTGTGAAAATACCACTGCAGCTATGTAACTAAACTCAAGTTCTTGAAGGTCAGTATGACCAGAGCTTTCTTTTGGATTTAAAATACTTTGTTCTTTCTTTCTTCAAGTCTCTACTCAAGTCTGCTATTACTTAAATGCATATGGGTTTCAGTGGGTTTCAGTAAAAATGAGAAACTTATAGTTTTCATGACTTTTAATTCTGGAAATGTCTTGAAGATAATTATGAAACCATGAATAGGATCTCGAATAAGAGCATAAGTTTTGTACGCAGTAAGACAGTTAGGAAGTGAATTGCTGCCAGCCAGAAAGATATATGTGAGTCCTGTCTAAAGCTGGAATATTTTGTTAAACAGATTAGTGACAAAAAATTCCAGAAACAACCCCCCCCTGAGTTTATTTCAGCTTGTTAATAAAGATATTATATGAAACTGTATTCTCCTATGTTAGTGCCAGCAGATATCCTTTAATAAATACTTCCTACTTCCTCTGGAGTAATCATTAATTGTTTGACATATAGAATTAAAGTGGTTATTACCATCCAGTAACCCATTTTTCGGGGGTGGGTGGGGTGTCTAAATGAGTCAGCTGATGATTCTAATGACAGGGGTACCATAATTTTTCAGAACACTTACATGAGTTCAAATAGTGTTAGCCTGTATGTATTAAATAGCCGTAAGAATACATAAAGTACACATTTTATTGGTGTCACATAAATATTCTTTACATGCAAAAGATAATTTTTTATTAGTGAACATAATTAGAACAACTGGAAAAAAATATAAATGAATGATTACAGTGTCTTCATATTGAATTCCCAGGTAAAGTACTTATATCAAATGGAATTGTGTATTTGCTTACACCAATGACCAATTCTAACAGTCATGTGAGCTACTTTCGAAGTAATTTAAATAAAAACCACGTTTAAAAATATGTCTACTGCTTACAAGTTATCCAAGGTTCTGGGTTTAAACAAACCTCATCTAGTTAGCAAGTGTATCAAACATAACATTAGTAACTATTGTAGATTAAGAAAAGAAGAGTGAGACAATATGATAGAAAAAAAAAACAACCCCAAAACCAAAAAATACTTTTTGCTTACTGATAAATGAGAAATAATTTATAGTCACTTTTGAAGACAAAAGTCCCTTTTCTCCACATTTTAATATGTTTAGGTGCACAGTTTTTCCCATTTCCTTTTGCTTATCTTGTATGCCATACTATTTATAGTACATTCAAGATACTGCTTTTAGGTTACAAAAGTATTTATTTTGAAACAAAAAAATGTTCAAAAATATTAAAATATTAATTTAGACCTTTGAGATATAATGAACTTGAAGGAAAAATAAAACTCTGAAATATATTTGAGGTTTTCTTACAAAATATTACTCGTACTGAAGAAGTTGCAATATATTTTGTTTAATATATTATATGTGATAGCAGGTAAATTGGTTGTTTTTTTCCACAAAGTGATGAGAAATAAAAATAATTAAAAAAAACCCAAATTTTTGTTTTGTTTAGGTCTAACAAAAATATGAGATTGTTGAAAACCTAAGGTCTGTATTCTGTCTACCTTTGTTTTCTGGAAACATCTTTTCATGTTTAACATCTTTTTCAGACTAATAGTTGACACAATAAGGAATTTTTTTGGAAAAATGAAGCTATCCAGTACCTGTCCCTGAAAAAAACCCAGAAAAACTGGGTCTAGTCAAATTAAATTAAGAATGTCACGGTAATATTGGAATAATGATAATATTTAATTTTTTATATATTTTTTTCAAGATTAAACCACAAAATTTTTACATTTACTATAATCTTTGATCTTATTTTTCTACCATTCTTATTTTGCGACTAACATTCTATTTAAGTCTCAAGGAAAAGGACATAGACTGTAAAATATGAAGAGCAAATTCTGCTGAGCATCATGTACTGTAATATAAAATGTGTCCATTAATCATATAATTCTGAATTCTCTTTAAGAACTAACTTTAAAAATAGTTACATTACCCATGAAAAGTGGCTGTGTATAGATTCATAATGTTATCTTTCAGATACTTCATATTAATACAAATATACATGCTAAGAATGCAATTTAAATTTGTTATAACTTTTATAGCTATTGTTGATAACAGACTAACAACTTAAAAATACTGCTAAGATTACATTCAGAAAGCAAGTAATTTATTATTTCATATTTCAGAATGACCAATTGCTAATCACTCTGTAAAAGCTGCTATAATGTTTCACTTCATTGCAAAGTAATATGCCACAATATCAAACAACTAATAAATAACTATTTGGCTGTTGCTATGTTTGTGCAGAACAATATAGCAAATTAAATGTATGATATAAAATATACAGACAACTAAGTGATTGCTTACCGATATTACACATTTTTATTCAAGTTGTTTTTTTTCCTAAATACTTGTAAAAAACAAAATACAATGATATTAAGGAAAAAATGCACGTATTTATAAAAGTTTGTAATGATTAACATTAGAAAAGAAGGAACGATAGAAAGTAAGCTTAAAAGGCTACATGTGGCTGAGAGAGAGAAATTTTGACTGAGATGAGTCAGAAACAATTACATGAAAGACGACAGAGTTGTAGTGATTTATGGCAAAATTTCTCTTGCTTATAACATTGAGTAAGTAGATTTTAGCATATAGTGACTTATATTAGAAAATCTATGAGACTTCTTTCATAAAGCTTCCTTTTCCCCACATTTGTGTAAATTGAGGGGATTTAAAAAAAAAACACTGGCATACAGCCTAGCAAATACAGCTACAGTGCCTTTTAGAAGCTTTAGATTATGGGATGTAAACCATGTTACCATGACTTCTATGAGAATTTAACACTATAAAACTAGACAAAATTTGTGTATACTAGATTTACTTTTAACCTTTAGTTTGAAAATGGTCATTAGTTGATCCAGGTTTTTGACCCTTCCTTCTTTTCTAAATATCTGTTCCAGCTGGTTTTCTCCTTCTCTTCTACTCCTTTTTTATGGGTTATGTTGTTCGGTTGTGGCTTATTTATTTATTTTTAATTGATAATTTATTTTTTTCCATTATTTAATATTATAGGGTAATTATATGTTATTTTTGAAACTATTCATATCATATGCTTAAAATGGCTATATTACTACACAATTTATTTTTATTTTTGGACAGGGGAAAACTTAAAATAATTATTTTCATTAGTAACACCTTCATTAAAATAAATGGAGAACCAGTCTCCATTCATGAAAACATGAATATTATTGCGTTTCCTTTTAAAATGCAGGAAAAAAAGCAAATATATATATACATGTACATACCTATGTGTATGTATATATGTTTGTGTGTGTGCATCTAGATGTGTTATTACAGGTGTAACTAGCAATTAAAAAAATAAAAATCAACTGACCTAGATTTAGCTTTTATTACTGATGGTGCTTTCCCACAGGATTTGTTATTATTCTGCAAATTTTAATTAGCTTTCTGTATTTTATTATCATATTATCACAGAATGAAGCAAAGAAAAACAATTCTTTAGAGGAATTTATATAGGAAGCTATTTATAGAAAAAAATCAAGGATAATAAGAAATAGTTATAGGAATCTGAAACTATAAATCCACTGATTGTTAGGTATCTAACAGAGGTGTTTCTAATTTTCATGTTTTTATTATGTGTTTTGTCTAGTCAAAGTATGGTGATTACTGTGTTGGGTGACAATAATAATGCTTTAATCTTCATTCCAAAGTTAGGGGTTTATGACAACTACCTCCTGTCAGTACCCAGAAGGTACCCAGTACCTTCTTTGCTGAGGAAAACAGTATCTGTCACTGACTTTTAAATATCTATGAGAGAAGAAATTATTTGGAAGACATTTCACACTACTTTTTCTTATGTTACTATGTTACTATTTATTACCCTTATTCATTTTGTTGTAGAAGTAACATAAATAAAGATTAAAGGATAATTTAATCAATAATGTCATTTTAATTCTTTTAAATATAAAGTATTATAAAACATGTTTTAAAATCCTACACAGAAATATAGGAAATAAGCAATTGCTTCACTTTTGACATCAATAAACCCCACCTGTGATGTTCTTAATGGACCAAACTTTAGGCCTGTTTTCTTCAGCTGGAGAGGTAACCTTAGTATGTCGAGAGGAGCTTTTATCATCTACTTTGCAACAAGGAAACAAAAGTGACAAACTTAACTTTTTCACCACCTAATGACAACTAATTCAGAAGAAGATAGATATAAATTGTAAAATTCAGGTTGTTTTTGTTTGCTGGTATTGTGGTTTTTGAGGAGGTGGACACAACGCAGAATGCAAAGTTTTTACTTAGGGTTGCAGCTGAAGTAGCAACAGAAAGGCAAGTGGGAACTTTCTTTAGTTTACATATTTGGATTTTATTTATAACTTGTATTGAAGCTCTGATAAATATATTTTTTTTACAATTTGGAACATGTTGACTAGACTGTGTAGTTGGCATGCTAAAAATATTAAATAATATAAACTATAAGTCATTACTACTAATTACAGGGAGATTATTTGGGAGAAAAATTAAAATAGAAAAGAGGAATTGTCTGTGCTTTTAGGAGGTTGTGTTAGCTGGGTCGTATAGAGGGAAATATAACGAGAATTCACTGTCAACATTGTAAGTCATTATGGAAATTATTATAAATGAAGATATTTATTCAGTCCATGCCAGACCGAGGGAAGAGATTTCCAGAAGGTAGGCCAGATGGTTAAGTGGGTTTTACTGCAGATCTATGCTGACCCATCCCCAGTGCTCCAAAAGTCGCCATCATGTCTGTGAGACACTGTGAAATCAATAGTAACGTCAGCTGAAGTTTGGTGTTCTGAAGGATTGGCAGAGTTTGAGAACACAAAGTTTTTGCAACTAATTCTCAGGATTCTTTACACACTGAGGAATTTCCTGAGCTCTCTGGGGAATTTAGTAAGCTGAGGACTATTAGAAAGTGACCATTTCATAAAGATTTTGTAAAACAGCGCACTTCTACATCTTTTAGTGTAAAGTACTCTGTATCTAGCAGATTTTCTCAGCACACAGGGTCACTTGTTTTGATTCCCTTTTTTGAAGGGGTGACTTTTAGTTTGATAGCCTTCAGCTGTGTTATTAGTCAAATGTCTTGTCTTTTTTAAAACATTTATGAGCTTTCAAGAATAATTTCAATTAAAAGCTAAGCAATATCAAATTTCCCAGACATAAAAGAACACTGTAACATGCTAGCAGTGCAGCAGTGTAACCCAGTTCACACCGTAACTCCTACCTCTTTCTTGAAAACTTTTAAGTGTTACCCAGTACAGAACTGCCCTTTTAAAAAATTATTGCTGGAATATCTTTCTGATGCCACTCTTAAACATTGATTTAAAGAGTAAGATATATGTAATACCACTCTGAACTGAAATATTATAATTGAGCACTTTTTTGGTATTTCTTTTATTGATGCTATTTTATCATAATTTTCTTTTTAAAATCTAGTTTACCTCTATTCTCCAAGATACTAGGTAGAAAAAGACTGAGGCAACAGGAAAGTGAACTAGTCACTTTACGTATGCAGCCAGTTCCCGGCAGAAAGGTTTATTTAGGAGACTGACTAGGATTACTCAATTTCCTGCTTCATTGAGGATCATACCATCTTAGTCAGCTCCCTTGGCTCTATGTATAAGAAGCTTAATGAAGGGGGAAATTAATTCTCAGTGGCAACCACCTGTAGCTACTAACTTACTCATGTTGTCAGTCCTTTCTGGCTGCTGTCTGAATGTAAGATCATTTGTCACTCATCTAAATCCCATTTTCTGAGCACTCTAGGATGATACTTGGGTTTCTGTTATATGAACAGTGCCAAGTACAAGTAGACTACATATATTTATTTATTTATTTATTTACATTAGGAATAGATGATAGTTATTTCATTGCTGTCCTCCTGCCCAAAAAGTCTAGGCACTTGCCAGGTTGTTCTCTTTTGAATGGGACTACTGGACTCTCAGCTATTGCTGGTACCTGGATGTAGAGGAATGAAGCTGGGTTAATTAGCATTGATAATATACAGCTGTGGGCTGGCTTCAGGGGCGTGGGTTGGCTGATGTGGATAAGGTGCAGCTGTGGCTGGTTCTGGTAAGGGGTTGAGAGCCAGTGGAGAGGGAGCAGCTAAGGGAGAAGAGGAGAGGAAGAAGCAGAGAGAAGAAGGAGAGACAAGGAGAAGGTAGCAGAGGGACTAACATGACAAGTATGTTGGTATGTGATGGTAAAAGACCTTGTTGCAGCTGGCTAGTTTGGAGAGGGCTGCACACCTGGATGCTAGCAGGACTTGAACAACTAAATGAGATACTGCAGTCCAAAGAGCAGTTCTCACTTAAGAGATGTTTAAACTTAAGAAGAACTTGACCATCTAGTTTGAAATCTGCAGTTGTATCCAGTGTTGTCCTGGGGTTGTGCAGTGTGGTACCTTGCTGGCTCCTAGACCCCATCACAATCCAGAAAAAGGCATTCCATCAATAGCAGCCAGAAGAAGTCCTGGTTTTGTAGATAATGTCACTTAAGACATGATCTCATTCCATAAAACTGTAATAATATCAACTTTTTTAAAACATTAATGGTATTCCTTCTTTTTTCCTTCTTTTTTTTTCTTTTTTTCCTGTTTTTCTGATTGAGATACAATAGTTAGTCTGTATTGGGTTTGTGTGGCAAGGTTTTAGTACCAGGGGGACTACAGGGGTGGCTTCTGTGAGAAGCTTCCCCCATGTCTGATGGAGCCTATGCCAGCTGGCTCAAAGACGGACCCCTCACTGGCCGAGGCCATCAGCGACAGTGGTAGTGCCTCTGGGATAACATATTTAAGAAGGGAGGAAAAAAGACCCTATGCAAAAAATTGGGAATGAAGTTGGGCCTGGGAAGAAAGGAGGGGTGGGGGGAAGGTGGCTTTAAGATTTGGTTTTATTTCTCATTATCCTAATCTTATTTGAATGGTAATAAATCAAACTGATTTCCCCACGTCAAGTCTGTTTTGCACGTGATGGTAATTGGTGAGTGATCTCTCCTTGTCCTTATTGCAACCCACAGGACTTTTATATCTTCTCTCCCCCATCTAGCTGAGAAGGAGGAATGATATGGCGGTTTTGGCAGGTACCTGGCATCCAGCCAAAGTCGCCCTACCACAGTTACTTACCGAACTTTAAAGTTCGAGAAATGAATGTGAGACATTAAATGTCAGCTGAATCCAGAGAACTACATCTCTAGGCACTCTGATGCAGAACTCAAAATGCACATATGGCTAGCTAATAAGGTAGCTGAGAATATGTTGCATGAAATAAGAACTTGCATGCCTTTCGCAGAGTAACAGAATCACTAGAATATAGTCTGAAGACAGATGCCTGCAATCATTGCTGGTCATCATATCTCTCAAAGATAATTTAGTTTCCTTTTCATGACATTAGGAGATGAATATTCACTTACTATTTTTTTTTTTCTCCTTAGGAATTTATCTTATTCTATACATAAATTTCCGAACCACAAGAGGTGTCTTTTGGATTAAAGCCTTTCTCACCTCCATGCTTAAAGTGCTGCCTGTTCTCTTCCAATATTTTTTTAACCAATTCTCATAACAATGACTAAGGCTAGTACTTTTCTCCCTTAACAAGCACCCTAACCCACTGATTTATACTTTCCCCTTCACATGTGACTAGTCAAATACCTCACTAATTTATGGAAGGTAGTCCATAGACTAGATAACTACACCAGTGTTTTGTGAGGAAAATGATGAATTGGATATTTTCAGACACAAAGAAAATAGACCTGTACCTTTTGGCAGCCTACTAATTAATGATGTTTTGGATAAAACAAAGAGCAATATTTTTTGTCATGACATGGTTCTTTTTTTCTTTTCTGAATAGAGGAGGGCTTTCATACTGATCAGATAGTTTTATTCTCTATGGAATTTGGAATGAACAGTGACATTCACTGATAGTACTTTAAGTAAGTACATAAAGAAGTTAGGAAAAAAATCACACTCTATATGTTCTCAAAGGAAAACATAGATAATATCTTCCTTCAAAAAGCAGATGATTTTAGTATAGACAAGTTAGTGCAGCTATTTATTTTCTGAAGCAAGGTCTTTTAAGAATTGATTAAAATCAATATTCTCCTGATTATCTACCTCTGAGTATCAGGCAAAAGGACTTCCCTGCATTCATTGCTGAATTCACTGAATAGAGGCAGAAAGGGAACAAGAAAAGACTTAGATTCAGTGGTTGAAATATTCACCTGGGTTCAAATTTGCTTCTTCTTGAGGAATTACATATTTCAGGCTTTCAAGGTCAATTCAGGTCTTGCCTACTGTTTGTAAGTATTTTAATGGGAAAATATTCCATCATTTAAGCTTTTTATTGTAACCTTGTAAATCGAATTATAAAGCATACATTAATATTGTGCTACATTTATACGGTTTAGTTTATCCCTGTGCTTACTAACAAGCCCTGGATAATGCCGTTCTTCCTTAAGTTGTTATGATGGAGTTAAAAGAACCAGCGAGCCATCTTTACTATTTCCAGAAGCTTCACCACAAATATCCAGACAAGTATTTTGTGTAATCCATTAAGGAAGATAGAACAAAGACTGAATGCTACTACCGTCAGTATTAATGTCACTGCATGTTTCAGAATCAACACATACCTGTTTATAATAGCATTAAGTAAGAACAGACATGACACATCTGTTTTCATATAAAGGAAATCAGAAAAAAACAGAACTATACAGAGATCATACCACAGCCTGTAAGACAGTAAAACATATTTCAATTTTCTTTAACATCTTATTTTTAATTTATTCTTTTTATAAAGCTTGCAGAAGATTTTTGAACACAATACTCTTAAAGCAATTCTGCCATTCATTTCCCCTCTAGCTTTTAGAACTCTGTAAATACCTGTAGACAGATGATAAAAGTCAGAATGGGAGAAAATCCATATATAGCAGAGTAACAGTCCTGTCAATGAGATTGTTTCAGCTATAGTTAGGATACCCTAACAGGTTCATACAAGACAATGAACTGTTGTTAAGAGTCTGAGAGCTGCTTGGCAGAAGCTGGATGTGCACTGGGAAATGAAAGACTGTACGGTATTAAAGCAGTTGTGCATGAAGTGACAATTATGCGCGTATTTTTGTAACTTAATTCTGCTGTTTTGCTGTTCATTTTAAATCCTGTATTTTACTGGGACAGGTAAATCTTTAGCAAGCTTATACCCAGTGTTAAGAAACAGTGGGGGTTTTTTGTTTATTTATTGGTTTGTTTTTTAAATAAAGTATCCTCTTTAATTGTATTGAACATTGGCTGAGTTTGTTAATAGAGAGTTAGTACTAGAAGAATTATAAAGTGGCATATTATAAATCCATGCTGAAACTTTCCAAAAATATTCCTCCTAATTCAGGTTAGAATTAGTTATTTTACTCAGTGAAATAAATGAGAGAAGAAAAATCCCAAAACAGAGAGGTTTGTTCCTGCGCTGTAGAGATGGTGACTGAACAGATTGAGCCTACAGTGAATGTGCAGGCACTTCATCCATCGTACCAAATAGAAGCGTTTTTCTAAGCATAAATTCTATAGCTGATCTACAAGGGACACATAAGGTCCGACAGGTCTCACATACAGGGAAAGGGAAGGCACATGTACATAAAGTGCAGCTGATCTTAAATATACAAACTGCCCCTTTGCTTGGGTTCCGTTTCAGGTCCTGGCCAGTTCAAGCCAGCCTACTCACAGTTTGAGCAGACTGCTGGGAACCCAGGAAGGCTGTTCTAGCAGCTGAATTAGCTTCTTCACTAATTGGAAAACAGTTGTAGCTTGAAAAGGAGAAAATAACTACAAGCATATAGTAGGACATAGATCAGGGTTAAACACAAAAGTATTGACATTTAATTTTAAACTGTAAACATACACAAATTAACAGATTAGGAGGAAAAAGGGAAATGCTCTCTTTACAATTGCAGTCATAATCTCCCAATTAGCTAATGCACATAATAAATACCATGTTGTCCTAATAATAGAAATTTATTTTCAATAAGGTACAAACAATAAACTTAATCTGCTGTTTAAATCCAAGTCCGAAGGAATGTGAAAGGACAGTTGTTTTTTTCTTAATTTTCTATCTGCTTTTGAGGTGCTGTAATTAACTTTTTAGCTGGAACAATTTTATTTTTTTTTTGTACACAGTTTTTAACAGTGAATGAATGGTGCCAAAGAAAGTTCTGTGGAGTAAAATAGAGAATGGAAGTGACTGAGAAAAACAGATTGTAAAGTATATTCTTCCACACTGTGAAATCCTAATGATGACAGATTGCTGTCATCATTAGAGACTGAGCTCTGTTATTTGCCAAAATGATTACACAGTTCTGACAAATAAGCTAGAAATATTTCAGCACTGAACATTTGAGGCAGCAATATACTTCCCAACAAAAATATTTGTGTGACTATTAGAATATGTAAAGCATCTCAGGCTGCATAACTCCACGTACATTTTCAGCTGCTTCGATCTGCTGGTTTTCTTTAGCTCCATGAGAAGCTGTTAGAATCTACCTCCAGCAAACTTCACTCTTTCCCACTCATACCCCTTTTACCAAGAATCGTGCATCCCAGTCTTGCTCAGCACTGGCTCTTCCTTTTCTATTTTCTCACCACCCACTTCTTTTCTTACTTTCAGACATCCCTCTGTTAACTTTCCTACTGCATATGAATGGCCAAATCATACGGAAAAGTGAGTTATTTTTAACCTGTTGTCTACACATTTGTGCTCTGCTTGCCTGTGGATTTTTTATGTTTTAAAAGAGGCAATCACCTTTATAAAATGGAAAATAAAAGAACACATGAGGACCACTGCCTGTGTTTCTTTTGGGGTTTTTTTTCCAACCATATTGATCTCTTAATTTTCTTTCTTCTGATTTCCTCCTCCCTTTGTACTGTCTGTTTCAAATTTTTAAAGTAATGCTTCACATATTTTAATTAGAATTTTATTTATTTATGTGTTTCTACCAAATATTGCTTCTGTTACCTCAGTAATACTGGTTCTGATATGACAGAAATATTTTTCTTATCCTTCATTATGAAGAACTACTGTGGCTACCACAATGCTATGACCATTTTCCTATTTACAGTTTTCTAGATATGATTTCACATAACTTACAACAAATCATAAAATATATTTCACTGTTTCTAGAGTGTTCCAAATGTCCTACATTAATAACAGTTTTATTTGATGTATTGAATTTCATAATGTTACTCACCTATCTTTTGTTGTCTCAGTAACAAAACCAGACATTTAGTTTGTATTTTCTTTGGCATCTTTGTAGTAAAAATAGAACTTTCGTGGAGTACTGGAAAATTTACAGGACTTTTTTAAAAAATGGTTTTTAACTCTACAAATGTGAATGCACAAGATAAGTATTAAATATCAAACCAAAACTGACTTAGATGATTGTGACCACCACACTCTTTGAACATCCATTTCAAATCTATGCTGTATATGTAGATAGAAATCCACTAGATCATTTATGAAATTTAGAAGTGTAACATATAATCAAAGTATCAATATTGATGAAATAAACTGCTTTGAATAATAAAAAAAAAAAGCAGACCCTTCTGCAAAAAAAATTATATTAAACTAATCAGTGAGTATGAATTTTACAGTATTTCTAAAATGGTGAAAATAATCTTATTGTGGGAATTTCTATTCTGAATAATAATTTGATGTCCCACTTAAAACTATTTTTTAAACTGATTTGTTCCTTGAACTGTTTGATGTATTAATCAATCTTCTCCAGTCAGCCCTAGTCCAAACACTAGTTGGGAAAAAAATTAATCTGGCATTAACCACAATTACGATGCATTCATTCTCAGGTGAATCCTTGTGTTGTATTTAGTACTTGTTAGTATTTATAGTAGAAATAATTTTGATATCACATAAGCCCATCTGGTACTTAACAATGCAATCAGTTAATGGCTTCGGACACCATATTAGTTTATGTTAATACCTCGGCCAACATTTATCTATACTCATTCTTTGCTAGTATAGGACCAGTGACTTGTCTTGTAGTCAAACATTGAAAACAGCATTAGAAGCATGTTCCAAAAATGTCATGTGCCTGGGTTAGCTAGTGAGGATGCCACTGTGACAGAGAGACTAATAGGCATATATACAAAACATGGTTTATTAATTAAAAAAAAAAATAATTACCTTCAGTTTGCTATTAAAAGCACAAGATAAGGAAACAGCAGCTATTGAGGGATCATTTCATTCAGATGGTTATGTTTTTGCCAGATAGTTTATAATTAGAAAAAGAAAAAAAATGTTTGTTGTTGAAACAGAAAATGAATTCTTCATATATAATTTAGAAATGGTTGTTTATTCATTTGCAGTATAGTTAGTGCTGTTGCTTTAGACATAAGAACACTAAATTGATATTTTTACATTTACATAAGTGATCATTTGTCCTTGGCATATTTGTGTCCTCTAGTTAACAGTTTATTTTTAATTGATAACGTATATGTAATTAATTTTACATTTCCTTCCTCTTGTCAACCCCCAACACAGTGACAGCTATCAATCCATGAACTGCAACTCTTCCTTCAAAAGAGGAATTCTTCAATTTATGAACAGTTGAAGGGATATGGCTTCTATTTTGATTTGAGTCATTGAAGTTTATATGTAACTGTTTGTCTTCATTTAGTTTCCACAGTTCTTTTAACCTCACCTATCTTCCCTGATTATTAATTATCTTTACCTTGAGTCCTTTACAGTACCCCTTACAATAAGAACTGGGCTCTCTGTAAAAAATACTGAAAGACATTACAGAAAGGGATCCCCCTGTGTCCTCAACTTCTGTCCTGTGCTATAGCAGCTAGTAAACCTTGCTATATAATACAAAATAATACAGTAACATGGAGCTAGGATGATTAGGAAACTAGTACAACAATTTCAGAATTAAAAATTACTGAAAAACAGTATAAGAGTTCAGATTGCAAAAATCAAATGTAAATATGTTTTAAAATCAGGAATATTCGATATATGTGTAGAAAGGAAACCCTTATTTACAATAAATTTTTGGATTAATACAATTAGGTCATCTTTCCTCACAAAAAGCTAGATCAGAGTATTTTGCATTTACTATGACCTTGAATACTCAGAAGTCAAGTCAAAGGGGATAAAAAATTGTGCAGGAGATAATGTTTAGAAATTGTTACATTGTCAACGAGACAGCTGTAAATATTAATGTCAACAGAAATGTTTAGCTATGAATATGCCATGATCATTGACAAAAAGATCATCTGGAATTTGAGATTTGCAAGATCTACACTGTTTATATATTACACTTTGTGGAAAATGGAAAAGAAAATACCAGTTACTTATTTTGAGGATGGAGGAGACACAGAACTGAAACAAACCCCGATTTTTATCACACTCTGACAAACATTGTACTTGAAGGGGTGGTCCTGAGGATTTTTAATTGCAATTAATTCAATTAATTTAATTGAAATTGTAGCCCCCAGGTATCTAAGAACTCTGACAGCTAGTCTTTTAGGAAGAGACACTGAGTTGTTATAAACTCAGTGTACAACCCTGATTATGTGCCTAGGTTTGAATAGTACTTTGGTTAAGGCCCATTGCATACTC
>JAVJGJ010000001.1:30214194-30225279 GCA_035590215.1 Microhierax caerulescens
CGATCTACCCTTCCTCCTTCTTCACCCAGATTTTATTACTAAGCATGGCATCACATGCTGTGGAATATCCTTTTGGTCAGTTGGGGTCAGGTATCCAGGCTGTGTCCATTCCCAACATCTTTTTGCGGCCCTAGTCTGCTCACTGCTGGGTCAGTGTGAGAAACAGAGAAGTCCTTGATGCTGTGCACTGTTCAGCAAGAGCTAAAAACAATGTGTTATCAACACTCTTTTGGTCTCAAGTACAAAACATAGCCCCATAGAAGCTACTATGAGGAAAATTAACTCAATCCCAGCCAAAATGGGCACAGTAGCTAACTACTTTTGTCCGTTCAATGCACGTCAGATTTTTTCATGTAATGTTTTGCTGCCTGGAGACTAGTACCTTACCATGGTGTCTTTTTTTCCCCTATTATCCCAAGCTTCCTTGCTCAGTGACATGTAATTCTTACACACATTCATCCAGAAAATGTCATTCGGCACCACTGTAGGATATCCACTACAATGTACCACAGATAAGCTGATAAAAAACATATAAACTTACATTAATTCATATTAGTAGAATATACTGAACACTTAATATATATACTATTATTACTAGTAACTTTATTCTATCAGCACCTAGTGAGAGACAGTTGATGTAATAAATACTTCAGTGGAAGAGGCTGTCCTGAGAAATTCTAAGCATTGATATTTAACTACTTAATAGGAGATACTGAATTTGCAATCCATATATAATAGATCTTTGTCCGTTACTAGTATGCATAACCATAGCTGCATTTTGAGTTCTGTGTTTTTCTCATGTAAAAATACTTTATTTAAAAATATTTTGTGGTATTTCTTCTCTAACCACAGAAAATTATTATTAAAACAGAGTGGGTAAGACTGTTGACTGCTTCACTGCATTAAAACTAGCTTGTTGGTGTTAATCAGAAAGTACTATATGATCCATTAGCTGTGAAAGGCTTTAAATAATTGATTTGCAGCATGGGGGATTAACAAGAAATCTCATTAACCAAGAAAGTTTGCTATAGTCTTCATTTCAGTAGAACTTATGCCTTGGAAATTGCTTGATAGGGAAAAAAGCTATAGCTGTCTCAACAGGAACCATTAAAAGACCTCCAACATATTATGTATCTATGATTTATTTTTTTTTTAATTGAACATGTCTGACATCATAACAAAGCTAAGATGCACCCTGAATATATATATTGTTTGACCAAAATATTTGGGTGAGGATTGTATTTTATTTTATTTTTTTTTAGTTTGTGTTGTTTGGGGTTTTGTTTGGGTTGGGTTGGGTTTTTTTGCTAAAGATTATGTAGGTTTGATAAGTCTTACTGTACATTGACTATAAAGATCAGAATTTTTTTAAACCAGTGGTGAGGTCAAGCTACATGGATTAAACCACTGTAAGGCCCTGGATGTTTTACTAGCAATTGAGAGAGGGAAGGGACTGGGGGAACCCAGTGAAGACACTTTCAAAGAAATGTTCCTCCCTTAGGTAACTGCCTTTCTCCTTAATAACAGCTTTCTGAGCATTGCAGGTCAGTTTCCTGAGGAGAATAAATCAATTGCTTAGATGTTATGTATATTCTAGGGGTTTCTTCCATTTAGGTATAATATCAGTGACTGGAAAAAGAGTTAGTTGAGTAGACTTTTCCATATCTATAGTTGACTCATACCAGGGCCATTCTAGATACTAATTATCCTGATCCTTGCACAGACCCAGTTTCTCATCATGACTTAAATGTATGTGATACCAAAACCATTTAGCAAAGATGCTACTACTGTGTTACAGCATCCTTCTAAGGCAAACTAAAAATAAAATACTTTTTTTTTAGAAAGACCAATATTTTTGCAATTAATTTATCAAATAGTGCTTTCACTTTTATCGATATCCTCTATCAAAAGATTACACAAGATGCCATGTCAGTTCATTTTTGTTTGACCTTTTTATTTTCTGATATATGACATTAGGTGCCTTTAAAAACAGATAATTACAAAATAATTTGTTCATAGAAGAAGTGACTTCCTAACTCCAAGTACTCAACGATTTGTGTATGCACTGAAGCATAAACATTTATATCCATCATAGACTTTTCAGCCATCAAGCATAAAAGAGACTTTTTACAACACTATGCATCTAAGCTTTTTGGTTACCATGTATTACTATCTTACTAAATTTAGTTGCTTCTGCTGTCCATGTCCATGGCAAACTGCCCTAACATCCTTTCCTTAATGCAAAAACTCATAATAGTATTGAATTTGTATGCAAATATATCAGATTAAAATGTGTAAACTTTTTCATTCAGAAGTTTTTCTGAATTCCATACAACCTTAAATATGCAATGCTGCTCCACCACCTTTACATTTTACAATGTTCTTTACTTATTCTTTAAACCTTAAATCAGGAGTAATCTATTGGTGTTTTTTTAGCTCACTTGATTCAAATTCATTTATTTTAAATTTTTTTCACTTAAATGATGGATTTTTACAGTTTATGTGTGTGAGTTTGTTTTGTATTTGCCCAGGTATATATTGATTTAATGGTGTATTTGACCTCTTTATTTAGATTTATTGTCTCTGTTTAACCTCATCTATTCCCTCTGTTTCAGCAACTGTATTTTTTTCCATCTGTTTCTGGATTTTTTTAAATTTTCTGGTATAGTTTGCCAGTGTCTTACACTGACATAGATGCTTTTCAGTGCTTCTTTCAGCTCTTTGTTTAAAAAAAATTCTCATCACATGCAGTGTATTTTGATGCCAGCAGACTACTACAACTTTGGTTTGAGATACTGACAATCCTCTAGCTGTTGGCTAAAGCAAAATCACTATAAATCCTCAATGCATTGTAAATTTTAATCTTTTCTCATACCACCTTCTAAATCACTAAATAAAATTTTGAAGTTGTTTATACCTACCTTCTTCTGCATAAAAAAAACAGAAATATTTTTGAAAAATACTGAGAAATTTTAATTTCTATCTTTCCTTTGTTATTCTAACTGTGTAATCCTAAATGTGGCACCAGTGTTTATTATGACGTTCTTAGTGTAATTCCATAATAAATGTCTGTTTTAATAAGCACCATATTAAACAGTTTGGACAGAAGTGTTAACTATGAATATTTTATTATTCACACTATCAGTTCAAGTTTAGTTCCAGCATAACATCTACTGTGGTTTTTTATCATTTTATGGGAGGTTGACATGTCCTAAACTGATAGTTTTGATCCATTGCCCTCCTAACATTTTATGAGAGAGATAACTTAAAAAAACAGCCAGCAAACTGGAAAATAAAATAAAAATAGTATTCAGAAAAAAAAACAACCAAAAAGGAATGATCTCACTTCACTGGGCAATCTCTAATAGAGGTGAGGTTCCTTAGAACAGAAGAGTCAAGGATCTGACACTGCTGCCACATAATATGTGCTTCTGGTGCTCTTAGTCTGACAGTTTCAGTAAGCAATGATTTCATTCTATTTCTCAAAAAGGACACCACTGAAAATTCAGGTGTTAAATCTAAATGCAAAAGTTAAATATTCCACAAACATGTTACATTACATTGCTAGCTTACTCCCTTCCTTATAAACTTCAACAAAATATCTCTTCAATAACTTATCCCAAGTGATTGAACACAATTTTAATATTGTGGCACTACACAACAGATTGTGATGTAGCAATACATTTAAAAAGGATAAAAATTTAGAAAAATATACATGTCACACTTGTGTCTGTTCTATCCAATCCTGTAACACAGAAAACCAAATAAAATTGATAAAATACACAAACATAACTGTTTTGAAGTTTTAAGAAATATTCTTCCCTCCTAAACTAGAAAAAAACAATAGAAATAAAGCCTTCTAGTTTAATTAAATAATAACATTTCATAGTATTAGAATATATCTATCATATACTGAATCTTACATAAAGCTTACTGGAATCAGGTCAAAAAATCTATTATCTTCAAGGAAAACAGGGTAAGGATCAGAACAGCATTGCATCTTATACCCATATTCAAATTAGGAACAAAAGTATCTAGCTTATGTTAATTTCATGAACTAGGCTATACACTTTAATAAATAGGATCATAATTTATTTTATTAGTTATTTTTTGTGATTAATACTTTAATGTAGCCTTGACATTATAGAATTATTTGCAGACCAATAACATAATTATGTTGTTATGACATTCTGTTGTGACATTGTCCTGATTTCAGCTGGGATAGGGTTAATTTGCTTCTCAGTAGCTGATGCAGTGCTGTGGTTTGGATTTGGTGTGAGAACAATGTTGATGGCACACTGATGGTTTGGTTGTTGCTGGGAAGTGTTTAGATTAAGTCAAGGGCTTTTCAGTTTCTCAGGCCCTGCCAGTGAGAGGGCTGGAGGGGCACGGTTAACTGGGAGGGGACACAGCCAGGACAGCTGACCTGAACTGGCCAAAGGGATATTCCACAGCATGTGATGCCATGCTTAGTGGTAAAATCTGGGTGAAGAAGGAGGAAGGGTGAGACATTTGGGGTAAAGGTGCTTGTCTTCCCAAGTAACTGTTATGCATCATGGAGCCCCGCTTTCCTGGAAATGGCTAAACACCTGCCTGTTGATGGGAGATAGTGAATGAATTCCTTATTTTGCTTTGCTTGCACATGCAGCTTTTGCTTTACCTATTAGACCTTCTTTTATCTCAACTCATAAGTGTTCTCACTTTTACTCTTCCAATTCTCTTCCCCATGCCACTGGGAATGAGTGAGTGAGCAGCTGTGCGGTGCTGAGCTGTGATGCTGTGCTACCACGATTAAACCACAACAGTCCTTTTCAGGACTCAGCATGGGGTATCAAAAGGGTCATTCATTGTCACAGCACTCTCCAAACTAGCCGGCTGCAACAAGGTCTTTTACATCTCATACCAGCACACTCTTCATCCCAGTCCCTCTGCTACTTTCTCCTCATCTCACCTCCTCACTCAGGGCATTCTCACTCTTCTCTTACTTCTTCCTCTCTGCTCATCTCCTGCTGCTTCTCCCTTGGCTGCTCCCTCTCCACTGGCTCTCAACCCCTTAACAGAACCAGCCACAGCTGCACCTTGTCTACATCAACCAACCCTCTGCCCCTGAAGCCAGCCCACAGCTGTATGTTATCAGTGATAATTAACCCATCTACATTCTTCTACAATTCATTTCTTGACTCTTGTAATTGCAAACCAGAAGTCCCTTCTTAGGGCCAGAAGTTAAGATCAGTCCCTCTGTTCTCTCTGGGGAATTGCCCAATAGAAACTGGGGCAGTAATTTTCCTGGATAAACACCTTTGGCTACTAAGCGCAGGTCACTTGGTAGGGTGTCCAAAACACACACCTGTAGTCAACTTCCCCAGGGGTGGAAACTCAGCACTACCATTTGCCATGGACTGGTACAGACTGTACCAGAACAGGGTGAAGCTCCTGAACACCTACAACAGATTGATAACATCATCATGTGGGTGAACACAGCAGAGGTTATGTTTGAGAAAGGGAAAAGAATAATCCAGATTTTTCTGAAAGTTGGTTTTGCCATAAAACAATTTAAAAGTCAAAGGGCCTGTACAGGACGTTCAGGTTTTAGAAATAAAACAGCAAGATGGGTGTCATACCACGATGAATGTGATCAATAAAGTAACAGTTATGTCTCTACCAACTAACAAAAAGGAAACACAAGTTTTCTTAGGTGTTGCAGGTTTTTGGCTACCCTGCTCAAACACTGTTCCATCTACAGTGTCCTTGTTTTAAGTTTGCATAGCCTGAGAAATGTATAGTTCAGTGGAAAATTAGTCTATGCTATGAAATAGCTGACCAGAAACTAATGCGTGCACAGATTTTGGTACAATAGTTTTAGCAAATGAGAAAAAAATTATGATGGTGAATTTCATCCAAGAACTGTTACGATAAACTGGACATTTAAAGGGATATGTTTAGAAAAGCTTGCAAAATCTGTGTGCCCAATAGTTTTGATTTAAGTTCCCTTCTTTATTTCACTTTTGAATGTTGCCTCGTTTAGTGTTTGTTTATTTGGGGGGGGGGGTGTTGTTTGTTTGTTTTTTTCAGGGGATAAGTACTGCAAACAGAGGAACAATATAATAAAATAAATCAGTTTCAGAAAGTCACATGTAAAAGAATCTTCATGTACCCCTCCCTATCACTGAAATGTGATATTGCACATAATATTCTAAGAAAAGAAAGTTACTGGCAAAAAACCCCAAACAAACCAACACAAACAAAACCACCAAAAAGCAGAATAGAAGGGACACTTTAAGGTACATATGAAGACTAGAGCTTTATGCAGCATTGGACACTTGGAGTTAACAGTTGTTGAATTTTGTCTTTCACTTGATTCAGGAGAAAGAAAAAACAAATCAAGGTAGATAATAGTATTGCCATCAATAATGAGGGTATTTGTGATGAACACTGAGATGAGGCAAAATATGAAAACACAAAGCATTAATTACATAGCAATGTTCTTTTTTATAAAATATTTTTGTATTTTAGCACAAACACTCACATATGTATGTATCTTTCAGTGCTAAAGATGTCAAATGTGATTAAAGGGTCTTGTACATAATTTTAAAATATTTAAGAGATTTTGGTTGAATTCAGTGCAACTTAATCTTCATTCAAAGATAAGCTTGGGAAGGAAGTATAATAAATGACAACTCTGCCTAAAATATGTTTTAGGCAGAGAGCTAACATATAGTTAATGAATTTCCTTAGAAAGGATCCTGGTCCCAGATTCTTAAATTCAGTCCTAGATGTCTACTAATTCCTTATTTCCTGGGACTACTCAGGAGTAAGGCAAAAAAAAAAATCTTATTTAAGATCTTTATCCCTTTAGCAAATTTGCATTTGTACTGTGCACGCACATGCATGGGTGTCACTAGTAGTATTTGAACCTTATTGCTTTTTTTCCTTACAAAGCAGGCCAAATAAAACCAGTAGTGATTCTGTTCAGATTTTGCAGAATGGTTGATGTTTAGACAAATGCTAAAGATCTCCACCACAGCACTAAGGACTTAATCCCCCATGCTACTTCTCAAGTTAATGTCCGTAGGACATTCAGGCTGAAGGTGTTTCTGTAAACGGCAGTTCGAGACTCGTAGGATGAGAAGGATGGTAAGCGAGGTGGAAGTGCATAAGTCTTATTTCTAGTACTATTCGTATATGGAAGTGAACAGCTCGGCTGTGATCTCCACACCAAAGGATTATTTTTGTCTTTTCACAAATTGTTCTTGAGGTATAAAAGAGAAACCGTTCAGAAAAACACAGGAAAGACAGACTACATCCTAGATATGTCACTTTCTTTTGAGAAAAAAGCAGCACAACTGCTGCTAGAAAGCCCAAAGACTGCAACACAAAAAGATCAGCAAATAAATTAATCTGAACACCACTAAGCATTTTAATTAGAAATACAGAAACATTAAAAGCAGGGGGGGGTCAGTTTGTTTTCTCCTCCCATTTTATTTCACCAGTAGTTTTAGAGTTTTCTATCCGAGTTACAAAAGCTTTTGAACAATAACTATACCTAATTACTTGTTTTGAAGGATATCTCTCTCTCTCTTTTTCTTGCACTCACAGAGAAATATTATCAAATTAATAATAATAACAACTAGTTTTGTGGATGGGGTACTTAAAATGAGCTGAGGTATTAAATATGCTAAACTTCTGTGTTAATGTAGAGAGGAATTCTTTCCATCCCTTTTTAAACCACTTTTTTTCTACAATTGACCTTATTAATAAATCTATTACTATAGAACCTTCATTAAAGTATGAGGATGATGGTTAGTATAGATACATTTTTGTAAAAGCAGTTAAAGTAGCCCAGCAAGATAGCAAACAATTAAAACTTAAATAGCCTGTAAAACACAATCAGCTTGATTCAATCTGTTAGCACAGAGAAAAATAGGTGTTACCTGCTCTGCAGTGATCTGTGTCAATATGTAAACCAGTACCACGGATGCATCATTTTTTAATATATGATAACTTTTGGAGGAGTCTGCCTTTACAAATATTTTTACTGCTGCAAAAAGACTATTATTTTTTTTTTTAAACAAGTAATTCCTATGAAAAGGAATATTTTCAGGCAGATCTAAATGGTGATGGTGTGGGAGGCTTGACATTTAAAAGTTCCTACTGACCAGGCAGTAATTTTCAAATAACTTGCTAAAAGGATTTAAACTGCTAGAGTGAAGAACTAAGAAGGAACCTGCCAAAGAAGTTACTGAAATATGAGTTGAAGTGGCATGAACATAGGGAGAGGAATGCTTTAAAAGCCTTAATATTGACTTGCTGTATGGTATAAAAAAATGCGATAGGTCTGTGCTTCCAAGGAACAGCTCTTACAGGGTGACTTCCCTGGAACTGTCAAGATCTGTGTTTTGATGAATGTAGCTGGGACAGCTCCTAAACACCACATGAAACTATGCTATAATTCATGGATGTTTGCTTTACTTACTGTATTTCTTCGATTAAATTTACATGCAGAGGTAGAGACAGACCAGGAAAAAAGCCAACAAATGGTAACAAAGCTGTAGTTTGATGACTTCATGTGAATGATAAATGATTTCTGTACCACTCAAATGTTTTTCCTGTTATTTTTCTCAACACTCACTATTTATGAGACTGAGTGAAATAAACTAAAGACTGTTTCCCTTATTTATATGGAATCACATGTGTGTGAGTGATGAAAGAGTGGAGGGTTGTAAATAGTATAATTGTTTATGCACTCTCCTGATGCTTTTTAGTAATTAAGAACTGCACGCATACTAACAGATATGCTTATAAAAAATTCTCATTACCTCTAGAACATATTGTTATCCTCCTTGTTAGAGGTTTAGAAGTGAAGCTAATTAGCTTATTTTTGCTTTGAATAGTGTTGAAATATCAAGTGGTATTTATTGAAGATTGCCATGAAGCATAAACATTGTCTAGCAGATTTTAGGAAGATTGTGTTTTGGTGAAAGTTGCCCAGCAATCACTTGTTACAGATTTATCTTCACTACTGAGGTCTGGGTTCTGGATTGTTTGATCTTAACAGCAGAGTAGATATTTGCAAGAGAAGTATGGTATGGCCTCATCAGATATGTAGTGTTTTGAGTGATTTAGGAACCCTCTGTTCACTTGCAATTTGATCAAATTCTGAAAAAAATGGTGATTCTGTTTTGATTTTATTCTGCGAAGAATGAAATTTACTCGTTTAAGTTAAAAGAGGCAGTTGTAATACGATGAAGCTTAGCATGTCATACAGCTGAAAGTGCAGTTGCAGCATCAGTTCTCATAAAGTACAGTAGGGTATATCCACAGGGGACTGATGGGAACACTGGAGAGTAACAGAGATGTCTTGTGTTTTGTAGACATTAATTGAAGCCATAAATAAAATCTCTGAAGAAACATTTGCTATTAATAAAAACTAATGCCAATAGCACCAAGTTAGTAGTTAGGGGATATGAGTGTTATGTTTTCTAGTTCTTAGTGTCACCCTGCAATCAAGAGAGTTATTAAACTATAAAACGTATGGATATAGATTTCTTTTAAGGACAGCATTAGTCATAGAACCCCAAGTATAACTACTGCGAATCCATGCTTACCTTAGGAAACAAAAAATGCTGAGGGCACTATTATATGTTTATTGGTTGTTTCTGTAGGGTTATGTCAGCCTTGACGAATGAGCTTTTCTTTTAAAATTCACTTCCTCAAAAGGGGGCTATTGGAAGTTCAGAATTATTTTAGTACCACTCACAATTTTTCTTTTGTGAACTGGTCTGAAAAAGTTACATTGAAATCTGCACATTGTTTTAGGGTGGCAGATTCAGACATCCTGCATCTTCACATAGAAAGGACAAAACTCATTTTACCATTTCATTCTAAGATTAGGTTGTAAAATTTAAAATACCTACTGTCTATATCTACAAGAGAGTTTAGAGGAAACAAAGAAGGAAGGCAGGCTTTGCTTTTATAATCAGTGCAGAAATAAAGATCCACTGCACCATATTTAGTGGTATTACATGTTCTTACATTAACATGAAGTTTTATCTCTGAAAATTAATTGGATGAAACTATTCAAGTCAGAGTATATCTGACCATAAGTAAGTTAAGAAAAGAAACTAAACCTCATTATGTTAATTTATTGACAGCATATTCACCCTGCTCAGTGCTGTGCCATGCTGGTTCTGCTGATTGTAAGAAGCAGTATTTCCATGTCTGTGTAATACTCTGTCCAGCACACTGTGCATTCACACTTGTATGATGGTTTGCTTATCCTGAGATGGGGAGGATATCTTTCTGCAGCCTTGCTCTGTGCCACGAAGGCTTAACCAAAACTGTGCTTCTTGTATGATGCTAGCAGAGTTGATAACAGGGTAGTTTGTTTTGGTAAAGGATTTTCATATTCCTCTGTAAATCAGGCTTTATTCTGGAAGTCAAGACTTGCAAATATGGATGACCAAATATATACCAGAGAGATACTTTCTCATTGACAGCTTGATTAATTTCAATTGAGTTATTCCCAGAGATTAATTTGACTCATTAAGTCAAAACTCAGTTCTCACTGAAATTAGTTATAGCCCTCCTGCTTGTCTAAGAAGCCTTGAATATCTACAGTAATTCAGAAAACTGAATCAATAGGCTTGAAAACGTGTCAGCCAAAGCACAAAGAACAGTTTGCATTTCCACACAGCTGACTGCCTGCAACAGCTCTAGCTGAGCGGGATATATCTCGATTACAAAAGCAACAGCTAAATGGAAGTACAGAATCATTCAGGTTGGAAAAGACCTTTAAGATCATCAAGTCCAACCATAGGTTATAAGGAAAATGCGTATATCACGATTGTGGATCACGTCGGGGTCACCAGATATGGTGACACAGGTCGAGGTGGACTGAAAAAACACTATGTCTTCATGGTTGGGTTTGGATAAAACGGCCTTTACTGTTTATATAAATTATTTATATACCTTAAACAGTATGTGTGCCATACCCTGTTAGGTTTTTGTGTTCTTCTTCTTGCTTGCTATTTGCTGTTGCTGTAGGTGCCCGTATGCTGCGGTTCTAAGTTCTGGTTCTTCACATCC
>JAVJGJ010000001.1:30229701-30242043 GCA_035590215.1 Microhierax caerulescens
AAAAAAGGCCAATAGTTAATCCTTCAAAGCTAGAGATTTGAGCACAGTTTAAATGCATTTACTGTGTCTGTGTAGAATGGAATAAAAATTCTCAAAATATTTTTTTTTTCTTGTTTGTGAGGTTTTTTCAGGTTTAGGTTTATCAGAAAATTGGCAGGAGGAAGAGATGCAGATTGTCTTTCTGAGTAATGTGAACACTGCTGATTCAAAACATGCACTAGCAGCAATCTAAGGCAAGACTGCACCATTCCCCTAGGGTCTCGGCAAACAGGAGCTTTCATTTACATTGCACATTCCATAGTTGCTATAATTTTGTAAGTCCTGTCAGATGACTTTCTTTGCAAACAGGTATTTGCTATGGCTCAGATTTAAGACAGTTGCAAATAAGATTAAATTATTTAAGTGGTTAGCGGTTTTTGTTTTATTTTGCTTAGCTAAGTTATTCTTTAGAAAAAATGCTTTCATTTAAATTAACTTCAGCACTTCCCTCTTTTCCAGTGTTATTGAAATTACACTTGCTAAAAAACCTGTCTAAACCAGATGATGTAGAATCTTCATCCTGTAATTAGGGATGAATGAAGCTCAGAAAGCTTTGAGTTTTGGATAATCTTCCCAAAGTTAAGATGCTTAGCATGAGTTTTTATGAAGCTATCTGACTGAGGTGGTGTTTTTGCAAGTAACATTTAGCTTCTATTATCTTTCAGATACTTCATATAAATTAAGTAGTTACTCCTTAATAATGAAAGCATTCTCTAAAGTAAGCAATTATAAACAGGTATGTGAGGGGACATTCAAAGATCCAAAGCAGGTCAGAAAGGATAATATCAGCGAGTTAATATTTCCCATGTGCTCCTACTATTTCCCTATTTCCCTACTTAACATTTTATCTTCTCTTTTCTCCATCTTGAGAATGGAAAAAGAAAAGTACTGCCCTTTTGCACAAAGTGAACTTTCCACTGAGATGACAAGTCTCTTCTTCCCTTTACTTCATCTTCCAGAAGTTGTAAAAATATGACCATAAGTGGATGTGTAAATTTTGTGGCATATAGAAGCTTACATCATCACTTAATTTATCCAACCATTTTAATCCTTACAGATCCGACATACTGTGCATATGACTTTGAAGCTGCTGCTATTAACTTCAGGTGAAATAAGACAGGATTCAGCATCTGCTGCAATTTCATCTCACCTAGGACTACATTTGACAAAAAAAATAATTGAGGCATATAACAGTCCCTGTAACATACTTACTGTACATGTAGTTCATCCTACCTTAAAACAGACCTAACAATCTTTTGAGGGAGTTCTTCTTGCTTTCTTTTTCCTTTTTTTATTTAAGTTTATTTCAGCGTCTCATGAATTTGCACACATTAGAAATTAAAATAATATATAAAAAAATTCTCCTTTTCCATAGTGTCAAAATGTCTAGTTGTAATAAAATTCAGTCACTTTGAATATATCTGATTTATAGACATAAGCACCGTAGCATGAGAGCTACATTTATTAGGTACATTTAGGCATCATGGGTATTTCTTGTCTAATAATAGTTCGTCAATTTGTACTGTAGCATGCTGACATTTGAAAGTCTTTCCTCAGACTTAACAGGAGATTGAGTGGCTTAGATTTTCATTTGCCAGACACAGACTAGCAGTGTGAACATACATTTTCTCTGATTTTCATTTCTAGCAGAAATACTTTTATCAGGACTGTTTACTCATGATTAAAAAAAAACTAACTAAGTGGACTTTCTCAAAGCTGAATGAATATGACTGTGAAAAGTGGTGTGTTCGGGGTTTTTTTAGGAAAGCACATTGATTTCTGTGCCCTCCAACCCCCACACCTGACATCCCCCCTTGAAACACTCTAAGTGACTTTCTTTATAACCATGGATTTAAAGAACAAAATTAAGGCAGTGAAAAAGTTTAAAAGTCAGACATGGACAGCATGTGTGTGTGTGTGTGAGTGAAGGAAATGTACCCGTAAGAATTTGATGTAAAATATTTAACTAAACCTAGTTTAAGCTTGTCTCTGACAACATCCTGTACATAGTGTTTTAAAAACCCCTTCAATTCCACTAAACATTATTTTGCATATCATGAAGTTCTGTGATGAAAAGGAACAGTCCTGCTTCCCAAAAGATTTGTCTACCATTCTAAATTGCAACCTTCCAGAAAGTTTACAATATTTAGCTTACCATGTATATACAAATATTATTTTTGACCTGTTATGTTGTGAAGAAACTTAATATCTTTAACTTACTGTTTGTCTTATTACTTTTATATGGCAAAGTACTCTATAGCTGCTGCAGAGTATATCTTCTCAGGTTAATACAAAAAGGAAGAAAAAAAAAACAAACACAAAAGCATTTTCTTTCTTTCTTTGCCCCTTAATATAAATTCTCAACAGAAAACTTTACTAATCTTTTATTTACTTATGAACAGAAATTTGTGGAACTCACTTCTGATACTAAAGCTATGGCTTACAACAGCTTTTTGGGCAGGATTTTCTTTTATTTGTCTGGAGGTCTCTCATTGTGAAGCAGATTGACTCCAGGAGGGAAGGAACCAGTGAATACTGATTTAAATAATAAATTTTAATGTTTTGTTCTGTAATTTAGACATTTTACAAAGAAATGCTGTTTCTCACTAGCTGACCCAAGTTGTTACTAACCTTATGCATGATACTTGCATTTTGCAGCAATTATGCAATGTAATATGCATTTACGTAGATTACTGAACTATTTTGTTTGAAAGTAAGGAATGAAGATCTCATATGTAAAGTGATGGTTCGCTTTTACTCAATAATTTTTAAACTTTTATTATAAAGGAAATTGGAATTAAACTCTAAATAAACAAAATAGCAGTCTGATAAATAAAACACAATGTCTCAGACACATTAGGAAAAGAAAAATTATATCTAAACTTGTTTTTTCATGTTTTTCAGTAAAAACTACTTGATTTATAATAAAGGATGCACATCTAGGTATAAAAAAATTACTAAAACATATCATTTTCCTGGCCTTCTGGATCTCTTTTTATGACGCCTTATTTCTATACGTGTATTGGAAAAAGCTTTCCTGATTTTCAGTGGTCCTTTGTGACCACTTCCTGCTATTAACTGAACACACTGAGATAAAATAAATGCTTTTTTTCTGTAAAGATAAAGCTTGTTTAGAACTTCAAGGCCTTTTTTCCTATTTTATTATAGGCCTGACTGAGCCTTCTGAAATTATATGCTGTTTAAAAAGATCTAAATTAACAAATGAACAGATACAGGGAACAACTAAATGTAACTAGGAGACAAGCAGTTTAAGATGTCATAGGTAGAACACACATTAACAAAGTCATGGGCACTTTAAAAATACCAACATACCTAGCAGCCAACCTAAAGATATCTTATAACTTGGTAGGAAATACAAAATCTTTGATGCTAGCAGGTCAGAGAAGGGTAAATTCTTACTAAAAATATAAAATATTGCAAGAAGCAGAATGGAGACAAAAACCTTTGTGATCATGCCCACTTGCAAATAGAAAGAAAAACAGTCTACCAAATTCTTGAAGTCAGGAGAGACTTAAGAAGGGATATTGAATGCAGCAAACAAACAAATCTTTTTTATATCATATCAATCATAAATAACAATCATCATAGTAAGCATGATAAAATAAATAAAACATAAAATAAAACATAATAATCATAATAAAACTATAATAGGTAAAAGAAAAAGAAAACACTAACATGATTAATATTATTAGATAGTTAATTATTTTTCAATAAAACTTCTTATGGTTGAGGTCTTCTTTTTTCAAGTATTTGTGTCAATTTGTTCTTTCCCATAGAATCTTTCATATTTTCGCCCCAGAAAACTGAATTTATGAATTGATGTACACCATAAAATATAATCCTATGAAGCAGATGTTGAAAAATTCTAACCAGTGAAAACTTAAGCTTCACAGCAAGTTGTTGTGAAAAAGTCTGGTGCATATTTAGAGTTATGAGAATGAAGATTTTTGGCTTTGAAGAAGAATGAATATGTCATGTCAGTTTATATATTTCCCTCCTCATGTTCACTGGATGTTGCAGTATGTGCATTTGCTTGTTACATTTTGTCTTTCAATTCGTATTCTTTTAATTTAGGGACAGTCAGTATGAAGTGAGGAGTTGCAGAAGTGGGGTGAAAAACCAAGGCAAGAGGGTCATGGAAGCCAATGTGGACTTCAGATTTTAGTAGTGTAATAGCTAAACTATGTCTATGTAACAGTTAAAATATTAAAATATTCCATACTTATTTTTCCTACTAACCTTCACCCTCATTAATTTTTCAAAGATAATGTTATCTGGCCTTTTTCTGTATCAAAATTGTTTTCAACCTGCAAATTACACCTTTCTTTTAGAACATTTTGTGTCCCCGTCCTTTCAGATCAATGGCACAGTCAGCCAGAGATGATCACCACTCTATTTAAGAGCGAGGTGAATGGGAGAAGGTCATAGGTGTATGCATCTTAAACTGTATTATGTGGTACAGCATTCAGCATCGGAGTAGTACAGAACTAAATATAGACCATGAGAACTCAGCTCTCTTTATACTTTTGATTATGTAAAAATAATTACTGCACATTATTTCTATTTGGTCATGAACTATTAATCAACTGCTTTCCAAAGATTCACTTTTACATCTAAAAATTTCCCTGACGTATTTCAAATAATATATATTTGAAAAGCATAATTTAATAATATATTATTCATTAACAGAAAAGCATATCTACCTCATCGATATCTTCTGCTGAAGATTAACACCTGTTTTGTAACATACTACTTTTGCTTGTCTATCAATAATATAAGTTTATTGTATGTGAAAAACTCAGCAATCAGACACTGTCTGGAATTTAAGTAATACCAGGAAATCCTTAAAAGCTGCATCTAATCTTTCATACATATTTAAATACTGGAATATGGTTATGTCTGGAGCTTTAACTTGCATTCACTTCAGTAGATTACATAGTGTCTGGTCATATAAAAACCTGAAATCTGATTTAATATGAAATAAATAATATTCATTTCAATTAGTAGCTGTAATTCAATTAATTAGTGTTAGCAAACAAAGTGAAATTATTCTAATTTCGGCACAGGTATGTGTAAGCATAAAATACAATTCTCATACTGATTTCTTACCATCAATGTTTTCTTTTTTTTCCCTCAGCAGACCAATGTTTTTCTTCAACACTTTTTATAGAACCTCCCTTGAGAGACATTAGATGTTTCAGTAGGATATTAGCTGACAACCAGCCTGAAAAGTAGAAGACGTGATTCCCAATCAGCAGAAAGCCCAATGATTTATTGCTTTTGATTAGCTTGAGATTCTCATTTGTCTTCAAGGACCTGGAAAGCTGGTCAAAGACTTCTGGGAAGTGATACACTTTTAAAAACTTCAATAGCTCCTAATCAAGAGCTTACCAATTGATCACTAAACCACAGGTTTATGAGATCATATGAGATACTTTAACTGCTTTACAACTGAAATTACAGTAAATTTCTGTTTGGGTTACTACAGTAAATTTGTATTTTTTTAAAATGCTGAGGAGTATATACTGTAGTGGGCTCATTATGAAAGTATAAGATGTTACCTGTTCTTCAAATCACCAGAATATTTTTCAATGTGAATGAGAAGATGGTGGAACAATGACAAGTGGCAAATTTTGTGAGAGTAAATGCTTATCTCTCCCAAATCAAAGTGTTTGGCTGGAAGATTTGGATTTTTTTTGTTTATTTTTTTATGAAGTAAGGGAAAAATCAATATATTTGTTTCAAATGTGCAAATCAAAAGAAAGTGAGGAAAAAATGGTCTTGTGGTTGCATCATAGGAAATCCTGGATATATTTCTAATTCTGCATTTCTAGTTGCTTTTGATATAGCTGCAGTTTGCCTTTCTAGCAATCCAGAGAACAGACTTATTAGCTTTGGTGTTTTAATTGAAAACTGTACATTATATATATATATATATATATATATATATATATATATATAAACATTATATATATATATATAAACATAGACTGAAATACATCATTGCAATCCTACTTTTTTTGCTGACTAAAATGCTAACGTAGTCAGACATGTGAAGTTGATATAAAATTTAGCCTAATCTATAGTAAGGGGACAACCTAAGTACCCAAAATACTTGGATCATTTTCAAACAGTACCTTCTGTGTCATAGCCCAAAGCACTGTCAGGTGAATATAATATCCAGATACCGGTTCAGTGCAATAAGCAAAGGAGTGACTTCTGTTTCAGTTGTGAAAGTGTTTCAAGTCAGTTTTGGATACCAGGTTGTGTAGGGGTTAAATGTTTTTTTAACATGCACCTGTAAATGAAAACTCACTAAATGGGAATGTAATCAGATCTTTTTCTTTATTAAATAGGATACAGTGAGTTAAAGATTACTTTTGAGCTTTGTTTGAGGCTGCAGTGACAAGGATGGTTCAGCCAGTGTTGTCAAAGAAGTCTTCACCCCTGTTGCCACCCTCTCCCTACTCTCCTTCCTTCTTTCCTCTTGCTCTAGTTATGACAGTGAATTTTCTTTCTCTTCTTTGTACTATTCCTAGGTAACTTGTTGACTCAGAAGAAGGCTTTTCATTCTGGGTGGGGAAGGAGGAGTAAGGTATTAGTTTAATCCAATTCATGGAAGAGATCTGTTGTGCTCCAGTTTTAGTACAAAATAAATGGTAGTTATAGGAGAAATCACTCTTTACATTCTTCCATGAATTAATTCTGTTGTGCTCCAGTTTTTGTACAAAATAAAAGGTAGTTCTAGGAGAACAGAAAAGGTAGAGGGATACAATGAAGAAAAAGGCTGCTTTGTTCAGTGACAGTGTGACAGTAGATCAGCATAGCCTATCATATAACGGGTTTTTGTGAGTATACATTAGTGAAACTACCACTTTTAATTTTAAATACTCACCATATATATATATATAAAACATGGTGTGTTTGCACAATATTGAATGCAGCATAATATAGGAGACCAAAACTACCCCTTAGTTGGTGCAAAAATGGCATAACTATATTGAATTCAATGTATGTTGACACAGTTCTGACGGAATGTAATGCAATTAATTGGCTTGTTAAATAACTTTTGTCCTAATGGACAGAGGACAAGGCATGTCAATAATATTAGATTATCATGTGTTTATTTTAAAATAGATGGCCACATCAGAGATGAAAAAAATGTATTAAGCTGTTTATACTGCAGAACAATTCAGAGCAGGGAGTGAACTTGTTCATTGGATCCCTCCACAGAGGAAAACTGTGTGATAAATTGTGAATGGATTCACCATTTAGCAGATTTAGAAGGAACACAATAAGAGATGAGTTGTGAGGTATGAACCTTTAAGATGACAGGTTTCATTACTTCAGTTTCTCAATATGCTACTAGGAGAATTATGGTAACATTATAATTTAATATATCGTTTCATGTCTTGAATTTCTCTCCGAAGTTCATCAGTTGCACATAATGACAACATCAGGGAATAACCTCAAGTTTGAGGGAAATCTCAAATTGCTTTGAAGCCTCAGAAAGAAAACCTAGAAAGTTAGATATTTTTTTTATTTTTATGGCTGTATGTGAACTTCATTCAACCTTGACTATTTATCAGTAATACCTGTAATTTATGAAAGTATATGCAGAAAATAAATGGAAAGTAGTGTAGTAAAAGTACTGCTAAAAGAAATGCATTATTTCCCTCCATGGAAAGAGCATATTTTGTAACAGACTGTTCAGACTGCTATTACATGGTCTCCTAAAGGTGTCAAATCTCCGTAAGTGAGATAGGATTCTGAGAAAGCATATAGTTTGTCACCAGATGAAAAAGGAGGGCATATAAACTGAAGCTTTGAAGAACTGTATTACTGGAGACTAGATGCAAGCAGAAATACCTAAACACTGTAAAGATAAAAGCTGTTTCCTTCTTCCTGTGGTGGTACATTTCACAAAGTGCTTTCATTATTGTACTGCATTTCTGTATGACACTTGCTTCTGGAACTCTTTCTACTATTTACTGTTGTTTTTCTCTCCCTGTTTCTTTCCCCCCTTAAATAACAAGAATTAAAATAATGACATAATTCTGAGAACAATGAATCATGTCTTCCTTTCAAATTATGGTCAAATCTAGTAGGGGAAGTAAAAATCTCCTGTGATAATATACAGTCTTTTGTTAGACAGATTTATATTAAAAGTTCATTGTTTGAGTGCACTGCATAGTGATGCAACTAAACAGCTTCTTCCATCAGAAATAGGGTGGTCATTCTCCTTATATGAAGTTCAATGACTTTAGATTGCAGTTAGAACACCTGATGTAGCCCAGTGTGTAAACAGATCCTGTGAATAATATGATTTCATATATACTCCATTTATCAAAGAAGTATTAAAGCACAACTAGTTGATGTATGTCCTGCCCATATTTAATGGAAATCATAATAACACATCCATGCCCTAAGATATTATGCAGTTATATTGTTCAATATATTCTAGAACAGATGATACATTTGAGATAATACATAGGCAATATGAATAGTCAAGGCATTAGGTCCACGATTTCAAACAAGACTGTACCAATATAACAGGAAGTTTCTACTCCTAATGCATCAGGTCTTTGAATAGACTAATTTAACTATTGTTTAAACACATGTTTTTTGCAGGACCTAGATTTCTAGCTCCTCTGACAGTCCAATTCTAGGTATGAACACTACAAAGAATGTTAAGTGGTCAGGGAATTCCCTGGCCAAAATGAGCTGGGTTGGATGGTTGCAGAACAGACACTTTGAATAACAGCTGCGTATTTAAGTATCCAAAAATCTTCTGATTGCAAGATGTGTCCTAACAAAGAACTTACATTGCACTGCCTAAGGAACTGCCACAGACATTGCCAGTAGTAAATGGATGGTACTTTGAAAGTTTAAATGGGTGTAGCTAAAGCAGAGGCCTTTTGAGTCTGCACAAGTAGAATTACTTTAAGTAGACTTTAACGCTAGCTTGTTCTGAACTTTAAACATTAAGTATACTGATATAATTGCATAAGCATTTTTGTACCCAGTGGTCCAGCAAAAATAGAATTTCCATCCTTTGTTGCATGACAGAGGCCTCATGTTAGCTGTACCTTTTGTGCAAGGCCCTAGTTGTAACCTATTAGTCTTGCTATCAGCTAGTTAGGAGAACTTACTGTGTGAACAGAGCTTGGTGTCTGCTGCCTCTTCTTATGAGTACAATTTTATTAAGGGATAACAATAAAGACCTTGAAAATATGAGCACAGGTTGAAAGCAGAGACCTCAGAATGATAAACCATTCACTGATGGTCAATTACTATTCACTGAGGAAACACAGCCCTGAGAGCTGGGTGAAGACAGGTTTTGCTTTTAGAAAAGGACTGGCAGCTGAGCAAAGATAAAAGAAAGCTAAGCAGCAGGAGAAGGCACATGCCATGTCCTGGGAAAATAATCCTGCCTCTGTGTTGCAGAGTGCATAGTCTAGAGGGAGGGGAGGCCAAGGGTTAGTAATTCTCTTGAAACTCAACTGTCTTGCAAAAGGAAAAGACACCAAATTTGAGGAGCCAGAGGGAGAGGAAAAAAAGACCAGAACCTGTTGCATTTCCAGCTTCTCTTATCAAGAGGCTATGAAGGCTGACTGGACACCTAAGGTTCAGAAAGGGCTGTAGCCACTAGCTATGAATACTCACAGCTAATATAGGACATGACTATTATGAACTGACTCTTTAGAAAAAGTAGTGAAAATGATAAATGATATGTAAGAGCTATAAGCATGTACTATGTCATTAATGAATGCCAGTCTAACTAAATTTTATTTTGAAGATTAAAACCAATTTACCAGTCTTACAAACGCTCCCATCCCAACAATGTCTAATTTCCTATGTGATACATATAATCAGCTGCAACACCCAATGCATGGGGTTTACAGGTCAGGAAGGCCCATCAAATGCAACAGAATCTGCATACACGTGAAAAAAACAAAATACATTTTATAGCTCTGCACTGAAAGTCCTCAAGAACAGTGGCTATATTGTCATTCGTAGAAGTTACCATCTCCTTTGTGTTCCAGGCTTGCACATACTGGCTGTCACTGGACTGGAGCTTAGCCATGCCATTGGTGAACTCTGCTTTAGCTCCATAAAGTTATTGATTCCTTTTGTGCTACTTCATTTCCCTTCCTGTAGAACTTTTCTCAAAAGATACTGCTGACTCTAATCAATCAGGTATTGCAATTTGCAGAGACTATTTCTCAACATTACTTCCTTCATATCTTAATGCATGTGTGTAATATCATATACTAACTTTGACTACCCTTCACTAAACCTGTATTCCTAAATACAATGAAGCTCATAACACCTATCTTTGTATGTGTCACTGTGGCAAGGAACTGATTTTGCTATCAGTGATTAATGAAAACAATGTCAAAAGTATCAACTGTTATCTGTGTCCAAACCCTGTATCTGTTACTGTCTGTATTTTCTGTACAATCTGAACACTACTTTTTTCTCTGGAAATCATTCCATTCTGTGGTAAACTATTGTTATTGATATTTATTTAATTTCTTTTTTTAACGTACTGTATAGTAGGCCTCAACTGAGTCTATCATGCAGAATGAAATGCAAAACAGATAACACTTCCATAGACATTTCTTTATATAGCACTATCTAGGACAAAGTCACAACAAAAAGTTTTACTGCATGAATTTGCCACCAATTCACAGTCAACATTAAGAAAAAATATGTTTTTGCTATCTTGCCGATTTCTATTACCATGTATGCTTTATAATGCACTGAAGGGTAGTCCAGCTAAATGAGCATATATTAAAAGGAATAAGCCTATTAAAAAAAACAAGCCTCCTTTGCAACAAATGTAAGGTGCAATAAACATTTCTTTTCAAATACTTTCCTTGTTAAAAAGGATACATTATCTATGTGCCAAAGCTGAATTTATTTACATGATTTCTGAGTCTTTTTAAATAACCTATATAAGTTATCTAAGTTATTCTAGAAATATGCTTGACATTAAGCTCAAAGATAGTAGTATAAATATAGTACTATATAGTACACTTTATAATATACCTTTCGCTAGTCAGGTAGGATATGAGTCAGATTTAAACGCCTTATGTCAAACTCTTAGTGAATATATTGAGTGTGGGCAGCTTCATGCCTAAAGTGCTGGAAATACAGGAGAGATATCAAGGTGGTGGGGGTACAGTTCTTATCTGTATAGTTTTTCCAGCATAGGATTATTAGTTCTTTTGCAAAAACAGTTCTGATACAGTTCTGGAATAAGAATGAGGGCTAGACACAGGTTCTGATGAATTGATGCTGCTGAACAGAATCAGAAAAAAAAATCCTCTTTGAGCCTATATGTAAAGTAAGCTCTGAGCAGACTCTTCTCTGAGCCTATATTTAATATAGAGCCAGCTCATAATAAGGGAAGGTACATAGTTTGGTCTGTTCATTTCAGTCTTAATAAACTTATGTTGCTATCTTTTCTCTTTATGTGATACATTACTATTGACAATACAAAGAAATTTCCATAGGTGATAGAAACCAAGCACTCAGAAATCAGTGAACCAAAATCAATAGAACTGACATGTCCTTGGGCTATCAGGCTTGTCTTTTTCAGTGAGCAATTTAATTGGAACAAGGAGTTAGCATGGACAATTTTATTCATAACATATTGTGTTCATTCATATAAATTAAGATCATACCATATTTTCTCTGTTTAGCACAAGATCTTCCCACATAAAAGCTTTCTCAAGTCAGAAGTAGTATGGTTATACAGACATCTACAAATGCATGATAGGGAGAAAAAAGTTGAAACTGAAAGGATATGGAATACATAATGGTCAGTGGAGGTGATTCAGGATGGTTTGTGTGGTGTGTTGACTGTGGCTGGAGACCAGGTGCTCACCAAAGCTGCTCTAGCATTCTCCTCCTCAGATGGACAGAGGATAGAAAATATAACAGAAGGCTTGTGAGTCAAGATAAGGATGGGGAGATCACTCAGCAATTGCGGTCATGGGCAAAACAGACACGACTTTTAGAAAAGTTAATTTAAGTTATTACCAATCAATTCCAAGTAGGATAATGAGAAAATAAAAACAAATCCTAAAACGTCTTTCCTGCATGACTCCCTTCTTCCCGGGCACAATTTCAGTCTTGATATTTTCTGCCTTGTCCCCCCAAGTGGCACAGGGGCATGGAGAAGGGTCTTGTGGTCAGTTCATCACATGCTGTTTCTGCCACTCCTTCCCCCTCAAAGGGAGGACTCCTCACACCCTTCCCTTGCGCCAGTGT
>JAVJGJ010000001.1:30242256-30261056 GCA_035590215.1 Microhierax caerulescens
CAGGAGCTTGCTCCAGCACAGGTTTCCCAGGGAATCACAGCCTCCTTCAGACATCCACCTGCTCTGGTGTGGGGTCCTCCATAGGTTGCAGGTGGATATCTGCTCCACAATAGACCTCCATGGTCTGGAGGGGGACAGCCTGCCTCACCATGGTCTTCAACACCAACTGATGGGGAATGTCTGCTCTGGCCCCTGGAGCACCTTCTCCCCCTCCTTCTTCACCGGCCTTGGTGTCTCCAGAGTTGTTCCTCTCACATATCCTCACTCTTTTCTTCAGCTGTAATTGCTGTGGAACACTAAGATTTCCCCCTTCTTAAATATGTCATCCCAGAGGTGCTATCACCATTGCTGATGGGCTCAGTCTTGGCCGGTGACAGGTCCATCTTGGAGCCGACTGGCATTGGCTGTGTTAGACACAGGAGAAGCTTCTGGCATCTTCTCGCAGAAGCCATTACTGTAGCCCCCTGCCACCAAAACCTTGCCATGTAAATCCAATACATTGTGTTTCCTTAATCAGTGCTGTGTAGCGTGTCACATTTTCTGCATCATTTGCGAGGAGAGAAGATGCGCTGTGTCATATCACAAACCTCCCTTCTTCAGTATGGCTACACACAGTCTTAAGAGATTGATAAATGATAGCCCTGAGGGATAAAAATAACTGAAATGACTGTATAAGTTAGGGCAGATGAAAAAAGAGTGAATACATGGGATATGCTTGTCTAATAGGTTACCTCATTTACTCGGTTTTCTAACAACCCTTCCAGAGCACCATAGCAGAGATGAAGAAGGCAGACTAGTACTTGCAGGAGCTTTGACAGAACAGAGAACAGTAAGTGAAATTATTTTTAAAAAATGCTATTCAAAGATGTTATCTATGCACTTCTCAAGTGAAAAAGCAACTTTACTCTCTGTTACTTTTCTTGGCAGTCTTACCACTCCTGTCTTGATTGTGTTCAATATCATTATACTTAGTCATAGTAGCCAACATCGTAACAGCTGCACTGAGGAAAGGAAAAGTAATGTGTAATCAATTACTTCCAAGTAATCAGCATTATATACCTGTAACATTACTTTCTAGATACAGCAATCAGCAGCTGGTAATAGATTGGTTTCTCAGGGGAACTTTGACAATCCTGTACAACAGCTTTTGAGCCACTCTTAGGCCAGTGTGTCTTTCTATAATATTTATTGGATTGTACAATTCATAAAATCAAGACATAGGAGAACCAGATCTATTTTTTTGTGTATGCTGAATTATACCACTGCTGTTAATGAAGTTTCAAACTTATAACACTAGATATTACAATATTTAATTATGATTGTAAATTCCTTGAAATTAGTAGGAAAAACTCATCATAGCCACTGAGTTAAATATTTCTGATGAGCAACATTTTCTTTCAGAAATTCAGCTTCATCTCAATCAAAATAATTAATGAGAATTTAATGTAAAAAGAAAATGTGGAAACGGAACTAAAGTCTAGAAACAGAACAGAATCAATTAAAAATGCAACAAGGCATCTTATTTCAACTCATATTTTGTTCATTTCAATACAATTTCCTTTCAATCATTTTATGTATAGGTTTGTTCAGCCATGTTGTCTATATTTTCTTTGTTTAGTGAGTTTGATTATAAGGCTATTTTGTCTACTTTGATTGTGAGGTCACTGATGTGACAGAACTGAATGGTGTCTCTTTCTATGACTTACCTGAGTCAGAGGGATTGAAACTAGGGCTGTGATTGCATAGCTGTGAACCATCATTATTAAAAAAATGGAACAAAAGAACAATGGAAGAAAACGGATTCCCTCTATCTCCTTCTAGCTCTGATGAATCTGATTGTTAAACTATGTAAAGCCTGAAGACGAAGAAATTAATCTAGACCTCAGCAGCTATCTGTAATTTCTTTTGTAGTATACACACAAAAGCAACACTGCATCACTGCTCTCACTGTTTCCCCACTGAATGAAATCTGGCTTCCTCCGTCTTCCCTCTGTGTGAAGAAGCAGGCAGAGTCCAGCTGTACCTACGCTCTCTGCAATCATTTGCCCATGATGCTCTAAGACAAGAACAGAAACATCCTCATCTCTATGAGGCAACTATAGCAGATAATTCACAAAAGCTAAATATGTACTAAATTTATTAATGTACTAAAGCAGATAATATACTTATTGGTGTAAGTAAAGTGAAAGGGTCCAATGTGTCCTCAGTGGCTATTTTCCTCCCATAGTTAAAAATGGGAGAAGGTGGAACAGAGCAAGATGCTATGATTCATAGCATGTAACATTATTCCATGCCCTTTTAACAGTACGATGCACCCACACTCTGGTCTCTTAAGCTTTGAATACTGTGATATTCTGATCATCACACAGACACATGTCATATTAAGACAGACAGTACAGACATGAAGACATAGTTGAAACTGACAAAAACAATGAGAGCTTTTCATAGAAACACAGGAACAGATGATTGTCTCATTTTCCTAGGAAATGGAATTTAATACGAATACTCTTTTATGGTCCTGCCTCTGTCAGAAATACAAAAAAAAAAAAAATTTCTTTGTTCAGAGGAAAATTTTTCCATATACAATTCCAACCATATTATGAAGTTACTAAGGTGTGAACTGGCAGGATGATGGGGAAAAGCTCTGCAGATGTGGGAGGTTAGGGTCATGAAACAGCTAATGTTGTAGCAGCACTGTTTGTTATGCTCTGAGATGGTACACCATCATGCTACCAACAGTAGCACATGTTGTTTGCGGCCATGAGGCAAAAACATCTGTATGACGACTTCTGTCCTTAGTTCCTGTGACCACCTGTTTCAGAGTCATGTAACTAAGTCTGGCTTCCTTCATAAATACTGGAATATTTCTTCCTCTCCTTGCATTGCCTTTCTTTTATCTTTTTCTCTCTTCCCAGCCTTGTTTTCGCTCCTTCTACTCCTCTCTCATCCAATAACAAAATACAGCTTTATTAACTGACAGTTTTTCTTGTGCATCCTTTATCCTTTTCCACCTTTCGTGGCTAACATAATAAAAGCTGAATTCAAAATTCCTAATACATTTATTTGTACATCAATGGAAGTAAAAAGATTGAATAAGTTACTTTTGGCAAAATTTGTCTCTTTTGTGAGACTATTCTTATTATTTTGTAAATAAAAACCATTCTCATTTATTGGATCAAAAATGAGTAGTGAATTTACTCTTCCAATACAATGGAAGTGTTTGTTTTTTTTTTTTCCCCAAACATTTCACGTTTCAACAGAAGCCCAACATCTTGTTCTCAGTTATGTGCTGAATGACTCTTTGGAAGCACGAATAACATTCTGAACAGCAGGATGATTTTTCTTAACATATTGTATGTACATTTCTATGGGGTAGACCTTGCTATAATTCCACTGTTTTCAGTGTAACATGGGTATTTACAGATTTTGCATTTATTATTTACAGAATAATATGAACTCTACAGTCATTTAATATCCATATTTTATATGGTTCTTTTTCTGTTTCCATTTACATTTTTGTTTATACCCATATAATTATTATCTACTGGTTTCCCATTCCAGTATTTTTTTTTTACGTGTAGAGGATTTAAGAAATGAAAATTTTTCACATATGATGTGTTATAAGATAATTTATATTTTCATATAAATTTTCATATATATTTTCAACCACATAGTACATGTCTTAAATAACTTTGTTGCGACAAGCGGCATGTTAATATTACCTTGTGGTTTACAGACAATACACCACTAATTTAAACAATGGAAGAGTTAAAAACAACTATGAAACTGGCCTCCTGAATTCTCTTTGCATTTATCAACTTCATTATCTTTAAGACTGCATTTGGTCTGCTAGTTTCTTACCCATATTATAATCAGTAAAGCTCCTGTCAATGCCTTCAGTTACAGACTTCCAATGCTTTGTGCCTTTGACCAAGAAAGCATGACAGGTAAGCAAACCCAACTGGCAAAAGTAGTCAGCTAGCCTATGATGTAAGAACTGGTCTAGTAACAGCAGTAGTAAGTCACTAATAGTACTAGTCATATAGAATCACATGTTTTCCCTGACATTTCTACTGCTGCTATTTTAAGGGAAATTCACATGTTCAAGCCTAGAAACAAGAGAATTTCTGTAAACACAAGGTGATCTAAACATTAAAATAATTATAATGAAGCAATTGTATAATCATCAAATGAACTGGGGTTTTTTGATTCACATTTTGTAATAGTTAACTAAAATGCAACATTTTAATATAGTTTATTTATACATTTTTATAAAGCAATATTTGAAACTTCCCAAGCACAAAGATGAGTCCTGACTTAGAACTACAGTACAAATTCGATCAACAAACACAATTTTTGATGGATATGCAAAGAAGTTGCAATCATCAGTTAATTAATTTCCCTCCTAAACTGATGCAAACACCCTAAATGCAAGGAAAGTGATGAGTAATGTTATATGTACAGCTAGTCACTGTATTTCTGGTAGGAGTCTGTCAGAAATACTATTATCAGCATTATAAAGCTGCAACGTATGTAATTAGAATCTCAGTCAGTCCTTAGCATTACAATATACAGTTTCCACAATTCCTAGGTCAGTGCTTATAGGGCAAAAATAAACACCTCTATAACTACTCCATGGTCTGATAAATGTTATAATTGTTTTGGAACACATGTCACACTTCATTTCACTAACAATCTTTCTTTTAATTCTAAGGATACTAGAGGCATGCTGAATTTATGGCTTCTTTGACATAAAAAAATAACCATGTGTCAGTCTAACATTCTGGATTCATCTATCATTCATTAAAGTCAAATGAAAATGTTAATTTCTGTATTTAAGTGCTGCCTCAGTTTTGATGAAATTCTGCAACAGGTAGGATTGTGAAGGAGTCTCAGAGATAAAGGAACATCAGCTGGTTACAAGTTCTGCATGCCCACTGTACACTCTGGTATAGTCTGTGATTGGCCTACCCTGTGCCTTCCAACTGGCAAAGAAATAAAGCAGCACAATTAGAAGAAATGTGTGCCTGAATATTGCTTTAAAACGCTGTAGGGCTTCCTCCTCTGAAGTCATTCAGAAAATCTTACCAACTAGGAAAAGTGAAAAATCCTGAATGTTTCCAGCCTGCACATGCTGTACCTCTGTAAAATTTGCCCAAATCAGCTGAATGTAGTCTCCTTAGAGGCTATGGAACATCTGTGGAGAAGCATTGTACAGATTTGAATACTAGATGCACAACCTGCCTTGAAGGTCCACATACTCTCCCAGAGCATCTGTGGATAGGTCCTGTTGTACATTATTTTCTTCATTTGATGTATCGTATTTCAGGATCTCATTATTCCTTATCCTCTTCCCTGAATGTGTTCCATTTCATCTTGTGGTGAGACATCTGTGCTTAATTAATTAAAGCAGACCTAATAAAAATAATCTGTAGACAATTTAATATCTTTGTATTTTATAGATCCAATGTCCACTAAAATAACTTGCTTTGGAGAAAGCAAAGACTCATTGCTTAGGCCATAATTATGTATATCAGCATTTTATATTGTGTTGCATAATGTTAATGCACACTGAAACATGGATGAAATCCAAATAAGCAATATGTGGTAGTGGAGACTAATGACAACTGGGTTTCAGAGGTCTTTTGTTTGAGGGTTCCCCCACCCCCCCACCCCCGGCTCTTGTCAAATACAGTACTCTTTTTGATTCATTTGCAATTTCTAGTGATGTTAACTGCAAAAATAAGGCTTAATGAAATGATGTTTCATAAACACTAGTGGATTTTTCAGTGAGGTTCCAAAGAAAGTATGAACAATTTTATTGTTAAATAATTTGTAAAGCTTTCAGTGGGAGCAATGGTTCCCTCCCTTTATCTTAGCCAAATCCAAACTATGAATAAATAATAGGTTTTTATGTAACTTTTCATTTTTATTCTAATATGACTTTTACTTGTGTCGTCACAAGGTCAGTTTTCCAGGCCTAAAAAAGAGACTTCTCTAGCACCCATGTAGACAGTGGCACAACATGAAGAAATTAGAAGCAAGAAAAACTGTATTGTGCTTAAAGACCCTGAGCAGCATTCAAGAAGTGAAGTTCAGATATTCAACAGGTTTTGAGTAAGGTCTGGCCTTATATTTAAGAACAGGGTGAAAGAAAACTAAAATCCAAAAGACAGGGATCTAATACGTATATTAGGCATGGAAACTGGCATGAGATGCCCATGTTAATCAGCCAATTTGGATGTCCTAAGACTACACAGCCTCCAGCTGAGACATCTNNNNTTCCAGTGTCATAGTTTTTGTAGATGCCTCAGATAAAAAGGACATAATAAATGACACTAGACACTTGAAATTAAGCAAATAACTTTCAATCCAGATATTTAATGTCAAGACTGTGATCCTGAAAAACTTTGCTATAGCATAGATACCTTGTTTCTGACAATATAATAAAAAACTCTTCTGTTCATTACTGCAGTTGTTTACTATCTGTTCATTACTCTTCTCATTTCTAAGGCCAGCTAGGTTCTAGAAGAAAGATAATTTTTCATCTATATCCTGAGACATTGAATCAAATCACATTTACCCAGCATGTTGATATTCAACCAGATCTATTCTGTACAAAAGTAAGACCATTACCTTGGCTATTTTTTAAAATACAAAGGAGAAGATAGCCCCTTTCATCCATGGTATGCATGAAATGGTTAAATTCATTCCTTTGCACTCAACCCCCTCATCAGAACTTTATACACTTTCCTGATTATCAGGAATTGAAGCATAGGACTCTGTCCTCCTGTTTACATATATTTATTATGAACTAGATGTTCTTCCTCTTGCAAACATATATAAACATGTGCACACACAGATACTCCTTTCTCTGAGAATTACCTTACATGTAATCTGTTTTACACATTGGTAACAGATTCTGTGGCTGTGTTTAAAAATAAAAGGCTGTTCTTTTTCAGCTTTTGAGTGAAGTGAAGCAGTTGCTTGCCTTCAAGGCAAGATTCCCAAGTACAGATCCTAAGCAAAATACAGAAGCTTCTTGGAGGGCTAACTAAAGTACTTAACCAAAGATCTAGAGCATAGATCATGTTATTTCCCCATTTCTGCCTATAAAACTTGGAACAAAAAGCCTTTTTAAAATTAATCTCTGTTTGCCTTGCTTGTTTACTTTTTAAGCTTTTTGAATACAGCCTGCTCCTTTCTGTTTATACAAAGATGCAAAATACAGGAAACTTGCACTTACTTTGGACTTCTAGGCACTTCTCTAATATAAATGCAAATAAAAATTTTGGAACTAGAAATCCCAAGGGGGTGTTAATTAATTCAATGCTTAAAAGTGAAGTAGTGATTCTCAAAGTCTTTCCTGAACAGAATGCTATTCTGTTTTAATTGTGCAACTTGCCATTATTTAATATTAAGTTTCATACAAGAATTCTTTGTAGAAATAAGAACCCTTAGAATGTACAAGGTAAGAATTAACAACTTCCCAAAGGAATAAAGAAACCCCAAACCAAATAAAACCCAAACCCTACATGTAAACAAACAAATGAATGAAAAAAATCTCTTAACCATTTTAAAAGATGTATGTTCCTTTGTATAGGTAAGTGCTGTTATCTCAATAAAGAAATTTTATCAATAAAGCCATTCAGCCAAAGAAGCACCCTGGCTTCTTAGGTAACCACTCCTACAGTAACAAAAATCCTGTCCTCAGTACAGTCCACAGGAACCCAAGAGAACTACTCTTCCAATATATGCAAGAAGATAAAAAACTATCTAAACTAGACAGTAGGATATGATGAGGAGAAATTTTTCAGCACAGTCAAACATTTGTTGTCTTCTATTGCTTCAGACAAGTTGTCTCTTTCTTACAAAGTTTCGGAGATCTGGAATTTCTTATTTTGATACTCCAGCGGCTTGACACCTTAATCTGAGAACCTCGACTCACCTCAGTTCAGCAAAGCATCCAAACAGGTAAAGGAAGAAGACTAAGAATTGTACCCAGTTGTAGAGGAATGAGGGCAGTGGGTTGGTTGGCATTGATAACATGCAGCTGTGGCCTTGCCTCAGAGGCAGTGGGTTGATTGACATGGGTGATGTGTAGCTGTAGATTGTTCCTGCTAAGTGGTTAAATAGCCCTGAGGAGTGTGGGAGAGGGGGTTGGATGGAGGAGGAGCAGTGTGGTCTGACCTCTGGAGGAAGGAGATACAGCATGGGTGGTAGACTCTGACCAACGGTAAAGCCTGGTTGCAGCCTGATTGATTGTGCTGCAACACCCAGTGGTGGACTAGACTCCTGAGGGTTATATGCATTAGAATTGGATAGCTATGAAGGCACTGAAAAAAGACAGACAATGGAAACAAATTAAAAATGTATTGTTTGTAGACATCCTTCCCACCCTGTGTCCCAAAAAATTGACACTAATCATGCTGGAATTAGGATCCTAATTTTTTTCCACCTGTGATGGCTTTAGTTTTTGAAATTTTTTAACTTAAAGGTACAGCGAATGTATGACAAATACTATCTCATAAAATAGTCCATTTTCTGTTGCTGTAACTCCCATTAATATTAATAAGTCTCAAGTTAATAATATTCCTAAATCGTTTTAACTGGAATTTAAAAAAGAAATTCAAAAGGTGATAACCTTGGACACTATTTCTAGTCATGATTCATAAACCCAGCTGAAATACTCAAAACTGTGGTGTTTACAATGCTTACTGCAATAGTTTCCCAAAGTTAGGTTTAAAATTTGTCATAAGAAATACTGTCCTGTATTGTTTAATACTTGATGAAGATTTCTGTTTTAAATGCTAGAATTTTGTGACATAACAAAACCTGCAATAATTTTTCTATTTAAAAATGTCTTAAAGGCGTTTATGAAATAGCTTTCAATGTTCTTGTGGGACAGAGATGACAAGGGCTCATACTTAAAATTAATTTAGGCAAAGTAATTTCTTTGGGACCACTAAAAATACAAACAGAAGCATTAAGAATGAAAATCAGATATTCCTCAATTTTACCTGTACAGGTCATCCACACAAAACTTTTTTTTTTTTTTTTCTTAGATGTTATAGTGCAACTTAGAATAACATGAGGACATCACAGTGTGCCCCAAAGAGCATATACAGTTCCCAAGAGCAACACTTGCAAAAATTAGAAAATCAATATTATATACAATTCTACAATTCAACAATTTAAAAGGTTAGTAAAGAAAGTACATTAACCATTTCTGTTCTGACAATTAGTAGAAATAAAATAGCATAAAATTAGAGAGGTCTGTTCTTGCTAACCTTACCAACAATTCGAACTTATTATTAATTATATAGAATGGAACAAGTTAGTGCTTATGTTGTTTATCTGAACTGGTATGTAAAGCAACAACCTACAGTTCATAAAAATGGCTGCATATAATCATGATGCCTTAGATTTCTATAAGCTTCTCTAGCGGGTCATTTAATCTTCCTGCATATGTTTTTTAGTTCATTATTCCCCTCCGATAAGATTCTTAACAAGGAAAGAGTGATTACTAAAAATAGTTGCAAGATTTTTTCGTCCAGCCACAGGTTCCTACAACCTCAGAAGAGTGTTGTCATGCAGCTAAAGTGTCAGACTTTCCATACAGCTTAAGCTCCTTGAAAGGGGCAAGAAGCCAGTGGAAAAGTTTCTGTTCCTTAGCTGTAGATAAAATTTAGGACTTCTTCACTGTCTCTTCCAGATATACTCCTTTGCTCATAATCAGGATGTTTATATACTCTCATCTGCTGAATCTAAAACCTCTTGGTTTTGTGGTGACTCTCTGAGATGGAACAAACCGACTGGAGAGTTAAAAGATTCGTGGATTTGAGTCAGGAACCTCTTACAATAGTAACTAAATGTAATCTGATTCTTTAACATAAAATGGAGTATTTTAGCACCCATTGATCTTTTTCTATCTTTATCTCTTCCAAATTATTGTTGTTCTTCCATTTCCTTGTGTAACTGAGTTCAGATAAATAAGATAATAGTTTTTAACATGATTTCTGATAAGAAACCTGCCTTAAGTGTTCCTTAAACGTATAGCATGTTTTGACAGAGCAAAATCTGTCCAAATGTAATTCACAAATGCTTCTGTGCAGGAATAAACTGTCCTTAATTAGAAAACAATCTGAATGAAAGGGAGAATCCTGATAGACCTTTCATAGTCTGTGTCCAGTCTTTCTCTATGTAACATGTATTTCGCAAAATGAGCCTTTGAGGAAATTAATTTGGTTTCCCTGCAACATTCTGTTGTATACACATATGGCTAAGAATTTTTGAATATGCTGTTTCCAAGAATATTTTTCAAAGTATGTTACTGTATTTTAACTAGTAGACACTGGGAACAACCTGGAAATGTTAAACACATTTTTTAAGCCTGGAATGAGTGAGTATCACAGAAGACAGGGATAGTAGAGGAACTCAGATTTGCTTGTTTCTCAGATCCCCCCTTACCAGACTGTAGCCTAAACTGTAAAACAACATGATTTAAAGTCTTGCTGTCTCATAAGTGGAACCATCAAAAAGGAACTGAGTCAAAGGTCAGGCACAATAGCAATTACATTCAATTTTTAAAGCATAACAGAAGTTATGATATTTAAGGTCAAATAAGAACAACAGAAATCAAACAAGACTGGGAATACATTTCACAAACAAACTTGTTATAGTGTTCTACTGAACAGAATTGCAGATGTAGGATGGGCTAAGAATGCATTACATGGACAGTTATTGCCTCTAAGCTGACACACAGCAACTTGATATTATTTCTAAATGCTGTTGGACAGTAAATATTTCATAATTTTATATTAAAAGACCTCATGTCAAAAAGCATTTTCAGTGAAGAGAGTGGCTAACAAACAGGTTAAACTTTTAAAATTATTAATGTTCTGAATTTGTACTTATTTGTTGACCAACATGTGATGATTTAATGAAAAACTGCGCTTCATGCTCCATGTAATTACATTCTACACCAGAATATAATCCCATCGCTTTTCCGCTTTCAGTTGTTAACTGCATTCAGGATATTTGCTAAGAATAGGTGGTTTTGCCTACTATTCCTGAAAGTAATAGATAAATACATAAACAAAATAATTTTTGAAACCTCACAAACTGAGGAGATTTTATTAAAAAACTTACCTAAAAGCAGTTTACCTCTAAGCAGAAATAACGTAAAGAATATGTCAGTCCCAGAGAATATTTGGTGTAGTTATGAGAAAATAAAAAAAGGTTATAATTATTTTTCACTATTAAGTATATCTCTCAAAACAGTTGCAAGAACATTAATGATATGTAAAAAGATTTATTTTCCTTAGTTTAAAAGAAGTTTTCCTCCCATAAGGATTACAAATTTAGAAGTGAAATTACATAATAAAGTTTTATAGCTCTATAATTCTGGACATGCATACTCTATAGAGAATTTGTTATTACATTCCATGATCAAAATATTTTATTATTGTGCCAAAAAGGGAAAGTCTAATAATGAAAGAAGGTTAATGTAAAATGAACATCGAAATTTTAATTTTCTTCATTCATGTGGGAGGTGTTCAAATAGTAGGATGGAGAGATCTGCATAATCTTCTTAGTATATCAAAATACATGATATGTTGAATAACTAGGACAATGATACAGATTTCAAGAGGCAAAACCAAAGCTTTATTTTTACCAGATCATTTTTCATTTTAAAAATAATCTGTTATACAGTTACTGTACATTTATTAAATTAAGATGTTTAATGCAAATGAGTTAGAATTTTAGATACTCTTGAGGATGAGAGCATCTACACAACAAATTCAACAAAAATATTAATATCATTATTCCTTCTATTGTTCCAAAATGTTGTTAATTTAGAAGATCTAATGCTTATAAATGTGTATCAATATCTCTCAGATGCAAACCACGCTAATGTGTTATCTTCCCTAATCACTAGGAGATAGCCCATTTCATCCCTCACCAATTTATGACAGTGCTAGACCAAATGACAAATTAATACATAGGTAACAAAAAATGGCTGGAGTATCACATCACACCAAAACTCCTCTTCTTAATCAGTTTTAAACTTACTAACATTTTTAATGGTTAGGCCTAACTTTCTTAGGGCTTTACTTTCATCTCATTCCACATGTAATATCTGTGAGTATTAGGACAAAATGAGTGATTGTACCTATTTCTGAATAGAACTCCATCTCTTAAAATAAACTGAAACTAATGTTAAGATATGGTACTCTGGAAATTTTAAGGAACAGTGGACCTATTCTAATCCTGCAACACTAATGATTAAGTTGGCAAAAAATCCCAGGAAAATAATCAAAGATTTATTTCCATCTCAGAGTCTATATTTTCAGCAAAATAGGAAGAAGAAAATGGTTTTACTTCTATTCTCCAGGACATAGGTATTCTTCAGATTTCCTGTAAATGATCCATATGAGCTGTGGCATCAAAGGATAGTTCAGCCTGGAGCATTCTTAATGCATCATTCATATGAAGAGTTTAAATGTTTCAGGGATACACAATTCCTTTAGCATGTTGCACTGCAGCATCACAGTCAGTTTCAATAAGAAGTGTTACTGAGCTCATTAGCCATTTAGCATCTTGGGTAATCAAAATTTGTTATCACGTTTGACTTTAGGTACTACACATCTCAATCATACCTGCAATGAAATGTTTGGATTCTATCTTGACACAACAGGTCATTTCTGACTTCACTTACAATGTGTTCTGCTTGTTCTAACCTTAGAATTTTTTTAATTAGGAAAGAATATGGAGTGAAAAAAATATTTATTGCAGCATTTGTTAGGTGTGTGATTTACTAGCATGTGTAAGGACTTAAACAAATCTGAACTGAAAGAAAGCTTGACAAGTTATGCAGATTTTCATTATTATAATTGTATATAGGAAAAAATACTCTGTCCTAAAGCAGCCACTAATTTTGAAAGAGCATTTTGAATTTGGGCAAAATTAATAAAACTATCTGGAACAAGTATTGAAGAGAATTCATTAAATTACAGTGATATTTACAGATCCTGACTAAGATCAGGACTGCATTGTGTTATGTCCTGTACATTCATTTTTGAAAGAATGAGATAGAGCTGAAGGACAAGTGGGATGCAAAATGCAAAAAAGTTAAATGATTTGTCCAAAGCACACATATAGAGGTAATGCTGCACCATACAACTAGATTCCCTAAACTGTTGATTGCCTCATGCAGAGAAGCTGTGCTATAGAAGGCATATTCTGTGATTGCTCTCCTTCATACCCTTTTTGCAAGCACCTAATACACTCACTATTAGAGTATTCAGCTAAGTGGACCTTTGCTCTGCCCCACTATGGCCATTTTATGATTAGTGGTGAGTTGCTTTTCTTGAAAAAGTGGACCATGAATCTGAACCAGTTCCTGCAAGTTTGCTCCAAAACCTGTTGAAACTTGCTCTGTGTTAGGTAGGGAAATCCCTTTCCCTACAGACTGCTAATGTCTCCAGACAATATCAACACTGACTGATTTAATTTAAGGTGTTATACATGTTTACTTAACACCAACAACTATGTTTATAAATAACATTTGTATTTGCTACTCTCACAGTCATAACTGGAAAATAACGTGAAGAAATAAGTATAAGAAATATATTCCAGGAGTTTTATCATGTACAGAAACCTAGCCAGTAACAAATATCACCATAAGGTTATTCTAGAAATCTTATAACCAGCTAGTACAGTTTGGGAGCCATTTGCCACAATGTTTGCTCATAATATGTTTCATCTGATATGAAACCTATGGTGCACAGTTGCAATTTCTGACATGGACTACAGTACGCCCTAGATATCCATAGGTTCAGAACCAACCCCGCAAAGCTTAAGTAGCCAGCATAGATGGGTGAGAGACCCTTAGGAATGTCAGCTGAAACTAGAGCCTGACCAAGATTTTTTTCCTTACCACTTCAGTGAGCTATTCACCAATAGTCATGTCTGCAAGCTAAATCTAGCAACTGCACTCTCACAGACTGAGTAATGAAGACCATTCAAACAGTCAGGGTCTCCTGTAACTTGGGAAGTGGTGCTTGTTTTGTTGCTTTGCTTGCTCCTTCATCAAGCCAGCTTGTCTGTTGTTCTGGAATGTGCCACAAGCACCATAGCTTAACCAGCCAGTGAAGGGTGGGTTCACACAGGAAAGTTTCAGTCTTATTTAAGAGTTTCTGGCATCACTAAACTTGTCCTCCAATATGAGAGTGATGATCACATGAGTGCCTGCTCTACAAAACTTTTACTTTAAGCTGGTGACAGTCACTAGGATGAGGTGGTTGGCAACAATGGTCTCTCAAAGGTGGTACTGATAGTGAGAAAGCTTCCTTTAAATTACCTGTAGATCAAGGCAGAATAGACTTTCCTTCACTCAAGAGAGAAAAAAAAAAAAAAAAACCAACCAAAAACCAACAATCTGATGTAAGAAACTAGTTGCTAATGTTTTCTGCCTTTCACTATCTGAAACCTCCCAGACTTGACTTTTACAGTCGCAAAGTCAGTAAATTCGAACCTGGGTCAATTATGCAATGGTTTCTCTGCTTCCAATCTCATGGAGAATTATGCTGCCTAATACAGAGAAGAATTAATTTTCATGTTTATCTTGCACACCTTAAGTTAATGCCTCTCAGGTGTAGAGATATGAATCTACATCACAACTTATTTAAAGCTATGAGCAAACACTACCACCTGTCCCAAATGAAAGAAGATAGCAATCTCCAAATGCCTTTAATTTCTTTAAATGCTGGTATAGAAAACAAAACCAAATAATTATGCTTTGTAATACTTATAATATTTTCTACAGTGAGTACAGGAACGTGTAGGTAAAGTTGTATCTGCCTAAGATAAGATCATCATTCCTGTGATTTTATGTTAACTACTTCCTTAACATTGTGAGGTCAATAAACACAAGCTTTTAACATGCATGTACAGTTCAGTAGATGTTGGTCTTCTAAACAGTGGGAAGATCAAACACCACTTACTAAAATAATTGCATATTACATCTTTTGGTGATAGTTCACCAGGCCCTCTGTAGCCTGAAGCATACTCCCACAAAGTGTTTGACAGACACAATAAGAACTTTTGAACAATGGAAATGCCACATTTTAGCAAAATACTAAGCTCAGTTATCTGAAGAGCACTTCTTTCTGGAAACAGTTGGCTCAACGGATCCACAACAGATGAAACTACAGAGAGAAAATGTTGTTAAAATGTGTTCAGCCGTCTCTGTGCTCTGACCTTTCATCTAAACAACTAGAACAAGTGCGAAAAGTTTGGTTAAAATACCTTGTGACTGAATCAATTAGGAACCAGTTTAACCAGAGAATATATCAAATTTTATTTATACCTTTGCAGCAACAAATGTATACAAGTTCTAGCAGATTCTCTAGAGCTAAGTTCTCTTGTCTTTCTGAATGATGCTCCTTGAGGGTGATAAGATTTTTGGGGGTTTATTACATATACTTTTTTTCAGGTTATCTTTGCTGAAATCCAAAGTGTTATTAGTTTCTGCTGTTTTTGACAACAGCTTTCATTCTTTCACTCAATCTACATGCACAGTTATTAATTTCTCTTGCATTAGTTTTGTGTATGCAGAAGATCCATTTCTGTCATTATCAAAATTTTTATCTACCAAGAAAAACTAGGAGTGTGTTAGCTCTTTTTAATGGTGTCCATAGTTACGTGTATTAAGCTGCACACGTAATTTAAACCAACAAAAAAGATACTTAAAATGGTTCCACAATTGGAATGACTCCTCGGCTAACTCACTTTCACCTAAAAACTTCCTTTCAGATGAGGAAAAATCATCTCTTTCGTATAGGTGCAGTTTCACAATTAATTTTAAATCAATCCTTTTAAAGAGATGGCCCAACATTTTGCATATTCTCTTCTCTGTATAAACTAATATGATTGAGTCATGTAGTAATCATGGATTTCAGTGATTCTGCTAAAAATTAACTGGAGGAAAAGGAGAAGCTTTCAGTAAGATTATTAGACCAAACTCGTCCCCTGCACATCCTCATGATCACTAATGGTAACATAAAAAAGACATAATTAATTTCCTGGGTTAGAAGGGAATAGAAAGTCAGTATTACCCTTTTTTGTATCAAGCAATCATATTCTGAAAGTTTTTCTGTAATCACTCTCAGTTCTGTGGCTGTTCCTGGTTTCTGCTTTTCCATTCTGTGTTTCTTTGCTGCTTTGTACTTGACTCTCCTGACTTTAAAAAGCAAGCAAACAAGCAACTTTCCTTCCTCTATTGAGCTTTCGACCTTTCAGCTACAACACGAACTGAGGATGTCTAAGTGCAAATTTTGAAGTAATAGTCCCTAGTGCTCAAGAAAATTCAGATAACTTTGCTAGCGTAAAGTAGCTTTAAATAAACTACTTATGCCTGTAGCCTCTCTCTCATGTGTGGAAGAGCTTTCAAAAAAGGCTTTGTAACAGCACCTATGCTATCATATTTTGGTTATTATAAAAAAGCTGCTGGAGAAAATAATATGGAACTGGGTCTATATTGGGCTTCCTTTACACAGTACTGACTTTTGCCTGAAGGTTAATGCTGCTGTCTGCATAACAAATATTTTAAACATTAGTTTGTATTTTTATGAAGCTAAAAACTGTATTAGAGTGTATAAACTTCCTTGGTGTTTCTATTTGTAATACCTTGCAGAAGAACAGATAGATTTTTAGATTATTCTTCTCATTTATGTAGCAGTCATATTGGTTTGCATTACAGCTGTATAAATTTAATCTTAATCTTCAATTTTATAATTAAGCAAAAAAAAAAATATCTGTAAAAGAACATTTACACTATCCTCTTCATATAGTTTCTTCTCCAATGTATCACTGCTGCTGTAATTATCACTTCTATGAGAATTTGCACTGCAGTATTTGCATTGCAAGGAGGGTCTGGTTAGCATCTGAATCTTCATTGCCATATGTATGTATCTGTGTAACCATAGCGCAATCCTTGTTTCAAAATATTCCCTCTAAGCCATATCAATTAAGTGATTTTTTTACACTTGAGACCAGTACAGTATTTTTTTTTTTGACAAATCTGTTTATTTTGTACTTTTCTGAATGTATGAGCAAATGACTTGCACTAACAACAACAACAAAAAAATACACCTAAGTATGCATTATATATGTGTGCAAATATCTTTATTTGAAAGTGCATTCTGGACTTTCCTGATATTTGTCCAAATAATATGTAAATTATGCTCTTATTTTAATGAATTTGGACCTGTTGCAAATAATTTAGGTTTTTTATTTACAGGTCCAGAGAAACAAAGAAATATTATGAGGTAAAAAGATTAAATATCTTGTCCCAAACTGCTTTTTCTTCGTTAGATTAAAACATATGGCTTATTCATTTTTATGTGCCTTGCTTACTCTTTTAGAAAATATGAACTGTTCCATACAACTGCTTGTCTGTTCAGAATTTTATAATAAACTAGGATACCTTGAATGATTATAAGTTTGAAAAATCAACCTTTTTAGTAAAGAAATATTTCTACACTAATCTGATCATCATTGAAGCAGAGTACATAATCACTGAAATGAAGGAAGAAAACAAAAAATCTAATATGATTTGATGTTCCCTCTTACAGTAAGTTCAGAGTTAATTCTGTCTCATATTAGCAACATGTTAGCTTCCTATAATACATTAGATCTTATTAAGGATCTTATTTTTATACTTAAGAAGTGTACAAATGCATGAAACAAAAATTCAACAATTAAAATAGCCTTTATTTGGTCCAGAATAATTCTTGTAATAACAGCATTTTGACACAGTTGAATTAGCATGACCATTCTTTTTTCATCAAAAGTCCTTAGCTTTTGATAACTAGGCTGGTAAGCAGTTAAACTGGAAACTCTTCAGAAACAGTTCTGAAAAATGGAAGAACTTACTGTGCTATTGGGAACTCATTCTTCATGAAGGTGAGGATCAGATGTTTCTCTTTGATCTCTTTGTTTCTATTTAATTGCATAAGGAAAGTTTCTTTTATTGTGTCCAGGAAATGGAAGGAAATTAATGCAAAAAGGCACAAGTTTTTTTCTGAGCTATTGTAAAAAGACTTAATAAATAAGAGCAGCCCAGGGGAGGGAGTGAGATGCACCACCACAAAAGGAAGGACCTAATTTGAGTCCTTGAAATCAATCAGATACTTTGTTGCTGTTCTTGGAATTTTAAATGGGACAATACAAACAGGAATGTAAATTCATGTTTAATAATAATAAAACAATGATATAGATGTAGTTATCAAATAATAAAAAATACAAATATGAAGATATAAGCAAGTTTATCTCTGAATAAACTATTCAACTGACAAAAGAATCAATGAAGCTGTGTAAAAAAGCTCTACACAGCTACCAATTTATACTTGTGCTTTAACAGTACTTTTTTAACACATTTTAGATCAATAGAGCATAAGGTATATCGCACTATAACTTTCCAAGATGCAGAAATCTGAAATGTATTAGCAGCCACAAAAAAAATATTTTTTGGCTTGCCTCTTTTTCAGTGTTGTATCAACTTAATTATTGCTCAGCTATAGCCAAGGAATGATTTATTTAAAGCCCCCTCCATGCCCCCCTCCCCTTTTTCTTAAAAAGTTTTCTGTTTTCCATATATACTGTTTTCTGCCAATGCAGCACTTCCTTACTGTTTCAAAAGCAGTATCAAGTATTTTGGTTGTTGTGGTGGTTTAACCCCAGCTGGCAACTAAGCACCACACAGCCACTGGGGGCCCCCCCCCCCCCCCCCCCAC
>JAVJGJ010000001.1:30274699-30302130 GCA_035590215.1 Microhierax caerulescens
GACCTCGGCCTCAAAAGCAGCCGCTAGCCCTCAAAACGGTGACCTCAGCCTCAAAAAAAACGCAAAAAACCCAAACCTACAATACAAAAAACTAAACCCAACCCAAACCAAGACAAACACCCCCAGACAAAAAACAAACAAAAAAACAAACAAACAAAAAAACACCTAAAAATGAAACACCCCAAAATGAAAGAGTCAAATACAGTTCTTTAGGATGCAAATTAGTAAATGAATAAAACACTAACATGTAATCCCATTGACTTTAATGACCTTAAAAAATATTGAATTACAATTTCTGTATTGCTGTCAATGGTACTAAATAACAGGGAAATAGTTGAGAGTCTTTCCAAAGAGCAGATGTATATCTTGTTTGTCACAAAACCGTCTCTACTTTGAAGCGCTGCAAAAGAAATGCACTGAGGAAGGCAACTTCTAACTGAATGGGAGAAATATGAGGAAAGGCTGGAGGCAGGGGGAGCAGATATGAAAATTATATAGCTCTTACAGAATGGCATCAGAATTCTCTGTACATCTGAGTATTACATGTCCAAATGACAAGTTGGTACTTGTCACAGGCAGCTTCTCTGTATTACCCTAGAGGTAAACTCAATGAAATCCACACAAACAATTGCTAGTGTACATCTCCATCACCACACATTAATAAGGGGCAGACTGTACTCCCAGGTGACTTTAGCCATCATTCTTTGAAGTTGAGGAGAGTACTGCCAGTTTATCCCAGTGCAAAATTTTGCTCTTGCATGTTTTAAACACCTTTAAAGATAAGTCTAATTGGGTAGGAAAGGTAGAAACCAAGATAATCTGTTCATTTATAATCCTGTTCTGGGTTTCAGAGGTAGTTGTAATGAACTGCTTGAAGCAAACATTACAGGTTGTTTTTTCTGCTGAGAGAAGTCAAATGAAATGACCTTCTTTTCATCTGCTATTCTTTTCAGCTTTTGAAGTTACTTCTTTTTGAAGAGACAATCCATTTATCAGTCATATCTGCATGAAAGTCATAAATTTATCTAATAAAAATTCCAGTAATTTGCTTTAAGGTGGACTATGCAGACTACATTCACAATTTTTTTTTTTGTTAAATAAATTAATGAATATTTTAAAAAGTGAAAGGCTTAGAAAAGTTAGTTTAAGACCTGGAACCTAAGTAAAAAGCACTTCCTATAGCCAAAAACAGGGGTAAAGGTATAGAATAAGCTGTGTATTTTTTCCCAGCTTTGCTGATTGCTCTTTACTACATTGACTCTAATTTATATTGTGCCGATTATGCAAAAAAAAATGGTAATAAAAGTTCATTAAATCAGTTACTAGGCTGGTGAAATTCAGAGCTAGCAGGCAGAAAAGCTGATGGGAATTGCTAAAGGAAGATTATTACTTAGAGGTTTTCTCCAGCAATTAGAGCCATATTTACATGTGAGCACATGAGAGCAAGTACATCATATTAACCCAATACAGGAGCTGACAAAGGCCATCTATTTTTAAATATATATATATAAAATCAGAATTTATGCAATCCACTAATAGAAATTATATGTTCTTCTTCCTTCAGAAGAACTGTTGCCCAATATCTAATTTAAAATTAATAATGCAGCAGGAATGGATTCATTATCTCTTGTGTTAACTTCCTTCTTAATAAGTAAGATAAGGAAAGAGAAAAAGCATGAATAAAAAAATAGAGTTTCAGTGATCAAATTACTCCTGTCCTCATCAATTGCAGAGAATAAATTTTTTATCCACCCCAGTAACTGATTGGTAAGGCAGCAAAGGGAGAATGTGTGGGAAAGTTCCTAAACCTGCACCATCAGTATATTATCAGAGCATATGAAGAGTGAAGGAAGAAGTAAAGGGTAAGAACAAATACAATAAATTCCAGTACAATTTTTTTTTTCCCATTGACATTGGAAACCTGGTAGAAATTTCTGTCTTCATTTACTCATATTAAATTGACTATTCAGTGTCCAGTCTGCTTCTTACTATAAAAAAAAAAAACCAACAACACAAACCCAAAACAAAAACAACAAACAAAACAAATTACTCTGAAAGCAAAACACTTTCCTTTGCAGTTGCCATAAAGATTGAAATCAGAATGAAGTTGATCTAAAGAAAAAGATTATTTATAGATAGCTAACGTAGCCTCCATTTGACCTTGAAATTATTTTTGAATAGACTTGGATAATAGAAGTAAATATATGAAGATTTTACATTGACAATGATCACTTATTTGGAAAATTAAAGGCAAGGAAAAATTACCCTGTTTCTCTGCATAAAAATAATACAGTTCATTGTTACTATTATGCTGTTATTACTTTATTTGTTCCACAGTAACATTTGGATATTTCATGCAATTGCTTTGGGAGAATGTAGCATTAAACCTGCATATCAATTTTCCTGTTTGATAAGTATCTGTAAATAAAAGTGGAAAATTCCTTACTTCACATCCAGATCAAGCCAAGATATTTTGAAGATACTTGCAGTCTTTTTAATGGAGACAGAGACACAAGAATGGTCAAATAAATAGGGAACTCACTTAAGATGTGATAAATCCAGTTTTGACTTAATGCTCAGTCTTATTTAGACCACTGTTATGATTCCAATGTTCTGTGTCCTACACACATATTTTATCCACAGGTCTATAAACTCCTAGGTTGTGATCCTCTCTGATATTTAACAAAAAACTGTCCCCATCAAACCAAGGCCCTCTTCTTCAGAACTGGCATGGCTGCTTAGTTTTAGACTAAGGAAAAACACATGAATAAAATCCAAAGCCCCAAACTAACCTAATTCCTATCATTTTACCTTATATATGAGATAAAGCATACTCCTTACCCTGAACTCTTTACAGCCAGTATAGACTAAAGAAAAAAGGGAAAGAGAGATAAGAAAGCAGGAAGGCGACTTGTTAAAGGTCATGGAAATCAGCAGCACAAAGCATGCATGGTGGCCCAATAATCTACTTCTGACTGTCTGGTGTCTCCTGGATAGCCGAAGAGCTTGTTATATCTTCCTTTGGTTTGTTGTTCAATGGACAGCTGTTCTCAGGTTTTTTGTTAATAGTTCATTAAAGTGTAAGAATCCAGGTGTACCTCAGACACACAGATGCTATAAAAACTGTAGCAAAACATGAAATATAAGTGAAGGTAGTTTAATTGTCTGTGCATATCTCTAAGGTGTCAAAGTGGTTGACAGCTCAGATTCATGTTTGAAAAAATTGCTCAAAGTGACAGTAAATCTTCAATGTAGACCTGAGCTCTGGCATGACAGGCATGCATGTAAATAATAATAACTATGTGACAAATTACACAGAGAACTTCTAAGATAATTTCTTGCTAAATATAAGAAACGGAGGCAGTTTACTACCTTTGAAATGTGAAACTGAAAGAAAGAAAAAAATAGAAAACCAAAACACATGAAAATCTGAGAGAGATGGAAATAGGCAAGATAGCTCATTACTTTTGTCTTACTGCTTTGATGCTGATAGATACTAACCAAAGAACATGGTTTTTTTGACTGGAATGAACTGGTTGTTTAAACCTAGATAACAATACACTTTTATCTTCTTTGTCATTTATTTTAGTGGCAGTAACTAGCTCCTTTGTTTGCAATCTTGGCAGCACTATCAGAGATTTTCAGACTTCACTGGCATCCATGACTACCTCCAGATCATCCCTGCTCATCAGAGACACAGACAACTGGATGGATTTGCAGTTTTTAAGACTATCAGACCGGCATGTGCTAGAGTTTTTCATTGAAAGGTGGTGGAAAGAAACCCAAGAAGAGGTGAACTACATCACAAGATAGGGAGTAAGTATTTTAATTTTTTTTGGTTTAGGTTTTTGAGTATTTTTGGAAATGACCACAAAACGATAATAAATCCCACAAAACAATTACAAAAATCATTCTGATCATACAACAAGCTTCTAGACAACATGCTTGCTGGTGCTCAAAACCCAACTATGAATTGATGCAGCATAAAAATTTGAATAAAATATAATTTTCTAATATGACCACACAGATACTCACATAACATATATGCATCTAGAAAAACTGGTTACTATTTACTATGTTACTATTACTATGCTATTGTCTGAGAAAAAATCCATTGTTCAAAACTCGCTGTAAAATATGCAAAACTTTGGAAGTATGTACAGGTTCTACACATTTATATTACCATCATTTTAAGACTTTTCCCCTCCTCTCCTGTTTCCCTTCCTGCCCAAAAATACTGTAAGAAAAGTTTATCATTTACATAGAATTCTTAGAATAAACTTTCATTACACTCTTACTATAAACATTAAAAAAGCAATAATTACAAAATCTGTGTGTGTATGAAAATATATATATAAGTTATGCAGTTATTGTTTATTGCATCTCAGTTGTTAAAAAGTCTGTGTGGTTTGAAAATATAAGTTGTCTATTTTACACTCTTTGAACATCTGCAGTCCAGTGTAGGGGGGCACAAGGACACATAATTAGGATATTTGAAGCACAAACATGTAAACCAATAATAACTCATTACAATTTTTCTACACAGTTTTTGTAGAGTTCTTAGCTGCAGTTCTATGTGCTTTACAAGGAAGTTAAAGCTTAATCCAAAGGATTTTGGTATATATAAATTAAACACTGAAATGTGTACCTTCTAGGTACCTCACCTCAAAAGTAGAATGCAGGGCCATTGTTAGATAAACAAAAATGTTAATATTAGCATACCCATGTTGATTGATGCAGTATGCTGAAACAAAATCCTCTTCTTGAGTTGTAAATGTCTCCTGGCATTTAGGAACTTCACAGAGTAAACCCCTTTAAAAAAAAAACAACACACTTGCATCGTGGTGAATTAAAGAATCATCATATCAAGTAGCGTACTTTGTTATATCTCATTGACTACTGCTATGACATCTATTTCAGGCACTGCTTTGTCATCAGTAGCTTTATATAAAAATATCTGGCTTCTCCAGGCTCAGGTGTTCAACAGAGTTGAGAACTTTTAACTGTTTATGGTCAATAGTGTTTTCTCTTGTGTCAGAAGCAATATATATATACCAAACAACTGTACTGAATCAGCCATTAGTCTGTGACAGTAGCTATTTATTGAAAACTTTCACCTGCCAATTACTAGAATTACCCCAAAAATTCGGTTTTATAAAAAAAAAAAAAAAAATTTTTTTGTGTTCCTCCTCCACCCTCACCTATGGGAAACCTGGAGTCAGTTAGAAAGTAGTGAATATGTCTAGGGAAAGTTACATCATCTTAGTATGTACAGCATCTCAGTGGCTTAAAGTTGTATGGTATAAATTCAGAGAGGGTGGAAGGACAGATTGTACAAAAATTTTGTCTTTATGCTCTGGATTCAAATCATTACATTATAGAATAGAGCAACATCCCTTTCGTCTTCATCCCACCACCCACTCACTCCTGTTTTAAATATCCCATCAAGTTCAATGGATAATTATTCTGTGCATAACTCTTAGGTTTCAGACTCTGATTAAGAAAATTCTTTGTCTGGAATGTTCCATAAAGAAGACATAATATTTGTATAACTGGCTAGCATTTTAAAACCAGAACAAACAACTCTGCAGAACAATAGAGATCAACAGATGGAACACTATATTTAGAAGATATTTGTCAGCCTTCAAAACTTTCCTAAGAGGCACTTGAAATTATTAAGATATTGTGCAGGTTAAGAACTCTTATCACAAGATAGCTTTTTTTAAACAATTCACGCAGCATGACCATCTTCTACATGGTGCTTTATTTCTAAGAAATGAGTGATTGGTATGTCATATAATGCAGGTTAATACACTTTTGACAATCAAATATTTTGCTACTTAAATGAATTTTGCTTTTCATGTTGTATAAGAAATCAGCAAGAATAACAAAAAAAATTATGATGATTATCTGTGGTGCCAGGAAATTTGGCACATTTAATTGAGGTGTTACCTTTTTACACTATAGAATAAAAAGCTGCTCTGGTGAGTGGAGACTACATTTTATGTTACTAAATTGTTAGTGTCATAAAAAGCAAGTAACATAAAATGGAGCTGATTTTTTTTTTTTTGGAAGGGGGGAAGTAAGAAAGAGGAAAAAAAAAAAAGATTGTTCAAAAGTTGGGGTTTGTTTGCTTGTTTAATTTTCTAGTGGTTTAGGGTCCTCATAAGTGGAAAGACTGAAATGGCTTGCCAGCATGTGTACTGCAGTGTTTTCAATGTCACAAATTCCCAATAAACATTTCCTCTGCTATTTGTATTATGTGTTTCTCTTAGCCTACATAGTTGAAGCCATTCTGCTCCTAGAGTAAGGAAAGATAAGCCTACTGAATTTTGCTTTTCCATGGTTGAATGTTAAATAACCTATAAAATATTATCTCTCTCACTGTCTTCCTTGTGTTCACCAGATTTTTGTAAGACACCTGCAAAATAAATAAAAATATTTCACATTTATGGTTCAGTAAAATAATGTTTACATATGAATATTTTCACAAAGAATTGATCTAGTGAAAAGTTTTATAAAGATGATGCATTATTAGAGGTAGAAGAGTTGTGTACTTTTCATAGAAAATACCTTTATGCAGTTATGCCATACAACCAAAAGCAACTACTATTTTCCTGTCACAGCACTATCCAAATGACCTGGCTTCAGCAAGGCTTTTACCATCCCACACCAAGTTGACTTCAATAAGTAGTTCCCACACCTTGCCCCAGCACAGCCACCAACCCTCCACAAGGTTTCAAAAGTTCATCTACTGTCCATGCTGTTTCTTCATCCTCTTCAGGCCAATCCACCCTGCTTCTTGCCTCTGCTGCATCTGGATTCTCTCTTTATCCAGGCTCCTCTCTCAGCCAGCCTCTCCTCATCCAGGCCCCCTCCTTTCTCTAGGCCTCTCCTTGTTTCTCCTATATCCAGGGAGTACATACTCTCTCACATCCCTATGCTTCTTCTGAGTCTCTCTTCAATAAGTGCTCCTTCCCCCTACCCCTTAGAGCTGTTTAACCCCTTAACAGAACCAGCCACAGCTGCACCTTATCTACATCAGCCAACCCACCGCCCCTGAAGCCAGCCCACAGTTGTATATTATCAATGATAATTAACCCAGCTTCATTCCTCTATAATTCCTCTATGTCAGGGGTCCTCAAACTTTTTAACCAGGGGGGTGGTGTGCAGATGAAGTGGCAGGGTCATCTGCGGCTGCTTGGTTTCCCCCCAACCCCCCGGTGGGGGGGGGCAGGGGGGGTGGTTCTGTAAATACCAGGGGGCAGATTGAGGACCCTGGGGGGCCATATCCAGCCCATGGCCCGTAGTTTGAGGACTTCTGTTCTACATTTTTCCTTAACCATTTTCTAGCACTTGTACTGATAACACAAAGCCAGAAATACAACCGACATTGTTTAGTGTCTTACATACATCCATCTATCTAAAAGTAGTGAGGTAAAGATAACAACTCTTCTAATGAAGCTTTAAGAATATTTATGCCGAACATAACAGCATCTCAGTATACATAGCCAGTTTGTAGGTTGTGAGTTTTCACCTGTATTGAGTTAAAAGGGGGAGAAATAAATTTTAAGGTGATTGCTTTCTTTCTCAAACATGATTGAAACTTGAAAGTATTTATTTAGGACACATATATTTCCCTTATGTAAATGGCACATGGTTGTGATAACCTTGCTTCTCCTTTTTAGTGTTCTGGAAGCTATCACAGATTTGAAGCAGCTAGCTGCTGCTCTCTTCAGTAGCAGCATGCAAAGCATGAGAACGTCTGTGATGATGTGCTCAGGAGCCTGTGTGCTCATGAGGGTTTGGCTGCTGGGACTCAGGGTCAGCTTGGATGCAAGTCAATTGGCCAGCCTGGACAAAGTGCATAAAGACAGCTCAGTGGGGGCTTCCTGCTCTTTCGCTCAGGATCAGATTTAAGCTGGTGCTGTCAGTCACGGTCTCAGCCTGAGGTGACTGTAGCCATGAGCTGGTGTGGCCAGGACCTGGACCCTCATCCTGACCCCTGGCCTGGTCTCATCTCCCCTGCTGGACCATCTTGATGATGTGTCTGACCCTGGTTCTTCTCACCGGGCCTTACCCTCATCCCTGCCTGTGGCTGCCATCCCAGCCTGACCTCAATCTGTCCCCATCCCCAGGGAGGTGCCTGATGCTTGGGGCTGTGGCTGCTCCCCAAGCCTGGCCTGCTTCTGGCTGGGGCAGTGGGACCAGCCCTGGCTGCAGGCCCTGCCTGCCCACCCTGGGGGAACCCCCCACGCTCACAGCTCCCCTGCCCTCAGGGAACCACTGGGCCCTGCTGCGGCCTGCTGCACTGCACTAGATGAGATATGCTCGTGCATTTCTGATGGTCAAGAAAATGGCCTCATGCACATGAATCATTCCTGAGAAAAATACTTCAGAGAAGTAGCTAGATTTAGCTCTCAGCTAAACTTAGCTCTGTTTTTTTGAGTAGGATAAGAGAAACTAGGCTCCCTTTTATTTTTATTTTTTTTTTAAGATTCACTCATTAAGGAAGAAGTGGGTAAAATTTCAAACTGAAGAGGGAAATTCCAGGGGAAAGAAAAAAAGATAGTAGATTGATGAGGAGAAACAGAAACTTGTGAGGTTAGAGAGGACTCACTGTTCATTCCAAACATCGAGTGTTTGGATATAGATAATACAGGTCATGTATCAAAGAAAGTGGGGTAAATTTTCATATGCCTTAATGGCTTTATTTCTAGTTACAAAGATTTTTGGCAAATTCCTGTTAGGTTTTAGGAAATATTTACTGTTTAGGGCTTTCTGGTTTAGCTCTATAATGTGTTTTGCATTGGTCACATGGTGGATAGATTTCATGCTGCTTTTCATCACCTTCTTCCATCCCATTCATGCAATCTTCACACTTCTATCTAGAGAGACAGAACTGAATGTGCATAAAAATGCTATTCTTAATTTTCTTTCCCTTTTTCCATATTGTTCAGTACTCTTAAAAGAGGATTAGTAAATCCCTGGCTACTTAGAATTTCTCAGATGTCACTATGGCTCATACCATTTCTCTTCAGTAGAGCCATTTGACAAAGTGAAAAGAGCACAACATTTTCTGAAAAAATAGTCAAACATTTCTAACCATGTCTAGGATAAGCAGTATTTCCATGTTGCATTTTTAAAATCAGATCTTCAGTTAACTGAATGGAAGTAAGCTGATTTACAGGAATGTAAGAGCTGAGTCATAAGGTTGCTTTTTCACAAGCTCCCTGAATCTATATTTAAATCTTAAATTCCAAAAACTACTAAATAGTATATATTTAGTGGAGTTGTTTGTTTTTAACAGAAACCCTTAGTCTGACAAAAAAACCCACAATCTGACCCTAAATGTGAGGAATAGTAAATCTTTTGATGGTTATAAACGATTAAATTTAGTATATATTACAGTCACTTTTATTTACTTTTAGATCATGGATAGAAAATTATTATTTGAATTTTTTGAAAATGTGTATGCCCTTAACTGAACAGAAAATAGTTACCAAAAAAATCCCAAGATCTGTGAAAAAAAATTACCTCAGGTCTGCATCATTAATGCAGAAAGAGTCATAGTACTTGGGCTGTTGATTAGACCAGGTTCTAAAAATGAATGTGTAGAAAAGACTGTATAGATAACTAAAGGTACATGGAAGAGGTACTTGACTACGCACTTCTAACTTTTTGTATTCCTGAATGTAATAGTTTACTTTCTGTTGATATGAACTGTCTTAAAATAACCCTGATGAATACACAACTTATTGGTATCTGATATTGCTTACAGTTAAACTATTTAAAAGGCTTATTTTCAGGAGATCATTTATATTTATAAATAATGTGTTTAATAGTACTAAAGTAATTTAAGGACTTAATTATATACAGTATGCATTTACTGGCATAACTTAATTGATTTAAAATATTCACTTTAGGAAAAGATCTGACCTTTTATTTCCTGTGGAGAGTCAATGTAAAAAATTTGTCATACAACAGTGCTTTAGCTTGCTTGAAAGCTGTAGGTTTCCTCATGAGAAAGTATGTTTAATGGGGCAAGAGATGTCTTTATTAAAGATGTTCCAAGTACCTGGGCTTTGTTTAGTGTGCATATTCCTTAACATAAGTACCAATAATGAGAATGTTTTTGTTTCTCCAGACTTCCAGAACATCCTTTAGCAACTGGGTCCTTGTTAATAAGCATTTTAACAATGACGCCTATCTGAAGGCTGACTCTTATAGGTAAAGTACAATTAAGTGGAAAGATTTAAATTCCACTGTGTGAGTGAGAATGGGTAATTTGTCATACAGGTTATATGGACAATGCCTTAGTAAAGGCATTTTCACTTCAGCTCAGTCACTGATACAGGTGAATGAAAACAACTTGAGATAAATCTTGAAGAAACCAGATGCAAGAGTATCAACATCTGATACTTTTTAATTGTTTTTTTTCCCCTTTTTTCCTAGAAAGGACCAATCATAGATTGAGAAAATCCATTTGTAACAATATGGATTTCAATCAATCTATTAAATTAATTAAAACTGAGTATATATTAAAAATTATCCTCAAATAAAATTTCTTTCTAAGCTTAGTAGTGACAGCTATCAATTTTTTATCTTTCTTGATCTAAAATTTTTAAAAATGCGATATTTTGAAATGTTTCTATTCCGGTTCTCAGACTAGAATTCCTCAGCTTCTCAAAAATATGTATACCAATGAAAGCTGAAACACTGCCAAAAATATATTAAACATCTCCATTGTTTATAATGCTCTTGATGAGCCAATAGTTCAGATTATAAGCATAACATTTTACAGTAGGTAAGATTATTACCACAGCTGAAGTACCAATGTTGATTTGTGCGTAGTAGGAAAAAAAACCTGCAGAGATATTAAAAGGTAAGAGAACAACAAAAGCAACTAAATATGATTGTGATATCTTGAAGCATGACAGTAAGTGCGATGCAGTGGACAGATGGTGCAGTTTGGTAGGACATATCTGTGTGGCTTTTCCATGATGCTGTAAGTCAGCTGATTTAGATTTTCCACTGACACATTACAAAGATGTGAGCATGAAAAATACATGTCTGGATGCCTTTGGGCTGGATTTATCCTGCTTAGCTCTCCTTTATTTATAGTGTTCTGATGGGTTTTGTTGCCATAGCAATTCACTAATTTTTAGTAATAATGACTTATATCCTCATTTACTTATGAAGTTTGCAACCAGTATTAAATCTATTTCCCTTAACAAGGAAACAAAAGCACAAAGAGGTTAAAGGGCCCATATACAACCTGCCACTGTTGAAGGCTTAAATAAGACACAAACACTAGAAGTTTAAAACAAATTTATGTTACTAAAGTGCACTAAAACCAGAGGGTTGATACAGAATCAGCACTTGAGTATCTGTTTACAAGAAACTGATTTTTGAAAAATAATCATGCCATGGTGTAGATGGCTAAATACAATGCACCTAAGTTGAATCCAGGAGACTTAGTAACCCATTTGAAGCATTATGTTAAAGCACCTATATTTTCTCTAGAATCAACTCAAGCCCAGAAAAGGTTTAGCCACTATCAAACAGGTCACAAGCTCACAAACTCTAGTACGTCAAATTGGCTTTATGTACCATTAGCCTGGGTACTTCTGAGCTCTGTTTCCCAGTATGTAGTTTATATGTTTGTATTTCATAGCTGCTTCCTATGACCTTTCCTAGATGTTTCAACTACACACTGTATCCCAACACCTCTGCAAATGATTGTTTAGGTAAATAAAACATTGTTATATCTTATTAAAAAGTATTCATTCTAATACTGTGGATTACAGCAAAACCTCTTGTGCACTGATGATAGCTTCTTGCACACAACTTTTTAACAAAATGTTTCACAGCAACCAAAATGACATAAATAACACTATTACTGTTATTAATTTTCACTAGTACTATTATACATATTTGTAAACTGTCAGTTTATCATTTTCAAGTGAGAGACAAAGCATGGAGACACTTGCTGGAAAATTTAACTGTCTGTAATAGAGATTGGCATGATGGGTATGTGGAAAGAAGCACTGACAAGTCAAAAAGCATATCAGAATAAGCCAAAAAGTCAATGGAATAAAAAGTAATCAGGTTGTGTTTGGTGTAACAGAACAAGAAAAGTAGGAAAAAATTACATAGAGTATGCAGAAAGAAAAAAAAAAAAAAAAAGAAGTATCTTCTGGATGAAAATTTTCTATGAGTTTACATTTACCAAAATGAAAGTACATTTTGATGTGCTGAGGTGTGAGACAGTAGGAAGCTGAGGAAGAGCTATATTTGTACACATAAATGGAAGCAAAGAGATGAGATATGTTTCATTTTTCTCTGAAGCTACCCTTGTGTGCCTGTATAAATATAAAATAAAAATACAAACCTTTACCATATGATACATCATTATAATCTTGTTGTGTTACACTCAACACAAACCTAGTCCTCAGCTTATAAATAGTAATTTTCATTTCAATGTATTGTTTCATAATATGCTTTGTAATGTTTTATTGCTTATGCTAAATATGTATTTAAATAATGTCTAAATGCTGATGTTATCCGAGTGACATCCAAAGTAACTAAAGGATATACTTTGTTGAGCTTAGGAAGAAAGTTAATTTTAATTGCAAACTGTGTTCTCATGGATATCTAGACTTTTTTAGCACTCATCTAATCTGGGCGAAGTCTTGAAAGTTGTTGAATTTCATTTTCGTAAGAAAGAACCTGCTCAGATGAAAGTGTCATAGATCATATACAGGTTAAGAGGAAAAATAAGTAGTATAGGACAAATTTGTTGCCATCAGAAACTGAAAAAAACATGTCTCTTTATTTAGAAAATATTCCTTGAAGAAACAGATTTCTATAGTATTAGATTCAAAATTCCATCTGAAATTAGCAGGCTCATTTGAGTCAGAAGCATTGTTACAAAATATCTTAAATCAGTAATGTAATAGTTTGGGTTGGGTCTTATCTATAGCAGATCTATGGTGAAAGAGAGCATGAACAGAAATTTTCCCAGTCTGTAAAAGAACTTTTTGATTAGGCTGCAACATTTTATGTACAGAGGTATTGAAGAAACAGAGGTATTTTTTCTCCTTTGCTTTGCCCTGTCTGCAAGTCTACCCTTACAATTTTTTTCCCCCAGAAGACTGAATGGATCAACCCAAACCAATTTTTTTTCTTTTCCAGGTTATGCCCATCTGACAGAAGAAACTGTTGATATAAAAGATGTTGAATGTCTAGTAGCAAGGTCTTCTTGGGAACAAGCTACTTTGTCCTGAATAGATAAAATTTTATTTCACTGAAATTGTATGTACATACACTGCTTAAAAGCACCAGGGACAAAACCCTAGGGATTTACATGATATGAAACAGACAATCCTAGACTGATGAGCAAATATAAATATGGGTATGCAACCAGAAAAACCAAAAGCTGCTTTCTATGTTAGCCAAACAAGTAAGCTGCCAGATACTGGCAGGTGAGGTAGCAGAAAAATAATTTTTATTCAAAAATACTATTTTAGTACCTTCTAGAAACTGCATTATGGATATCTCAAGCCACTCTACATATCCCATAATGCATAAAGTCACATTAGCGAAAAAGTAAGATGTATATCTGTTCAAGAAATTGAATTTAGAGTAAGGAGTAGGGATGTGCAGTTCATTGGGCATTTCTTAACTATTAGTTTAAAAAAAAAAACAACCACCAACTTGCAAAAAATTGTACTTCATCTTCATGAATTAAAGTCTAGTAATTCTATATTTTTACATGTCTTTCTTAAGGATAGTTACAGATGACAAATATTAGACTAGATTACTCAGTTTCTAAAGGTGTACATGAGATCACAACAAACATACTGATGTTGAAATAAATAAAATACTATTCATAATATGTAACTTCTATTTTCATTACTATTTGTATTTATGTCTGTGTGATATATATGTTTATGTATATGTCTTTTCTAATCAGTGTAATTCAAAAATTATTTATAAAATATTTGAATCCTTATCCTCATTTTAAGAAAGAATAAATTAAGCATAGAGGACTGAATTAACTTTAACAAAACCATCAGAACAGGAAATACTATTGAACAAAAATAAATATAATCCTTTTCTTATAAATAAATTGGAATAGAAGAATATAATTGGTTCTAACATGGCTATTCATTAGTTTATAAGTATATGGCTTCATATTATTATCGTATCTTCTTTTTTACAGAAAGACGTTTTACATGAAATAGAATGTATCTCTGAGAAGCATCATCATAAAAATAAACCAAATATAAGGTCACAGTAAATAGTATAGACCTGTTTCATTATTATGACACAGAGCCTGTAGTGATAGGACAAAAGGGGCAATGGTTTTAAACTAAAAGCAGGTAGATTTAGATTAGATGTGAAGAAATGCTTTACCGTGAGGGTGGTGAGGCACTGGAACAGGTTTCCCAGAGAAGTTGTGGATGCCCCATCCCTGGAAGTGTTTAGGGCTGGTTTAGATGTGGCTTTGAGCAACCTGATCTAGTAGAAAGTATCCTTGCCCGTGGCAGGGGATTGGACCTAGATGATTTTTAAGGTCCCTTCCAACCCAAACCATTCTCTATCATAAATTCTATCTATGATTCTATGAACACAGGCATAGAATCTACCAAAATATTTATGACACAGAGCTGTTGTGAGTAATTTTTTGCATGAAAAAGTGTTCCAAGGAAAACACATCATGGAAAAAGGAAGAAACATGATACATGACTTGGCTTTTATTAAAAAAAAAAAAAAAAAAAAATAATTGGCTTTTGTTCTTTAAATAAAGAAGAAAAAATTACAAATGACATCGCTGGGTTCATACAAAATTTTAAACTTCTGTCTTTGGTCTCTATTTAAAATAGTTAGGGATTTGGTATCAGTTGTAATACTATTAGTTTGAGGAAAGACAATAACGTTATGATGATGAGTCATTGACAGATACAGAATTGTTACAGTTTTTTGTATCTTGGCATAGGAGAATCTGACTTAATGGATCTATATTTATTAAGTATTCTACAAAATCTTGTTTGATAGTGAGACACAGACTATTAATCAAGTAAGCTTTGTAAGATATCAGAGAACCAAAACACCTTAAAAACAAATTAGAACCCCTTTCATTACCTTTGAAATTTGATCAGAGAGAAAGAGATGGGATATCTTGTAAAACTGGATTTTCTTAAAGCTTTCACATATTGTAAATGATGACATAAGGGTAAGCTTAGACTTTGTAGGAATTGTTGATGAAGCACTGCCATCTTTTGGTTGTACAAATAGGGAATATGGAGGAATGATACAATTGTCAGAAATAAAGACATAAAGTGAAATTATAAAAAGATTGTTTTGTTCTAACATATATCTACTTTCTTTTCTGGATAATTGGGTACAATTGTCCATTACTAGACTTCATTACATTCTAATTTCACCATCCTACCAGTGAAACTAATACAACAAAATGCTGATGAAGACATTGTTGGCTTTGATAGAGTATCCACAGCCTAGATTAATATGATTTTCTGTAATTTTTGAACTTTTTTAGTCTTTATTTTTAACAAAAACTGATCTACAAGGAAAGTTTTATTGCGTTCTAGACAAATTTTGAAATTATGAAATCTAATAAATAATAATGTAGATGACAATTACTGTGTAAGTTACCTAAGAACTAGTTGATGATTCTAAAATCAGATGTGATTTACATTAATAAAAATAGAAACTATTCTCCATACTTTATGAATCTAATGTTGACACTTGAAGATTCAGTGCTGTGGTACCAGTAAGTTGCTTGAAAATGTATTTTGCCAGCTACCTGTTTAACAGCTTGCAAAGGACATGCAATTCTAAGCAGTGTGGTATTGTGACAGAATGTTTTTTGTTGTATGTGGAAATATTTATCATATTTAGTAAGTTAGTAGAACTGTTAAAAAATGCAGTGTATGCTTTGAATGTGGAAGCCCAGTATGACATTTTGTTTTGTTTAATACATGTAGAATTTTGTTTTCACTCTTATTGTCATGTCAGTTTTTACCTATTTTTAAATGCAATAATGTAGTCATAACCTTATAATAAGCAAATTCATAGAAGAATAAACATAATTTTCACATGAAGATTAATACTTTACAAAAAAATTAAGTCCATAAACTTATGTCACACTAAAGCATTGCTAATTTAACAATTCAAGGCCTAAATGATCTAGCCTCATCTTGAATGTAAATGGATCAAAATTTTTGCCTGTTAGAAATCATATCTTTAAGCAATACTTCCAAGCTTGATTGAGTAGGAAGAGGGATGGGAATTCTGCCATATGCCCAAGACTTATGATGTGGCATTGTTCCTGTTAACTCCAATGTGGGGAAAAGTGCGAAGTGCAAAATATGCTTGCGCTGCTAAGGACTGACTATCAGCACACTTGTTTGAAAATTCAGTCACCAGGCAACAGTTGGAAGGGCAAAAGACTGTGATATGGAAATCAAATAATGTTCTGTTACTGAATGAAAGATGAGAGGCTTTGAAGAATTTTTAAAATTAAGACAAGAAGCTTCTGCACATCTGCTGCCTGAGATAGTGATAAAGGAACCAATATCAACATTTGGCAGGTCAGAATAATTGTTACTTCATTCCAGATACACTGGTACCACTGGCAGAGAAAGTTGCAGGTGAGACTAATTACAATAGTAACAGAAAGTCTGCGTTCTGGGGAGACTAGGTATTTCCTGGCACATCTCATTCCCCACCCCCACCCCCCGCTGTCAAGCATCTTTTTGGGTGCACCATACTGGGTCATAATTCCATCCTGTCACCTAGTCTAGGTTGTCTCCTTCATTCTTGGTCTGTACAGCCTGCTCACACTGACACTGGACTCCTGGGTGGGGCACTGCACATGCTTTGGGCCAGGGACCCAGCTGCATACAGGCCACCCCTGGATACATACAGACCTTGCAGGGAACGATTGCTCACAGTTAACTGCCTGTGTGGAGGCATTTGCCACTACAGTTAGCACCTGATATCAAGAAACAGAGATTTCTCTTGCAAACCACATTGAAGAAAGTCACGTCCCCGCGCTGGTAACACTAGCGCTATTTGGAAATCTTTGAACTAAGAAAAGGATCTTTTCAGAATTTTGGTTAGATATAACAGGAAAGCGTTATATTTATGAAGGGCACGGTCTTTCTAAAATAAACTAGATAGACTGTCTTCAATTTTTCCTCTAGATGACATGAGAGAATATGAAATGGTATGAATGTTTTTTCATTGCACAGATAGGTTGGAAGGTTCAGATACTAAAAATGTCATACAGAAAAAAAACTGAAAGACAGAAACTTTACCTAATTTGGAGGGCTGAATAGAGGCTGGGCAATATCAAATAATCTGAATAACTAAACGACAGACTAGGGTCACATTTCCATTTCAAAATCTTATTCTGTCAAGAGAAAAGAAATTATAGAGTCTATATACACAGAGGACACTTTCCCACGAAATGTTGCAGATTGTAACACTGAGATCTATTATTTGTTCTTTAGATTCCTCCACATTGTGCCTTTACCTTTTCTTTTCTTTCTTTTGTTTTTGTTTTTGTTTTTTTAAAATACGATTATTACAGATAATCAAGTTGTTTTAAATGCTTGTGAGGGTTTAGTGTGCAAAAAATGTTCAGCTGGGAGCTCTAAGGGATATGAGTACATGGGAAAACTACAAATGAGCAATTTAATGAGAAAAAATTAAAAATGGGAACACCTGTGCACTTTCAATACTTTGTGTGTTGATTTATTTCCCTCTCAATATGCATATGTAATTCTCACTAGTATAATTGGAGTAACGCCCATATATTTAGTGAAAAAAATAGCCATGAGTGTTTCTGTTTCTTCCCTAGGTATCATCACCATTTAATTCAGTTCCTTTGGGACAGGGACATAAAGAGACTGCTAATAAATCTTCTCTTTTTTATTTATATCTGAATTTATAACTAAGCAGTCACTTACAAATATATGTTTAAGGCTTGGTTTCCAGTGGGGAATTGGCCCAAGCTACCACATACATACACCTGCACAAACATTTCCGTATGCTAACATCTGCATATTAGTGTTAAAATTGGCTTATTGTATGCATCAGGACATCAATGTTTTATCATGCAAAAAGTTTATAACAGGAAAAGAAAGTGTTTCATACAATGTATAGTTAATTTAAAAATTCATTTTTGTATAAGGTCTTAGAAGCCAAAACTGAAAAAAGAGATTAAATTCACTACTTAAACCACTAGCTCCCAAAACCTGAGAATACTTATTTGCCAATTTTGTATATTCTTTCCCTTAGCACTTTTTGTTGCCTGCTTCAAAGACAGGATGCTGTGCCAGATAAATCTTTGTTTTGACTCAGCAGGATCATCTTTAATGTATGCATAGAAAGGTATATGTAGTTACACTTGAAGGGGCAGCAGAGAGCTAAATTTTAAAAACCTGCTTCCTAAATCTTAGGATTTGGATTTAAGTCTGGTGCACTGGTCTTCTTCAGTAAGAACATGTTCTTTAATAAAACTGCTTCGAGTTTCCAATTATATGGATGAGCTACTTCTCAGTACAGGATGACCAGTATACTCTCTTATAAAGGCATTGAAATTCTTATATGAAAGCAAAAGCCTTATGAAATTGAATTCTGAAACTGTCATGGTGATATTAAGGTTGCACAAGTAAGCATGCAAATGTCAGTGGTTTCCTTACAACCATAAGGGAACAGTTTTCTTCCTTTATTTTTCTCTTACGCATTTTTACATTTGCAGAGTATCTTTGAGAAACTTTAACTGTTAAGTATCTGATTTTCCTTTCAAAGCCACATCCTAGTAATGTTGAAAGTCAAATAAAAGACTTTCATTGGCCCCAGATGGCTTTCAGTCTAGTTTACAGTGAAAAACAATGTCACAGCTTTTAAATTTCTTGTATTCTAGCAACGTTGTTGTAAAGTAGCTGATCAATCCTCAGTATCACTCCAAAAATAAATCAGCAGTGCTTTGGATGATCAGTATTTCTGTTTCCATACACACTGTTAAAAGATGAGAAATCAGAAGGCAACACTTTTCACCTTTTTTTTCTACTGTGTTGCTTTATGCCTTAATAGAAAAGTTAATGCAAAATTTCAGGCATGTTAAGTGTGCTGATTTAAAATATTCAGGTAATTTGATGATTTTTCCTAATGATTCTTAACTGGCGATGGCAAAAAAGTTGTCATGCTTTCCCCAAAGTGGTGGACTGGCATTTCAGAAAATTCCATGGATGGAGGACCACTGTGATATATAGTGAAAAGAATACTTGACTAAGGTATGAAAGGGGGAAAATGTCAGGAAATATAAGGGTAAAAACTTCTGTTCTGCAAAATGAGAGGATCAGTAAGCTCATAAATAAATAGAAGAGCTTTTTTTTTTTTGCAGAGTTTGTTGCATACCACAGAAAAGAAAGCTTTAAAGAAAGATTGACAAGCAGTGAAAAAGATAATAATATTAGTTACTTAAATGTGACTAGCTAAGTAAAAGAGCTTTAATATGCATATAGCAAATCATCACTTCTTTGTAAGAAAAATCTGGGTACTATTTTTTCCAGATATAATAAAACCAAAACAAAATACAGGCAAAATTAATGTCCATAAATGAAATATTGTTTTATGATTTGTGGCAGAACTATATTAATTGGCTAAGTGTAACGACTCTGCTTTCTCAATGCATTTTGATTCTTCCATTATATTTTCATTATTCAGACTGATATTTCCAGGCTTAATAAATGTCTGTAATTCTTTGTAATTAAAAAAAAAAATAATCAACAAAAATCCCCTTAATTTTAATTGAGAATTAAGAATGAGACAACTTGTAAACAAACAACTTCTCCTGAAAAATCTTGTGGCAAAAGGAAAGCACAAAAAGATAAACTTAGGACACGATGATGAGGATGGAAACTAGAAAACACAGTTTCCAAGTTTTCAGTTATTTAGATGTCTGAGATGTTGTTTTATTGTAGTGAGCCATAAGAATTACATTTCCAGGACTGTAAAGATGAGAAAAGAGGACTTAGATATCATGGAGTTGTGTGCAGAACAGTCTGGGGAAAAAGGATCCTCCTTGTACCTGGTATCATACATGAACTAGCACTTTGAGATGATTTTGCAAATTTCTCTGAGGTTACAAAGTAGAAGCAGTTTCTAGAGGTTCTGTAGGAGCCTTCTGCATCTGTAAATAATAAGCACCCAAACAATTCATTACGTTTGAAATATCTGACCAAATTCAGGACCAATTTGTGTTGTTGAGAATGGTGTACAGTAACCCTGGGGGATTTTTTGTTTATTTTTTCTTAGTAAAACAGAACATCTCACCAGCACTTATACACTTTTCCTTTGGGAAAAGTTTGGGAAGAAAGAACTGGGTAAAATCAAATTAATGGTGCTGTCCATATGTAATACTTGCACTTTTGGAAGAACACTTTTTCTGGTTCTTCACAAATTTTCTATGACAACAATATACTGTATAATTACTGGCATTTATTACATATTCATATCTTTTAACACCTTAAGGAAAAACATATTGAAAGAAAAGCATTCTGTATTTGAACTGGATACGTACTCAAAAGTAAAAATAAAAGTGAAGCAGACATTTGCCTAGTAGGTAGCTTTCAGAAAAATCCTACTTAGCCTTGTATGAAACAGATGGGATGTTTGTCACTCTCTGTAGTAAGAAAATGCATCTGCTTTATTCAACCCATCTTCTTTAGGCTTATAAAACATTCCAGTGTGATAGGGAAGCTGTGAAATAGAAGGTGATATGGTTCAGAAATATAGAGTAAGAAATACATAGTGAAATTAGAATAGCCTTTTTGATTTCAGCAAAGATTTATACATTAGAAGTTGCTGGGTGGTCTAACCTTTCATATGCTGCTCCGGTTACCTCTGTTGTGTACCATCTGTAATCATACAACTGCCATTACATAGCCAACCTAGACATCTTGGGATGAAAGTAAAGTTTTAAAAATATTTTCAGTTGATTTAAACATCTATTTTCAAAAAGTCAGGAAATCTCTGACCTTTTCACTGAATAAAGTATTCAAGTTCAAAATTAATGACAGACTGCTTTTACAACTCTTTGTGGGATTTATTGCTTTGCTGTTAGAAATGTGATTATTTACAGTGAGGTACCAGGGATCTCTTGTGTATGAGTAAGCCAGGGTAACATTCATGTTGTGGAGGGTTCAGGCCTTACAACTTCATTCAATGGCCAGAACAATTAAACAAGTTGTTTAAATTGGCTGCCAGTTTTCCAGGGCTTTCGAATGAAGATTTATGTTCTTTCAGGAAGTTGTGCTTTATTGAAATACAAATTATTGAAATCAGTTTGGGGATAATTGATTAAATTTGAAAACCTGCAGTATACAGACACAACAGATGATATAGTTCATCCACTAACCAGAGGATTTCTGATTTCTGTGAACCTTTGAATCTGCTTAAGTGCATAAATCTTGGACTGTCAAATAAACATTTGCCAAACATTTTTTTAAGACTTCCATACTACTGAGTTATTTTTTTATAGTAAGTTTTGATGCTATTGATATATATGCATCTGTATTTATTAACGTAATTGAAGCATTACCTGACTGATAAGATTTTAGAACTGTGAATGCTATTATGAAACTATCGCAACTAAAGCTGGGACCTTCTTTCTGAAACAAGATTCAACCATCCTTACAATCTAGACTGGGTAAGAAAAAAAGTTTTGCCATTTATAGTCATCTTTGGAGTTACCTAGTCTTAGGAAGATACCTAATGTTTTGGAACGTTTTGGTACCTTTTGGTACCTTTTGGAACAGACTTCATTCTTCAGCTCATGACAGTTTGTTTATATAGAGAAAAAATGGTGGTATTTTATAGTCTTCATAATCAGCTACACATAATCTCATTAAAAATATATGATGCCACAGCTACAAGGTTGGTGTGACACACCAGAATTGTTAAACCCTCAGCTGCTGATTACAAGAAACTTTAATATTTTAGCTGCATTACATAAATACATCAAAAACAAGCACAAGCAAAGCAAATCAGAAAACAGAATTCTTCCTCAGGTTTCTTGTTTTCCTGTACTTTTGTTTCATTTTGGAAAAACTGAACTAAATTTATTAAAATGAATGGCTAACTTGAATCCACAGTAATTAATTACTTTATATATGTTGTTCTATGACAGCTGCTTTTACCAGTGTGGCATATTAATGGTTTTGGAATATATGCTATGCAACTGTTTACCACTGTAACACACATTTAAATACAGTTTATGTTAACATACTTATGATAACAAGTGTAAACTCAGAGGGCAGATACTAGAGAATGAATTAAATATTAACCCTAAAAAGCCCAGACACTTTGAAAGGTAATTGTTATTATAAAGGGTGGCTGAAACTGCAAACTCATAAACACATATCATGGCAATGGAACAAGAATCTTCATCTGACAGATATGGAGAAATTGAATAACAGTAAACCAGAACAAAACAAACCTGTTACAAATGTCTGTACAATTAAATCTAAAAGGCATTTGAATTATCCAGTTTTCCTTTTAGGCCTTTCATGGCATGTTGCTAACATCAGATACTCTTTCTTTTAAAACCTTAAAAAATACTCCATTCAGTGAGTGCCACAGTTCTGACATAATTTTTTTAAAGAAGCAGACTATAGAAATTATATAACTACAGGTCTTCACTTTGTCTCTGTAACATTAGCTATGCATAATTGTGGTGTCTGAATGCATATGTAACAGAGCAGTCATTAACTTTAAGCAGGCTACACATCAATGTGAGTTCATTGGTGACTATGTCCTGCCCTCCTTAGTCACACAAAACCACATTCATTTAACTTGGAACTGCTAAAGCCAATGACAAGAATAATGCTCATGAGAGGCAGGTATTTCTTAAGACACTTAAGGATACTGAATTAAGGTATGCAATACTATCTTGGAAGTCACATTTTTGTATATGTATGTATTTATATATGCAAAATTCTGCAAACTGAAATCCAGGCAAAGGCATCTTCACAGAGTTTATGACAGCTGGGTATACAATCTAAGATGAAGCTGCACTGAAATGTTCTGATTTTTTTTATCCTTTGAAAAATATAAATCACTCAAAATAAAACTTTTTCAGGAATAGCATTATTGTCATTTTAGGTCTCCTCACATTCTGGGGACTGATTAATTGAAGTCTTCAGGTCATCCTACACCAGGTTAGGGATATCACAGTTGTAAGAACACTTTCTTTTCCTGTGGCTTATTAAAAGCATAATTATTTAAGTAGATGGGAAAAGCTGCAAGGATCACTTTCTGCTTGAATGTTAGGACACTGACATGAAATGTGAATTATTGTGCTTCCTTCAAACAAATCCCTTTGAATCAGATAAATCAGCAGTATTTAATCTAGATTACTGAAATACTATTGAGCTATTGGCTGCATGGGGCTTCCCTTTTTTCACTGGAAAAGCTTTGATAGTGAGAAATCACACTGATGTGATGTATAGCTCTACCACAGAATAAATTGCAGAAGGTATTGAATTTTGGCATGGTAAAGGTGGGCCAAAATTTTTTCATAGAGGTGTATTTCAATCTCATTGGCTCATATTATTACCATCAAAGCCAGCTGTGTGAAGTGCATCAGAAAGGCACCTGAACAGAAAAGCAGAGGACAGCCTGTAAAGTATCAGTGATGTAGCTTTGGAAGAAAGCCAAAAGGTGTTTTTGAGAGCAGAACACTAGCTGAAAGCATGTTTCAGCTTTTGAATGGAAAAACTGCCTCTCATTGTTTGCCCCTTCCACGTTCAGGAAAAGCTTTCTTAGATTCTTTGTAGATGGACAGTAGCGCAACCAAAAATTTTGGATGCAAATGATTAATCACTATCCTGAAAGAAGCGATTCAGGAAGATTATTAGTATTGACAGGAAAAATGGTCTCAGGCAGAAAGTTGGAAGAAAAGCATCATAAAATAACAAGCAGAAACCAATAAAATACAATGGACTTTTCTACTTTCTAATATATCAACTGTCAGGATAGTATTTTCACAAGTCTAACTTGTAAATGTTAGATATGTACACATGTTATGTTATATATGTTATACACATATGTTAGAAATGTAATGATAATGTACACTTATCATTATTTTCAGCTCTGCAATTTTGTCTTTTATAGTTGTATTTCCAATGTTTAATGATCTGCCTCTTCCTCTCTGCCTCACTTCCTTCCTTCTTCCCTCTTACCTTGTACTCTTCTTTTCCTCTTCCACCTCCACTGTAGCTTTGAATTAAAGGAAGTTTTGTCAATCAGCAAAATTAGAATATCAGCCGAAAAGGGAAAAGGGGAACCAAGAGAGAAGACAACAATAACTACAAATCAATGCTTATGAGTGGAGTATGAGCTAGAACTAAAGATGCCAGAAAGAGAAATAACAAAATATCCTCTTCAATTATGTCTTGACCTCAGTTAGGGTTTATTTCCTCATACTAAATCATATTTCATTTTTGGGGCTAGAATGTCTTTGGAAAGTAACTCCTACTATAGTCATTTTAAATATACAATGATCACTTACATAAAAAAAAATAAAATATCTACAGCAGTTGGAAATAATTTCCTCATAGATGGAATGGCATAAACTGTATGTAATTTTTTTTTTTTTTCTAAGGAGAAAAAGATATCTTGCAATACAAGCATAAATTTGAATAAATCTGAATGAAATTTATATAAATCAACAGAACAGTATTAAACAGATTTCTAATTATTATTAATTCTTAAAGCTCTTTTTACCTTATTCTCCTACTAATAATTGTCTGAAATAACATGTAAGTATCAATCAGCTGTATTTTATTATAATGTTGTGAGGTTCTTTCATAAGTCATATAACTACATTTTTTTTTCTCAACAAAATGAAAGTAACAGCTAGGACATGAGCAGCTGACTGTCTGAATGTAATCTTTTAACATGTTGTTCAGAGCGCAACTGGTGTAATTTAGACATCACATTATCTAAAATACCTGACAGCATGATAAGTACAGTACACATGCCTAAACACATTTAAGAGAGTTCAATCCTACGTAAAATAAAATGCCTTTACAAACTGCAGCTAGTCCAATATTGTACTTGAAAATATTTTTCAAAAACTGTAGTTTTAATCCAAAGGCAGGCTTAAAGAAAGCTGTATTTTTTCCTAAGAAAATAATAGAGTGAGAAAAAAATCAATTTGAAATGGAAGCGAGGTTCTCATTGGCATCAGAAAGAGCAGCACCAGACAACAGAATTGAACAAAACCATTAAAATGACAGAATCTCTAGGGTGTGAGAGGAGAGATTATTGGGAATAAAATTTCTTCTGTACACATACATGCAACTGAATACAAACCTGCCAGTGCTCCTTGCAATGTCTTTGCTGCATGATTAATATTTTTCACTCAAGCTCAACCATCACAAGCTGTGCTTTGGTTTGCCACTCTAGGAAAGGCACTGGAGGGGAAACCTGAGACTGCTAAAATGGGACAACTACAAAACCCAAACTCCAACAATAACCAAAGAGAAAACAGAGGGTTCTAGTTTCTGTGTGTACATAATGATACATAAACTAGTTAAAATATCATGTGTGATCTCTTCAACATGTTTTTAAAGCAGTCTTTATCATTGCCTGATAGGTGTCTTTTAGGGATGCTTGTTTTAGGGATTTTGTTAAATCTGGCAGCTGTCAACAGAGGCACAGCTGCTGCAGCCCCATGCCCTCCAGCTCCAGCCCACTGTGAGGCTGAGCCTGTAGCCCAGATAATAAATGCTCTGGCAGGGCACAAGTGCCATCATCTCCACAAAAAGTGGCCCAGTCCCCATGGGCAGGATATTGGTTATGATGGCCATTTCATCCCTGCAGGTTGCCCAGGGGACTCTCCCAATGGCCACCAGCAGGACAGAGGTGACCTCAGCCATGCTGGCACTGAGCTGCCCCCAAGCCCCAGCTGCCAGACCACACCAAGGGATGGGCTTAAGGTCCTTTATGAGGTCTTTGCCCACTAGCAGACAGTGACACAGTCTGGGAAACTTCTCATGGGCATAGTTTGTCTTCACAATGTTGAAATGAAAAACTTGCCACAGTGACAAAGCGGATTTCCTAAGCAGTGATGAAATACAAGCAAGCAAACAGAAAAAAATCCAAGCAGTAGCTTTTTTTTTGTACCAGATTTTGTATTCCTGTGCTGGAGGAATATTTAAGTGACTTAGCAGCTTCAGAACCAGAACAGCAGAGAAATAGATCAGTCTTACCATAGGAAACAAAGTTATTTCTGCACATAGGGCTTATAAGGAGCTAAGCAGAAGTAGAAAAATTAAGCAAGGGACACATGGTGTTCTAATGTTGTTCATGACAGGTCCTGGGAATCTGTCATGACAAGAGCATGAAGGCTGAATTCAAATTAAAAACCTACTGTATCTGGCTGCCATAAATGCATAGAAGCTCACAACGCATGCAAGAGCTTTTACTGATATTGCTCATGTGATGGCTGAAACTACTGTATTTTTCTTCATTGGTATTTTATAGAAAAGTAGTCATTTATGAAAGGAAGTTAGTGAACTAAAAATATAGAGAAAGTTGGTAGAATAGAGGAAGAGTTGCTTAATTTACTTATTTTCCAAAACCAAAGTATATATTTAGGTGAAAAATATTCTTCCAGAGAAATGTTATCAGAAGTCACAAGGACTATGAAACTAGAAACCTGTAACTTACTGGCAGCAACATTAGATGCATAAATGGCCAATGATAATAAATTGTTGACCCTTTATCTGCCTGGGGTAACTAAGAGTAACTAGGAAATAATTTTATTTTTGCTTAGAAGAAACTCTTGAGAATTCTTGCTCTCAGGGCCCTGAATGCACACATGGGCCTTAATGGCCAGCCTCCCCAGAGCCCCTCAGATGCACACATCCCCATACACACTGCCTCTGTTCCCAGGGGCCCCAGTTAAGCTCAGGTCTGAACACTGGGTGTCTACCTGAGCCCTGCAGTAGATATCCCCAAGCTCAGCCTTGCTCCTGCTAATCCTGACTTGCTCACTGTGCTCCACAGGCTGTTCTTTGACTTCACTCGTCACCTTGCATTTGTCTGGTGATGGTTGCACTGCTGATGAGAGGCACAGCTGTGGCTGCCCTGCTCTGCTGTGGCTGCCCTGCTCTGCTGTGCTCACCTGTAGGACAAGGCCTGAAGGACAAGTCTCCAAGTACGGTCTAACTAATAAGTGGGGATGTGCTGGAGCTTGTCGGCCATAAACCTTGGGATGACAAGGAGGGTGGATAGAGAGCAGCCCAAAGGATTCCAACTGTTGAGTCAGGCCTAAATAAGATAAGAGGAACAGATGGCCCCAAGGAGAAGTAACAAGTTACTGA